>JALIGW010000027.1:4425000-4837500 GCA_023053685.1 Diadophis punctatus similis
GATTGCGAAATTTGCGTGCGACCGCTTTGGTGCGGTCTTCGCCAGTCTGTCACGCGCGTCGCCATCTTTTTTAAGAATGTTTGGGCTTTTTTGCTTCTGCGCATACGCGGAAGCAAAATCATGCCGAAATCTTGCGAGGGAATGTGCGCATGCATGTGAGATTTCAGCGAGATTTTGCTTCTGCGCATGCGCAGAAGCAAAATCATGCTGAAATCTCTCACACATGAGATTTTGGCGCCATTTTGCTTCAGCACATGCGCAGAAGCAAAATCACGCAAGGGGGCGCGCATAGCGAGTGCGGGCGCACACAAACATGGAGATGCACGTGCAGCGCACCAGTATCGGTAAGTTAGCAACCCGCCCCTGTTGATAGTCCTTCAGAAATTGGAAGCCCACTAGTACTGTATCTCCTGTCATTCATCTCTTCTGTGAGCTAAACAGATGAAAGTTCTTTAACTCTTCTTCAGGAGCTTAGATTCCAGATCCTTCACATCTTTGTGTGCCTTTCTCTGAATTTGATCCAGTTGGTTGCTATCCTTTTTGAATGATGGTGCCTAGATCTGAGCACAATACTCTAATCAGGGGTCTCCAACCTTGGCAACTTTAAGACTTGTGGACTTCAACTCCCAGAGTTCCTCAGCCAGCAAAGCTGGCTGAGGAATTCTGGGTGTTGAAGTCCACAAGTCTTAAAGTTGCCAAGGTTGGAGACCCCTGTCTAAATGAAGTCTGAGCAGGATAGAGAAGATTTGAATGGTTACTTCCCAAAACTTTGACCCTATGCTTCTGTGAATGCTGTCCCAAATCATATTTGCCCCTTTAGCAATTGCATCACACCACTGGCTCATATGAACTTACAGGAGACCTTTGGGAAATAGAAAATAAAACATGAATAATATTTGCCGAGCTTTTTCTGTTCCATTGTCTCTCCTTCTCAGAGCTTGCCTGGACAAGTTCCTGCAGGCTTTGTTGACAAGGATTTTCAGAAATGGCTTGTTATTGCCTACTTGTGAAGGCTAAGAAAGAGTGGCTGGCCAAAGGTCGCTCAGCTGTGCCTAAGACAAACTGGAAGTCATGATCTCCCCGTTTCTAGCCTGATGCCTTGGCCACCAGAGTAAACTCTCTCTCTTTCAGGCTAGGATAGGCTAATTCCAAGAACTGCAGGGGGTTGACAGGAGTGACAACAGGGGAAGTCAGAGTGGGGGAAAAACACCTCTTTTTATTTCATTTCTGGGAAATTTGTGGTTGGTTGATTGATTTAGCAGAAAGGAAACTTCTGGCAGCTTCATGCGTTCATTGACCCTGCAGGAAGGGGACCGTAGTTGTTTGGATGCAGACTTTCAATTTTGCTGCCAAATCCAGCAAGACAATCTGGGAAGGAAGAAGTCTGATTCTCTGCTCTAGCATCCATCCATCCCTCCCCAAGGATATTCTGCACCTCAAAGTCAGCTGTGGTCCCCGTGTCTTAGATTTGAGAGTTTAGAGAGGTATCAGTTGGGATGATTTAAGAGGAAGCCCCTTGTTGTCCATCTTGACCTCTTCTGTTACTCAGTCTGACATTTCAGCACATCTGTCTGGTCCTCCTGCAGTTTCCCCTTTTGACCACACATTATGCTTGGGAGAAGGACAGTTGTGTGGATGCCCTGCAGGGAGGTTTTAGCTTTAGCTTTAGATATATTATTAGAGTTGGAAGGGACCTTGTAGGTCATCTAGTCCAACCCCCTGCTCAAGCAGGAGTTCCTACACCATTTGAGACAGATGGCAGTCCAGTCTCCCCTTGAAGGTCGCAAGTGTTGGGGCTCTCACAACCTCCGCTGGCAAGCTGTTCCACTGGTTGATCACTCTCACCGTCAGAAAGTTTCTCCTCACTTCCAGGTTGAATCTCTCCTTGGTCAGCTTCCATCCATTATTCCTTGTTTGGCTTTCTGGTGCCATAGAGAACAGCCTGACCCCCTCCTCTCTGTGGCATCCCCTCAAGTATTGGAACACTGCTATCATGTCACCCCTGGTCCTTCTCTTCGCCAGACTGGCCAAGCTCAGTTCCTGCAACCGCTCTTTGTATGTTTTGTTTTCCAGACCCTTTATCATCCTGGTTGCTCTCTTCTGCACTTTCTCTAGGGTTTAAATGTCTTTTTTGTAGTGTGATGACCAAATGGTGGAGGTGGAGGATTCACAACCCATGGCAGGTGCTCTTGGCAACCAGAGAGTCCTCTAGCCAAGGAAACCATCAGTTTGCACTACCCGACTCTGTGGTTTCTTCCCCAAACCCCAAAAACTTTAACCTTAGACTGTCTACAGTTGACCTCTCCCCGTTTCTAAGAGGTCTGTAAGGGGCGTGCATAAGCGCACCGCTGTGTCTACCGTCCCTGTCCTACTGTCCTATTGTCCTCTTTTATCGTTACTTTTTTATTTATGTTTATACAAACTACTACTATCCTATACATGTTTGACAAATAAATAAATAAAATAAATAAATGCTGTTGCTGGTTGCACTGAGTCAGCTAGAAAGCTCAGGAAAAGGTTTGGTTTAACTCTTGAAATCGTTCTTTTCCTTGATTTAAAGAATGCCTGTTAGACTCAGAACGGAAGTGTCATTTTGTGGGATTGAACCAAAATGGTTCTCTTTTCCGACCACAACTGCCAGCCACATGTTTGCAGGAGAACCTCTGTGGGAAAGGTACAATTTTTTTCCCTCTGCGGCATGGAAGAAAAAGAAGCCATTCATGTCTATGTTGAATGCCTCCGTAACATCTGGATTGGAGCTTTGTACCTCTCTGGTCTTGGCTGATCCCTAAAGAGCCAAGCAGTGTTGGTCCTGAACCACCCCTTCTGTATGCAAAAGTCAGAAAATGCCTACAGTAGAAGATTGGATGATAAAATTAACTGAATTTGCAGAAATGGCAAAGGTGGCCAGTTTGATCAGAACAAAAACAATACAGGAAGTCTTATCTGGACTTTTTGCTGAAAGAAGAGAAGAACAAACAGACGATTTGGCGATTGGGGGATTAAAAATGAGATGAAGAGGCAGCAGAAAAGTTTTAAGATGACAAGTCCTCCATAGGAAGAAGGGTGGAAGGCAAAATTGTGTGTTTTGTTTGTTTTTCAGGTTCTTTCTTGCATTGCTATTTCTTATTTTCTATCTTTATTCTTGTTTGTTTTCTCTCTCTCTCTCTTTTCCAGGAAATGTAAATTACCTAAAAAAGTTTTTGAAAAGCTGAAAGAAAATGAAAATGAACATGTATTTTTGCTAAGAGAACCATAGAAATGTGTTTATAAAGGAACCAGTCAACTGTATAGTTACCTAAATGGAGTTAACTGGGAAAATCCTTAGAAAACTACAATCGGTCCTAAACATAACAAGAAAGTTGATGGGCTTGTAGCATCTATTGGTGAGGATGTACAATATAAATTCAATAAGGTTGCCCTGTTCCTCTCTATGTTACCACGAACACTTAAATCTTTGGGGATACAAGTATCACAAGGTCACATTCCTTTAGTGCCCATTTGATGCTACAACAGCACTGAAAAAAGAGTCTTACAACCGGTCCTCACACTTAAAACCATTGCAGCATACTAGTACCACACTATAAAGCCTTAGTCAGACCACTCCTACAGTACTGCATCCAGTTTTGGTCAACACACTACAAAAAAGACATTGAAACCCTAGAGAAAATGCAGAAGAGAGCAACCAGGATGATAAAGGGTCTGGAAAATAAAACATACAAAGAGCGGTTGCAGGAACTGAGCTTGGCCAGTCTGGCGAAGAGAAGGACCAGGGGTGACATGATAGCAGTGTTCCAATACTTGAGGGGATGCCACAGAGAGGAGGGGAGCAGGCTGTTCTCTATGGCACCAGAAGGCCAAACAAGGAATAATGGATGGAAGCTGACCAAGGAGAGATTCAACCTGGAAGTGAGGAGAAACTTTCTGACGGTGAGAGCGATCAAACAGTGGAACAGCTTGCCAGCGGAGGTTGTGAGAGCCCCAACACTTGCGACCTTCAAGGGGAGACTGGACTGCCATCTGTCTCAAATGGTGTAGGAACTCCTGCTTGAGCAGGAGGTTGGACTAGATGACCTACAAGGTCCCTTCCAACTCTAATAATAAATCTAAATCTAAATCACATAATCAAAATTCAAGCACTTGGAACCCGGCATATATTTACAACAGTTGCAATAAGATGTGCATTCACCATTTGTGACTTTCCAGGCCGACTTCTGACAAGCAAAATCAATGGGGGGGAGCCAGTTTCACTTCACGATTGCATGATTCACTTAACGACTGCAATGATCGTGCAATCACAAGAGTGGCAAAAAGTGATAAAATTGGGTGCGATTCACTTAACAACTGCCTTGCTTAACAACAGAATTTCTGCTCCCAGTTATGGAATTAAGTTGAGATTTACCTATATGTTGGCAGATCGAATAAGATCAGCAGTTCTTTGCAAGGAAGGGGCGGAATGGAACAATTTGCCACGGCCAACTCGCTGTGGGCATCTTGCCGTGGTGAGTTGGCCATGGCAAGATGGCCGTAGCGAGATGGTCGTGGCAAGTTGGCCGAATAAATTGTCCTAGACCCAAAATAAGGCATTGCAGGAGACTTTCACAGGATGTGCCATGCCCCGTACATACAAACATACTTCCAGAGTTCTTGCAAAAGGTGCTTATCTTGTCAGATCCCCATCTGGTTTATTTTGCTGGGTTTTATAGAGATGGTGGTGAGCCCCACCTAAGGGGCTTAGCCAGGGGTGGGTTCTAACCTACCTCGCTGCCAGTTCACTTCCTCCTGCGCTGCGTGGGTGCGCCTCATGGGCGCGCATGCACATGCGCAGTGCCGAAAAAATATAACACCCCCCCCAAAAAAGCCAAAAACAAGATGGCGACACATGCACAGTGCTGGAAACTCGGCTTCTGCGCATGCTCAGAAGAAAAAAAAACCAGAAAAATCCCCCCCCCAAAAATTCCCCCCCAAAATCCAAAAACATCCCCCCCCCAAAAGAGATGGCGGCATCCACGGACCGGCACCAACTGAATCTGTTCCGTGATGTCATTGTGACATCACCAGCGGGTTGCTACCAGTTCGGGCGAACCGGTCCAAATTGGGAGGAACCCACCTCTGGGCTTAGCTGAAAATGGACTAGGGTCTACAATGCCTTCAGAACCGCCTCTTCCCTTTTTAGCTCAAACCTTAATTTCTAATAGATAAGCGCTACTCTACATCCTATTATGGCAGAGTTGGTTTCATTGGAATAAGAGCAAGGGCTTTCGTCAGAGGCTGCCTCTAAATCAGTGTTTCCCAACCTTGGCAACTTGAAGATGTCTGGACTTCAACTCCCAGAATTCCCCAGCCAGCTTTGCTGGCTGGGGAATTCTGGGAGTTGAAGTCCAGACATCTTCAATTTGCCAAAGTTGGGAAACACTGCTCTAAATCAATGGGACTCTCTGTCCCTGGCAGCCAGTTTAACAGCCTTTTCTCTCTGGCCTTTCACCGATGGATCACAATATGTCAGGCATTGACTTCATGAATAATAAAACATGTTATTGAATGCATCGTCTGCTGCTTCTGCCTGCTTTAATTAAATACATTTTTACTAATATGTAATGATATGTGGGAACGATCTTGTGAGATTTGGGTGGGGGGGAGATGCTGCTTAGGCAATGGTCAGATAAGATGGATCACAATATGTCAGGCATTGACTTCATGAATAATAAAACATGTTATTGAATGCATCGTCTGCTGCTTCTGCCTGCTTTAATTAAATACATTTTTACTAATATGTAATGATATGTGGGAACGATCTTGTGAGATTTGGGTGGGGGGGAGATGCTGCTTAGGCAATGGTCAGATAAGAGAGGGCAAAGCTCACCGCTACATAATGGGTGGAGAATGATGTCAGCCTTCCCAGGAAAACGAAGACATGAAACACAACCAGATGAGTTAATTCTACTTTACTGTAAGGCTACATTAACAGAATCTTGCAAGTCTGAAAGTACACACCTCCTACCATCATCTTTACAGTCTGAGAACTTGGAAGGGGGTATTTCTCCTGAATCTCTTTCTACATCCATTATGCAGCTGCAGGCTATGCCTTCTCTTATCTGACTATTCCCTGGGCAGCATCTCCTTCCCCTCCCATCTCCCAAGATCATTCCAACATACCATTAGATTACTATCTAATTACTACAATTATCTTTACTATCTTTAATAATCCCAAGCCTCTTCTGAGTTCACCACATGTCTCTTCTGACATCAATAATTTCCTGCTGACTTTATAGATGCAACTGGGAGAAGGAGATTACCACTATCACAGATAAGATTTTCCTGACTTTCCACATCTTTGTAAATAAGATCTGATCCTGCTTAGTTTCCAAGTTCAGACAAAATGGGCAACACTTATTTCTGACCCTTCTGTCTTTTCAAAATCCTTTTAACTTGGTACTGGTTTGAATTGTTCTCCATCAGTTGGAGAAATGTATGGACCATGATGATGAGAGCTATCTAGTGGTTAAGGTGCTAGTCTAGAAATGAGGTGACTGTGAGTTCTAGTCCTGCCTTAGGAATGAAAGCTGGCTGGCTGGGTTTGGGCCAATCACCAGGAAACAAGGAATTCTAGTCCTGTCTTGGGCAGAGGGAGATAATTAGAATAATCATCAAACAAATCAATAAATCAATAAATGATCTTATCCATTCAATCGTGCCCAATTCTCAGCAATTCTATGGACCAACTCTCTCCACATTTTCTGATCTTGTATGGCTTATTTCAGTTGTTTTACGTTCTGGCTGGTGTCGGCTTTGATGGTGACTAGTCACTGTGTGTTTTGGCAGCCTCGTTTCCTTTCACCGTTGACCATGCTGAGCATGGCTGCTTTTTCCAGTGTGTATGTTTGCATGACGTGACCGGAATAAGTAAGGCGGAATTTTGTGATTTTGCCTTAGGGCGATAGGTCTGGTTTTACACCCCCCAGCACTTGTTTGTGTGTCAACTCTGCTGTCCAAGGAATGCACAGGCGCCTTCTTCATCATCATAGCTTAAATGAGTCGATTTTCCTCCTGTCTAGCTATTTCATGGTCCAACTTTCACAACCGTAAGTAGCTATGGGAAACGCGAACCAATCTACATTTATTTGCCAGGCTGATCATGAGCCTGGGTTACTTCTTTGCTATAAATGAAAGAGATCAATATGGGATAAAGCCACAGAGCATATTCCAAGCACCTGGTGCTGTGGTGAGAACGGTTCCTCTCCTTCCATGTCCTCTCCTTTCATAAGCAGCAATTTTAGGGCTGGTGTCTCTGGCACATCAGCAGAAAGTACCCCAGTTGATGGCCTCCATCTCTTCCAGGAAGTCTCACGTGCAGAAAGCCTTTGTTTCACCATAGGGGAGTTGATTTATGGAGCCGTTCCTCCTCTTGCTGCTCCCTAGCTCTTTGGCTGCCTGCCCAGCAGCAACCAAACTCAAAACAATCATCAAAAACACTCACATCAACTTTCTCATTTTTGCTCTGTTAATAAGGAATCGGCATGATGTACAAAAGGAGAGAAGACTTGGGGCAGAAGATTTGACTTCAATGTAGCAGAGAGACACAGTTCAGAAGGCTCATGCAGTTGGCCAGGGGTAGCCTGCTAATGGCTTATTAAAGTCCCCATTTGCTTGAGGCTGCAAAACTGCTCAGTGGGTAGAAATGTGGCTTTGCAGTTGTTTGTTTAGCAAATACAGAAACTGCCTGATGCCAATGCCTCTAGGTGGCTTCCAAGATTATAAAATATTGGATAAGACCTGGATAACCAACTAGGATATGATATTACTGTGGCTGGTGGAGCAGTCAGCCAGATATTTAGATTGGGTTTGGCCTTGTTATCCACCTATCAAATCCCTCACAAGGACCAGATGTTGTAACTTGATGGTGTTAAAGGTACTGTAAGCTGTGCCAAGATTTATTGCTGCTGTTATTGTTGTTATCCAAATTTTTGGTCTCTTCTATCTGCCTTTGTTAGCCAGCAGCAGCTATTGAAAATATTGGCTAGATTTCTAGCCAATATCTAAAATATTGCCTTGAAATAATCTGGGTTTATCTCACAACCAGCACACAAAACGTCTTGTGTATATTTTTCACCTGATTTCAGCCTGCAATCTGAACTTCTAACTTAGAAAAAAACATGAGGGGAATAAGATTCACAGATTCCTATACTTTTGGATGTCAGTCTTAATGGAAGGTAAGATTTTGAGTCAGGTAAATGGCCTGGGTCCAAACATTTCCTTCTCAACTCTTGGAAAAAAGATTTCTAACTTGAGAAAATCCATAGCTCTGCAGCAGAGCCCTCACTAGCAGGCAGAGAACTTCAGATTTGACCCCTGATGTCTCCTGGCATATCAAGAAAGCCTCTTTCTTATCTGAATGCAGGGAGAGCCAATATTAGTCTCTGGCTAATGCTGAACTAAAGGGACACATACCGTATTTCTCGGAGTATATGACGCACCGGAGTATAAGACGCACCTTAGTTTTTGGGGAGGAAAATAGGGGGAAAAATCTGCCTGCCAGGTATTCATCTGGCTAGCATCCTTAGTCTGGTCAGCTTCAGCACATTATTTTATCCCCTGGTTAGGACTTAAAAAAACCTTCTTCTGAGAGAGTAACAATGAAAGAGCATGCAAGCCAGTAAGAGCTGGGAAGATAGTTAGCACCTGGTTAGGGCTAGAAAAAAACTTATTCGGAGCAGCTTCAGCACATTATTTTATCCCCTGGTTAGCACTTAAAAAAAACCTTCTTCTGAGAGAATAACAATGAAAGAGCCTGCAAGCCAAGTAAGAGCTGGGAAGATAGTTAGCACCTGGTTAGGGCTAGTAAAAAACTTATTCGGAGCAAGTAGAGCAATGAAATAAAATTCTGCAAAGACTTAGGGCTGGAAAAACATTTTTTGGAGAGAGTAACAATGAAAAAGCCTGCAAGGTAAGAGCTGGGAAGATCTGTTAGCACCTAGTTAGGGCTGGAAAAAAAAGCTACATTCGAAGTATGACGCACCCAAATTTTCAACCACTTTTAGGGACGAAAAAGGTGTGTCTTATACTCCGAAAAATACGGTATTCTGAGTGAGACAAAAAAAATATTTATGTTGGAAGTGATGAGATTGCCACTTTTCTCTACAAGTTCAAGTTGAAGGTCCATATCACCATGCCTACCAAGAGGATCCCAAGTCTTTGGGAAAGCCACGAAGGCACCACTTTGTCACTGGGACTCCCCCTCCACAAATGCCTGTGCAACCACTAGGCAGCCACCAGACGTGGAAGGAAAGTGGGCAAGGCAAAGATGAGTCCTCCTGCAACCTCCCTTGCCACTTTCTCCTGTCATCCTTCAGCGGTTGCCATAGGAATGCTTGCTGACATCTGGAAGCCACCCGAGTTTTCTTCAGCCATCCAGATGTTCTGATGGATGCAAGCCAGAAAGGAACAGAAGAGGTGGGTGAGGGGTGGGAGGATGTGGACAGTGATTTGTGGAAAGCACATGTCCTCACACATACGAATGTGAGAAATTGCTGGAAATCAAGTCAGCTTCTAGAGAGGAAGAAGATAGAAATCTAGGTTCTGGGAAAGAGATGAGGTGGCTGGGATGCAGGCACAATTTAATCAATGGATGGATCAATGATCCATTGAGGGTTACGGTTCTGCAGCTGCTGCCAATTCTTTTGAGTCAGCAGAGTCAAGCTGCCAAAAGAGAAAAAAAGATCTAAAGACATTGCTGGGTCTTGTGATACTCTGTGTATGGAGAGGTCCGGTGATTTCACCATTATTCCCAGTAGGTAATGTGATTGCTCAACCTCATTTCTCATTCAGTTGTAGTCACTTCTTGCTACAACTAGGAATCCTGACTAAGAGAGGGAGACTGTTTGGAGAAGGGTTGCAGTGTTTTTAATTTGTCTAAGCTTCCCAGCACTAAAGTTCTTGAGCAAACGATAAGGTTACTAAAACATTAGAGCAAACAAACAACCACCCCCAAAATATGCAATAGTTGATAGACCAGGGAAGATAAAATTATCTAGCCTAGCACAAAATTAGGCCCTTAAAATTAAACTGGATGTAAAGCTGCCGAAAGCCTAATCTAATGCTAAATGGACATCAATTCTCTTTGGTGAGGTTACTTTATAGGGCAGATGGGCAGCATAAAAAATTAATAAGTAAATAAAATAAAATTGTATTAGCAATAGCAATAGCACTTAGACTTATATACCGCTTCATAGTGCTTTACAGCCCTCTCTAAGCGGTTTACAGAGTTCAGCATATTGCCCTCAACAATCTGGGTCCTCATTTTACCCACCTCGGAAGGATGGAAGGCTGAGTCAACCTTGAGCCTGGTGAGATTTGAACAGCTGAACTGCAGTCAGCCGGCAGTCAGCAGAAGTAGCCTGTAGTACTGCACTCTGATTATGGCTCATAATCAGCTCCACCATCATCTAAATCCCTCGAGGGTATAAGGAAAGATACGTAGGAGATGACCAGGCAGAGCCTGAGGGAGCAGTCAAGTATGTCATCAGTCTCAAGTCTCTCCCCACCTACAAGAGATCTAAGCCCAGCCCACCTTTAATTCTGTTGGCTCTTATCTACTACCAATTTGCCTCGACTGTTAGTAATTCAGAGTTTTGTAGAGAGCCTTAGCATGCAATCCATCTGTAGTCATTTGAACTGCCTTGCTTCTGATTCATTGTGCCTGACAGGGCAAGTGATATCAGTTGAGTTATGGCATTATTGTGAGGGAGATGGGCAATAAATAAATAAAATTACTGTGCAAATGACAACAATTATGCCTGTTATTCGTAATTACACAGATTAAGTGAATTGACAGATCCAATCCTTTTCAATGGATTGGATGTGTCACGGTGTGATTATTGTCAGTTGTATGTATATGCAGGGAGCTGCATACCTATCTATTATAATGGCACATTCCTACCACGTGATATAATATTCTTGTACGCATGTGTGCATTCCTGAATCTCCATTCTTCCCTTCTTGACTCGGCTCTCAACTGAGAAAGTCGCATTTTATAGCAGTGATGTGAACAATCAGAATTTATTGTTTTTGTACCAAAATAAATATTTTAATTAGACTTTTAAACTTCGGCTTTATTTCTAAATGTTTGAATTCCGGGAGAAAGATCTATTTCGCCTCTGCGAGATTAATTCTCACTTCGTCAGGATCCCTATGAATCCCACTTTGGAAAGAGTTCTTCCTCCCTGTAGCCAAGTCACCCTGGTGGAAAATCTGGAGGAAGAACCACTCATGTTGAACAAAGACTTGAGGGCAGATACATGAGAAAAGAGTCCCAGGGCTCTAAAACCAGCACCAAGAGCTTACACTGGGGCAGGAAACATACTGGCAACCCACACAGCCACATTTTCTCCATGGCATCTCTGAAAAGGAAGGGTGTATCTCACGAAACTATTGTAAAAAACAGGGTGAAGGAAAAGTTTGAAGACCGAGACTGATAAATGCTCATGAGAAATGTTTGATGTTTGAGCATCATCATTGGATAATACCTATTTACAGTGAAAATTCAAATCGTCAGGACTACATGAAGTATATGCAAGAATATTGGAAGAACTTGCTGATGGTTTGATAAAAGTTTTATATACTGTATTATCTGTAAGGAATTCTGGAGAAGCTGAGAGATGATGGAGGATGGTGTACAGTGTCCCTATCGCTCAAAAGGGAAATGAAAGAACCAGGGATTGTGGCACTCCTTTCAGTAACTCATTTGAATTTGATGAGGAAGCAGGAACGAGAAGATAGCCAGGGTGCAACTTTTGAGTCTACTATGTATCTATTTGTCATGCCACTTATCTATGATCAAAGGGTACATTGTTAAATGCTTTGCTGAAATCAAGAAATAATATGTCTAAAGCATTCCCACATTCTACTAAGGAAGTTATCAGATCAAAACATAAGATAAGTACACATTTATCTATGCTGATTTCTGATAATTAGCATTGTTTTCAATGTGTTTACAATTCTTTATGATTCACTGTACCATCTTCCCAGGTATCAAACTCAGACTGGGGGATTTATGGACATCCCTGCTTATACATTCTCAAGCAGGGATGTCCAAGAATCAGTGTCCATTGGGGGATAAGGAGGGCAAATGACAACTTGAGCATCTTGATGTCACACATCATGCAGGGGACAACAAGAATGATCAGGGAACTGGAAAATAAATTCTGGGAAGAGAGATTGAAGTAGCTTTGCTCTTTTAATCATGAGAGGAGAAGATCATGGAAACTTATAACAGAACCCTTAAAAATCACGAGGAGTGATAGTACTGCTCTATACTGCTCTACACTTGGAATTCTGCATCCAGTTCTGATCATCGTAATACAGAAAAGATGCTGATGCCCTAGAAAGAGTGCAGAGAAGAGCAATAAAGATGATAAGGGATCTAGAAGCTAAACCGTATGATGAATAGCTAAGGGAACTGGGCATGTCTAGCCTAAGAGAAGGCTTAGGGGAGAGCTAATAGCCATCCTCCAATACTTGAAGGGCTGTCACAGGGAAGAGGGGGTTGACTTATTCTCCAATGCACCTAAGGGCAGAACAAGAAGCAAGGGGTGGAAGTTCATCAGAGAGACATCCAATCTGGAAAGAAGGAAGACTTTCCTGACAACAAGAACAATCAATCAATGGAACAGCTTGCCTCCTGGAATTGTGGGTGCTCCATTGCTGGAGATTTTCAAGAAAGGACTAGACAACCATTTGTTTGGGATGCTATAAGGTCTCTTGCCTTGGGCAGAGGATTGGACTAGAAGACTTTCAAAGCCCTTTGATTCTGTGAAATTCTTGAAAAAGCATGGCAAAAATACCATATTTTTTGGAGTATAAGACGCACCTTTTTCCTCCCTAAAAGTGGCTGAAAATTTGGGTGCGTCTTATACTTCAAATGTAGCTTTTTTTTCCAGCCCTAACTAGGTGCTAACAGATCTTCCCAGCTCTTACCTTGCAGGCTTTTTCATTGTTACTCTCTCAGAAGAATGTTTTTACAGCCCTAAGTCTTTGCAGAATTTTTTTTCATTGCTCTACTTGCTCCGAATAAGTTTTTTTCTAGCCCTAACCAGGTGCTAACTATCTTCCCAGCTCTTACTGGCTTGCAGGCTCTTTCATTGTTACTCTCTCAGAAGAAGGTTTTTTAAAGTCCTAACCAGGGGATAAAATAATGTGCTGAAGCTGCTCCGAATAAATTTTTTTCTAGCCCTAACCAGGTGCTAACTATCTTCCCAGCTCTTACTGGCTTGCAGGCTCTTTCACTGTTACTCTCTCAGAAGAAGGTTTTTTTAAAGTCCTAACCAGGGGATAAAATAATGTGCTGAAGCTGACCAGACTAAGGACGCTAGCCAGATGAATACCTGGTAGGCAGATTGTTTTCCCCTATTTTCCTCCCCCAAAACTAAGGTGTGTCTTATACTCCGGTGCATCTTATACTCCAAAAATATGGTAATCATCGAGGTTGTTCTACGTCAGAATGCAGGACATGGAGTAATTATGTAGTGAAGGTTTTTAATTGAGCAATAGGCAAAAACTTTCTAATAGTAAAAACAATTTGGAACTCAGCACCAAGGGAAGTGTTGGACTCTTTCACAAAATGTATTTAAGCTAAGGCTGGGCAACCATCTGTTGGAAAACCTTTAATTTGGATTACTGTGTGGAGCAATAGGTTTCACTGGATGGCATAAATGACCCCCTTTGACTCTGTGAATATGTGAATGAATGGCTAATGTCCCTTAATGGTCAGTGAACATCTGTTCTGGAATTGCATTGCACTAGTAATTGGTCATTTTCCCCTCCCCCTGCCAACACCCCTCCCCCAAGTTATTTAAAGGCTTGGGTTTGCTTTCCCTGCTTTCTCTCTAGAGTTGCCATTCTTCCTTTGGTCCTGTGTCTTGCTTTAAGTTCCACCCTGAAGCAAACTCATTAAGCAGGAGAAGACTTTCTTGAAGGACTGCAAAAGGGGTGGCTTGTGATCGTTTTGCTGCCGGTTCGTTCAGGGTCACGCCTGGCGTGCTTCGCGCATGCATGCACCCCCACAGCAATCAAAAATTAGCTTCTGCGCATGCACAGAAGCAAAAATCCAAGATGGTGGCGCCCACGAACCGGCATTGACGGAACCGGCTCTGTGATGTCATCGCTGCTTTACTAATGGTTCTAAAGAACCTGTTAGCACCGGTAGGAACCCACCTCTGGACTGCAAGCAATGACAGGACCTTGGAACCGCTACTAAGAAGATGGGCTGAAAGACAGTGGCCAATTATCTTGCTTTTGGGAGAGGAGGAGCACTAACATTTTGTGCTGCAAGCCCTAACATAGGTTAAATGGAAATCCAAGAATATCCTTTTCATTACCAAGCCATCTTCTGCAGGCCCAGTGGTCCAAAAATAATAAAAATTCCTTGGAGCAACCCAAAGTTGTCCACTCTTACAGTAGACTTGCCAGGAAGAAAAACTTGTCAACATTAAGGGCTTCTGACTCAGAAACCTTTTCTGTTTTCATTCCAAGCACATGAAGATTAGCCATGGTTATTCAATAATGAATAGATAGATAGATAGATAGATAGATAGATAGATAGATAGATAGATAGATAGATAGATAGATAGATAGATAGATAGATAGATAGATATGGTTATTCAATAATGAAGGGATACATATATATATCCCAAGATGCTTGACTCTCCCCTATTTTCATTATTATTGTTTACTCTTATAGTCTCATATCTGGCATTGTAATCAGCATCTGTCCTCAAGTTCTGTAGGCCATGATTTGAATTTAGCCCTAGTGGGACAATTAACAGCTGTTCCAAATATTCTAATGGCCACAGTCACAAAACCAGGATTGCTTCTACCTACTATTTGTCTGAATTAGCCTCAGATGGTATAGAGTCTCCTGCTTGAACAGTGGGTTGGACTAGAACAGGGGTAGGCAAAGTTGGCTCTTCTATGACTCATGGATTTCAACTCCCAGACTTTCTGAACCAATCATGCTAGCTCAGGAATTCTGGGAGTTGAAGTCCACAAGTCATAGAAGAGCCAACTTTGCCTACCCCTGGACTAGAAGACCTCCAAGATCCCTTCCAAGTCTGCTATTCTGTTATCTATCAGTTTCCTCTGCCTTCTTGAGCCATCACCTATCTTCTGTCTTGTCCCATCAAGAATTTCCACTAAGTAATTCTTCGGGATCACAGCCTCTCTACTCTCTACAACAGTGTTTCTAAACTTTAAAATGGGTGGACTTCAACTCCCAGAATTCCTCAGCCAGCTTGCTGACTGGGGAATTCTGAGAGTTGAAGTCCACTCATCTTCAAGTTGTCAAGATTGAGAAACACTGCTTTAAGGTCCCAATTTTCAGAATCCCTAGCTAGCATGGACAACGACCATGCTAATTGAGAATGCTGGAGCTTGATAGGTTATAAGTTAAGGACTTATAAGGGAAGGAACACTGGGAGTTAAAAAGCCAAACATTGCTTATTGAAATTACAAGTTGAGTTGAGTGCCAGTTCAAGCTAACATTCAAGGCAGCCAAAAAAATCAATGCAATCCTAAATTGCATTAACAGAGGGATACAATTTAGATCAAGTGAGGTGCTAATACCACTCTATAAAGCCTTAGTAAGACCACATCTAGAATACTGCATCCAGTTTTGGTCACCACACTATAAAAATATGTTGAGACTCTAGAAAAAGTGCAGGGAAGAGCAACCAAGATGATCAGGGGACTGGAGACTAAAACATACAATGAATGGTTGCAGGAACTGGGCATGGCTAGTCTAGTGAAGAGAAGGACCAGGGGAGACATGATAGCAGTCTTCCAATATTTGAGGGACTGCCCCAAAGAGGAGGGGGGTCAAGCTATTTTCCGAGGCACCTGAAGGCCAGACAAGGAACAATGGATGAAAACTGATCAAGGAGAGATTCAACCTAGAAATAAGGAGGAACTTTCTGACAGTGAGAACAATCAACCAATGGAACAGAAGTTGCCTTTGGAAGTTGTGGGAGTTTCATCACTGGAGGCTTTCAAAATGAGACTGGACTGCCATTTGTCAGAAATGGTGTAGGGTCTCCTGCTTGAGAGGGGGGGTTGGACTAGATGACCTACAAGGTCCCTTCCAACTCTATTAATCTGTTAATCAAGGGACATATCACTTCCCTTCATTGAAAGTACGTTGGAATCTCAGAGTGATAGGAACATCAACCTCTTACTTACATTTGCATATGATGACCGCTTCTCACACGGAGGACACTGTAAAAAAAGAAAAGCAGCAATCATGAAACAGGAAATGAATCAGATGGAGTTACTGCAACATTCAAAGCTTATACAGGTAGTCTTCAGCTTACAACCATTCGTTTAATGACCATTCAGTTACAACAGAACTGGGAAAAAGGGAGTTATGACCATTTTTCTCACTTGCAGCATCCCCATAACAAGGTCACATAATCAAAATCTGTACCCATAGCAACTGGCTTATATTTATGAGGGTTGCTGTGTCCCAGGGTCATGTGATCACCTTTTGTGATCTTCTGACAAGCAAAGTGGAATGGGGAAGCCGATTTACTTTACAGCAGTGTTACTAACATAAAAAGTGCAGTGATTCAGTTAACCACGATGGCAACAAAGCTTGTAAAATGGGGCAAAACTCACTTAACGGGGGTCTTAACTTGCAACAAAAATGTTGGGGTCAATTGTGATTGTCAGTCAAGGACAACCTGTATTGACTCCAAAGAAAAATTAACTGGGCTACTTGGCCTGCATATCCTCAAGGTTTTGAGTAATCTTTGGTGGTTACTCAAAACTTTTGCCTACCTGAGGATACATCTATGGAGATTCTCAGTCATCCAGGTCATGGTTGACCCATAGGTGCTTTTTCAAACGGCAACTGGACTTTGTTTTTCCTTGAAGATGTTTTGCCTCTCATCTAAGAAGATTCTTTAGTTCCGACTGAATCAGTGGTGGGTTCCTACTGGTACGGTCCACTCTATAGCACCAGTAGCGGCCCGCTGGTGACGTCACAGTACTGGTGTGGTGGGTTGCCAGTGCTTGGGTGCCACCATTTTTTAATTTTTTTAATTTTTTAAAAAATGTTATTCTGTGCATGCCCAGAAGCCCAGCTTCCGGCACTGCGCATGCGCTGCCTTCCTACCCCACAGTGAGTCCAAGCAGGGGAGGATGGCTGAGGGAACGTGTGAGATGCTGAAAGAACGGGCGGCAGGAGCTATCTCCATTCTCCTCCCTTCAGCAGTCTGAGAAGCCACGAACGCACGGTGATGATCCCAGGCATTTTCGCACGTTCGAGGCTTCTCGAGCTGCTGATGGGAGGGGGAATGGGCGGCAGGAGCCTAGGATCATTGAATGGGGAGAAGCATTCAGGCCGGATGGAGCCTCCTAGAAGAACCGCTACCGCGTTCTTGCTGCTCCCGCTGCGGGGGGGCAATGCCCCCTCCCGCTTCTCCAGCCGCTGCCAAAAGCTCCCGAGGCACACGCCCACCCGGTCACATGGCTGGCAAGCCACACCCACAAAATAAGCCACGCCCACAAAGTGGTAGTAAAAAAATTAGGAACCCGCCCCTGGACTGAATGGTAGAATGATGGAGGATGGAAGGATTTATATTCCTTGCAGTCATCTGGTTATTAGCACTCTTTATGAGAGTTGTAGAGGCCACTTGGAGGTTTATCTGTGTCCTCAGGGTCACCTTAATAGTGCACATGGGTGTGGAGCCTTCTTGGAACTGCTGAAAGGACTGTGTGGTAGACAGGAGATAGGTGGTGTCATATCCATCCCCCTCTGTTGAGAGAGAGATGTTCACTCTTAACGTAGACGGCCTCTTTGACCCCTCTTTCAAACCAATCCTTCCACCTTCCACCATTCAGTCAGAACTGAAGAAGCTTCTTGAAGAAGCAAAACATCTTTAAGGAAAAACAAAGTCCCTTTGCCTTCTGAAAAAGCATCTTTGAGACATACTTTAGGATATGCAGGCCAGCAGCTCTGCTCAGTTTTTTTTATAAAAATAAATCTCTGCATTTAAAGCCTTAGATTATTTGGGGTAATGTCCCAATTTATTGAGCCTCTTATTCCATTCCTTCGTTTTAGAGCAAATTGTCTTTTATAGAAGTCCTAAAAAGCTACTGTGATGGGAAGCCTCCTCCTCCTCCTCCTCCTCCTCCTCCTCCTCCTCCTCCTCCTCCTCCTCCTCCTTCTCCTCATGCAGACTTATTTTGCCTTTTAGAAGATATTCAGATCTTGCCTAAGGAGCTGTTTCCCCTGGTAAAATACTGTGCCCCCTCCCCAATTTCTTTTTATAAAATATGTCTATTGCATAATCCATTCCTAGAGGCATACAAATGTACAGGAACTATTAACTGGCCATCCACCTATGAACCACAAGGGCATTCTTATAATGGGTGCTAAAATAAGATTAAAAATAAAATCCAAGCAATCAGCCTTGGGCTGTTTGAGCACTTTTTAAGATGGTCCAGTGAGTGAAGCCCCTGGGTCAAAATAATAATAAAAAATAAAACACATTACTTTATGAAATGTTTCCCTTGAATCCCATTTTTTTTCCTTCTTAGGTATAAAATGAAATGCGGGCAACGTAGCCTGTTGCTAAGTTCCTGAAAGCTCTTGTCTTGGGAGCAGTAGCCGATTCAGTGGGATTCAGTAGGATGGCTCTGTTAGAGATGTCATGACAATAACTCGGTTGTCTGTAAGGCAACAGCTCTGTTCCCTGGCCAAATTCTGGTTGCAGCTAAAGGCACATGTGAGAAGCGAGGCGGTGTGGTTTAGCCACAGTTTCCTCCCAACAAACCAGTAAAGTGGAAGATTTTCCCCAAGGGAGGGGAAGCTGCCTAGAAGCCAAAACCAGAACTTCAGAGGGAAAATTTTACTGCCCTAAGAAGAATTTTAAGACTTGTGGACTTCAGCGTAGCTGTCTGAGTAATTCTGAGAGTTGAAGTCCACAACAGAGGTGGGATGCAGCAGGTTCTGACCAGTTCTGGAGAACCGGTAGTGGAAATTTTGAGTAGTTGGGAGAACCGGTAAATACCACCTCTGACTGGCCCCGCCCCCATCTATTCTCTGCCTCCCGAGTCCCAGCTGATCGGGAGGAAATGGGGATTTTGCAGTAACCTTTCCCTGGAGTGGGGAGGGAATGGGGATTTTATAGTATAGTATAGTATAGTATAGTATAGTATAGACCAGGTTATCTCCGGGACCGCATTCTGCCTCATACTTCCCTCCGACCGGTTAGGGCCCACAGAGTCGGCCTCCTCCAGCTCCCGTCAGCCAAGCAATGCCGGCTGGCGGGTCCTAGGGGGAGAGCCTTCTCTGTGGCCGGCCCCGCGCTCTGGAACCAACTCCCCCCAGAGACCCGAACTATCCCCACCCTGCTGGCCTTCCGAAAAGCCGTTAAGACATGGCTCTTCCTGCAGGCAGGGGGAAGAGCTTAATTCCATCTATACTCTCCCCCGGGTATGTCTGGTGAGTGAATGGTGCTTTTATATTGTAATTTTTTAACTTTTAACTTTTATATTTTGATTTTAATTGAATTTATTGGTTTTCTTGTATTTTTTCTATGTTGTAAGCCGCCCTGAGTCCCTCGGGAGTGGGGCGGCATATAAGAAACCATAAATAAATAAATAAATAAATAAATAAATAGTATCCTTCCCCTGCCATGCACACCAAGCCACGCCCACAGAACTGGTAGTAAAAAAAATCTGAATCTCACCACTGGTCCACAAGTCTTAAAGTGGCCAAGTTTGGAGACCCCTGGCTTAGAGAGCCAATTGGCACAACTGCTGCTAGAAAGCATATGTGGCAGACACTGGAGAAGCAATACCTCTCTATCCAGAGGTGGGATCCTACCTCTGATTGCCGGTGCGGTTAATCGCTGAGTTCGCCGCAGAGCCGAAGACGCTGCTCGAGCCTGCTCCCGTTCACGGAGCGGGAGCTTTCCCCGGGCGCTTTCCCCGCCCGCATGGATGCCGCCAATGGCGTTCTTTTGCCCTCTGCGCATGGGGACATGCGCGGAGGGCAAAAGAACGCCATTGGCGGCATCCATGCGGACGGGGAAAGCACTGGGGGAAAGCTCCCGCTCCGCGAACGGGAGCAGGCTCGAGCAGCGTCTTCGGCTCTGTGGCGAACTCAGCGATTAACCGCACCGGCAATCAGAGGTAGGATCCCACCTCTGTCTCTATCATGTCCACTGTTCCCTCTAAGCTGCGCGGCCATGCGGCTGCGCACGTAATGAAAGAACGCCACACAGAGTTTCTAACTTCCGCGTGGCATTTTCTAATGGCAGAGGCTGCGCGCCCATGCACATAAAAAGAGAATGCCACACGCCATTTTCTGATGTTACAGGGAACATTGATCATGTCCCTATCAGAGGAGAGCTGCTTCTGTATTTCTTCTTTTATTTTTCTGCCCGCTGGCGGAAAGGATGCAGACTACCTTCAGACCTTACACTTTTAGCTAGTCCTCACCACAATTGGGATCAGAAATTTTGTTGCTAAACAAGGAGGTTGCTAAGTCAGTCACACAACAATTTTATGACCTTTTTGTCATGGTTGTTAAGTGAATCACTGCAGTTATTCAGTGAATTATCTGGTTGTTAAGTAAATCAGGCTTTGCTCACAGAATCTGATTATCGGAAACTGGGTGGGAGACCCTGGGGCACTTCAACCATCATAAATACATGCTGATTGACAAGCATCCGAATTTTGATCACATGACTGCGGGATGCTGTAATGGTTGTAAGTGCAAGAGCCGGTTGTAAGTCACTTGCTTTTTAGTGATGTTGCAAGTTTGAACGGTTGCTAAAGAAATGGTTGTAAGTAGAGTAATACCTGTATATCAACTGCAAATTTCAATATAGATTTAGATATACTGGATTGTGCACTCAGATGTACCCAACGGGAAGCACATCCAAACTCAAGTTCTAATCTGTACAGGTAGTCCTCATTTAGCAACCACAACTTGTTAAGCAAAGTGGTTGCTAAATGAAACCACGATTGTGCTTATGATCTAATTTCAGCTTTCCTTAGTTTTACAGACCTATCAACGTTAGAATAGAATAGAATTCTTTATTGGCCAAGTATGATTGGACACACAAGGAATTTGTCTTTAGTGCATATGCTCTCAGTGTACATAAAAGAAAAGATACATTTGTCAAGAATCATGAGGTACAACACAACAACATAGGGTACAAATAAGCAATCAGGAAACAATCAATATTAATATAAATCGTAAGGATACAAGCAACAGTTACAGTCATAAAGTCATAAATGGGAGGAGTTACAAATGAGAGAATTGGTCAGAGTTACTTTTTCATCACTGTTATAACTGTGAACAGTCACTAAAGGAGGACTAGTTGTATTTTCAATAGGATCTGTTTCCAGGTGCATTTTCCATTTGTAACTTCCACTAGCCCTGGCAAGGATGCCTAAGACTTAAGGCATCAGGACAAGGTTGTTAGAATAGAATAGAATAGAATAGAATAGAATTCTTTATTGGCCAAGTGTGATTGGACACACAAGGAATTTGTCTTTGGTGCGTATGCTCTCAGTGTACATAAAAGAAAAGATACATTTGTCAAGAATGGTTGTCATTTTCTTAAAAGAAAGTAACTCTGGTAGGGCTGAAATTTCCAAAACATTACTCGAATTAACTCGGAAACGATCTGACATCGTTTTATAAAACAACATAAAATGAAAAGCAGAGTTCTTGTTATAATCTGAGGTCCTGGAAAAACCATCCCCTGTTATAATCTTATTCAGCCTGTTCCTTATGTAAATGAGAATTCATTTTGTAGAACAGCCAAGTGGTAAAAGAAAATGGCCAAGGATTTTAATGAAACTAGAATTCGCAATCTTCCAAATTAGATTCCACTGTAGAATGGATAGGTAGTAATGTCTTCTGATAGCTCTTGTTTTCTACTAAAACATCATGTGAAAAGTATCTAATGTCGCCGTACTGGGTATTACAGAACAACATGACTTTATTACAATTAAGAGTGGAAACAGAACTGGAAATTCTTCTTGCAATCCAATTTTAGCCTGAGCAGGAGAAGAATTCTAGGGCACCGAAAGCTCCCTTTGAGATGAAATGTGATGCACTTAACATAATGTGGCTTCAGAGAATTGTATGGCTATATCTAGGCAGGGCCCAAGATGTAGTAGATTCAGCAGAAAAGCTGAGTTCAAACCAATGGCAATATCCACCCTGGCAGCTGCTGCAACCCCCATAATGTTGAGAATAGGCAATTGCACATGAATAGTGCATTAAAACTTATGAGATTGATAATTCCTAACTGTGCATAAGAGCCCCAGCAGGGCAGGGAAGGCACTGCTTGCTTGCTTGCTTTCAGGCATTGGAAACGCTGATGTATGGAACAGTGAAAAAAGACCACGAAGAAACTGTTTGTTGAAAGCTGGCCAGGAAAGGATTAGCATCTGCACAGCTTTCAAGAAAAGCTGCCATTGAGGAACAAGGAGCTTTTTGATGCGGGGCCCCTGCAGGTCTGGTGCACGGTTGAAACCAGCCGGAGATGGCAAAAAGGACATTTTACTGAATTTCTTTTTTTACAGTATTTAGAGCCCTCCACCATCCATACTGACTTTCCTCAAGAAACTGAGCTGCTTTCCAAAGTAGGGTTCTTTTACACATTCAAATCTCATTTTCTTTATTTATTTTATTTCTCAAATTTATATGGCCAGCTGTCTCACAAATAAGTGATTCTGGGTGGTGTACAACAGAGCTAAAAACTAGATAGAGTAGATGATAGATAGATAGATAGATAGATAGATAGATAGATAGATAGATAGATGGATGGATGGATGGATGGATGGATGGATGGATGGATGGATGGATGGATGGATGGATAGATAGATAGAGATGGATGGATGGATGGATGGATGGATGGATAGATAGATAGATAGATAGATAGATAGATAGATAGATAGATAGATAGATAGATAGATAGATAGATAGATAGATAGATAGATAATGATAGAGATAGATAGATAGATAGATAGATAGATAGATAGATAGATAGATAGATAGATAGATAGATAGATAGATAGATAGATAGATAGATAGATAGATAGATAGATAGATAGATAGATAGATGATAGATATCGTGTTTCCCCGAAAATAAGACCCTGTCTTATATTTTCTGAACCCTGAAATAAGCGCTTGGCCATGCACTCAAAAGCCCGATTGGGCTTATTATCAGGGGATGTCTTATTTTGGGGGAAACAGGGTAGATAGATAGATAGATAGATAGATAGATAGATAGATAGATAGATAGATAGATAGATAGATAGATAGATAGATAGATAGATATAGAGATAATTTCCCTTTTCCTTCACATTGGAGAGGGGGGGAGGGAGGGAGGGAGAGAGAGAGAATTTCAATTTGCTTGGTACAAAGTGACTTTCTCCATCTCAGTGTTGGGATATAGGAAGAATTGGAATCAAACTTCAGAAATAAAGTGCAATTTTTTTTATTGGCCTGGGACCATAAATAAATAATTGTAAGTGTAATTTGGAAGTCAGGTTATTAAGCTACGGTTCAGTGTCCCTAATTTAACTGTAATCCCCTCAGTCTTCCAGTAATAGGAAAAACAGTCTTAGTAATTATACTAATCATAGTGGCAACACAATAAGGTTGGGAAGGGTAATCTCTTGCAATGCTCTTAAGGAATGTCATCTTCAGGGTCTGTGGGGACAAGACTTCTCAGTCATACACCCCTTTCTCTGGAGCACCATTCCCCCACCCCCCAAAAAATTAGACTGATCTCTACCCCACTGGTTGATTACTACTGGCTTTTCAACAATAATCAACTATCACTTCTATTTGCAGTTAAGGCTAGGATGGGGTGGAGATAATTCTACTGACAGTTCTTCCTATAGGAAAGCCATGTGGGTGGCCTTTCCTCACCAAGATTTTCACAGATGGAAGGGCTGGGACCTGACTCAGAGAGGATGGAAGGAAACTGGGAATGTTGAGTTTTCCTGAATCTACACTTCTTCCATTTCCAGATTGGGACCCTAAAGAGAGAGATATGTGCAATATTTTTTTTATCAGCTTAAGAGAAGAGTAGTCTCCTCATTCAGTCTCCTCATTCATAGTCCAGCGCCTTCACCACTAGATCACTCTGGATCTTGGGTTGAGAGAGAGAAACTCACCCAAAATCTTTCAGGGACCTTCTGACTGAAGATGGACTAGAACAGGGGCAGGCAAAGTTGGCTCTTCTATGACTCATGGACTTCAACTCCCAGAATTTCTGAGCCAAGGAATTCTGGGAGTTGAAGTCCATGAGGACTAGAACATGGGATCTTCACCACTACATCATGCTGTCTGTTTCTCTCTTTTCACAACAGAAACATGGGGCCAAAACACCTTGGAAGCCATGGGGAGCAAACAGAAAGAATGTAGAAAGTTGTATGAGGCCATCTCCTTCTTCCGGAGCCACTCTAGGATTCTGTCTCTATTTCAGAAGCCAGGATGGATTTGGAAGGGTTAACCTCCTCTGTGCCCAGTTGATCAGAGACAATTAGATGGCTTCTCTTCCTCCTTAGATGTTCACAAGCCAGAGCAGCAAGGCTTCTCTATATGCAGAGATGGAAGGACCCACATACACTTATACAACATAAGAATGGAAGGTGAAATTAAAGGAATTGGCAGAGATGTCAGAATTGACTGCTTTGGTTAAAGAAAAGACTTTGTCTAGCTTCATTTGTACTTGGAAACCACTCTTGGATTCTTTTCCTCCCTTGAAGCTGAAATCAATGAAATTTAAACTTTAGGTTTTGATGATTAGACTTGTTTGTGATGATAGAGATACTGTTTGTTATAGTTTATTCTAGTTCAAAGTGTGATTGATTTTTAGGGTTTGATCTATACCAAAGAAAGTCAGAAGTTACTTTTTTTCTATAGCTTTTTTCCCTTTTAGTTTCAACTCTGCAATTTTGCTCTTTCTCCACCCTCCCCTCCTTCTTTTTAATTTTTTTCTTTGTGTTTTGTATTTTATACTTTCCTGAAATATAGATATTCAAAAAAATAATGCTGCATAGTTCATTGTGTCATGCAGATGGAAGCAGAAAGTCAGGTACATAGAAGGCACAACTATCCTCTTGAGATCGGTCCATGTTTCTATTGCCATATGGACAAGCAAATAGCTGGAGTGAGAAGGACCAGGGGTGACATGATAGCAGTGTTCCAACAAAGAGGGGGTCAACCTATTCTCCAAAACACCTGAAGGCAGGACAAGAAGTAATGGATGGAAACTAATCAAGGAGAGAACCAACCTAGAATTCCACAATTAACCAGTGGAATGACTTGCCTTCAGAAGTTGGAGGTTTTGGAGGTTTTTGGAGGTCAATGGAGGTTTTTAAGAAGAGATTGGACAACCATTTAATAATAACAGAATAACAGAGTTGTAAGGGAACTTGGAAATCTTCTAGTCCAACCCCTTGCTCAGGCAGGAAACGTTATACCATTTCAGGCAAATAGTTGTCCAATCTCTTCTTTAAAACTTCCAGCATTGGAGCATTCACAACTTCTGGAGGTTAGTCTAAAATGGTGTAAGGTCTCCTGCTATAGCAGGGGGGTTGGACTGGAAGACTTCCAAGGTCCCTTCCAACTGTATTATTCTGTTATTATGTTCAATAAGAAGGACATAAGAAGAGCTGAGGTGGCACAGTGGTTAAAGTGCAGCACTGCAGCCTACTTCAGCTGACTGCTAACTGCAGTTCGGCGGTTCAAATCTCACCAGGCTCAAGGTTGACTCAGCCTTCCATCCTTCCGAGGTGGGTAAAATGAGCACCCAGATTGTTGGGGGCAATATGCTGAACTCTGTAAACCGCTTAGAGAGGGCTGTAAAGCACTATGAAGCGGTATATAAGTAATTGCTATTGCTATAATTGACATATCCATGCTTGGAGATCTTTTTTAAGCTACCAGATAATATCAACTCTTTTTTCAAAGACACAACTACTTGATTTGGGAACCTGGATAACTCTAGAACAGTGATGGTGAACCTTTTTTGGCTCGGGTACCAAAAGCGTACACGTGCGATAGCGTGCACGCACGTGCCCAATCCCATAATGCAATGCCCTCCCCTGTGCATGCGCACAGGCCTCACTGAAGCCTCCAGACTTCCGGTAGGCCCGTTGGGCTGTTTTTTGCCCTCCCCAGGGTTCAGGAAAGCCTCCTGAAGCCTGGGGATGCCGAAAAATGGCCCAACGGGCCAACCAGAAGTTCGGAAACAAAACGGAAGTGGAGCTGCCCTACTATTTTCCTTCAGATAATTGCAGCCAGGCCTCACACACCTCAGCCCATTTCTTCTGCAGCCGGCAAGGCTTTCCTGAAGGTCTCTCTAGCTGATAACAGAGCTCCGGATTGATCTGAAGCTCTGTTATTGGCTGCAGAGGCCTTCAGAAAAGCCTTGCCGGCTGCAGAAGAAATGAGCCGAGGTGTGGGAGGCCTGACTGCAACTGTCCAAAGCCAAAGAAGTTCCTGAAGACCTCTGAAAGCGAAAAGGAGGCTGGGGGTGACGCATATAAGTGAACGTCCGGTTGGCGCATTGGGCCGTTTTTTGCCGTCCCCAGGCTTCAGGAGGCTTCCTTGAAGACTGGGGAGAGTGAAAACAGCCAAAAAGAAGGTCGAAAATCAGCTGGCCAGCGCGCACATTCACGCTGGAACTGACATAGGGCAATGCCCCACGTGCCCTCAGATATGGCTCCGCGTGCCACCTGTGGCACGCATGCCATAGGTTCACCATCACTGCTCTAGAACCACCTTCTGTCAGTGGCTTCTATCCACCCAGTAAGATTGAGAAGGGTGATCTGTTTCCATTCTTTTTCAGGGACTGTGGTGAAAAGCCTTCTCAGATTCCACCCCCTTTTCTAGGGCAGATCCTCCCCCAAAATTAGATTGAAAACCCTCCCCCAACTCTATTGGTTTTTGAGGAAGTATTGAAACCTGGCTGTTCCAGACAACTTGGAAGCAGACTTGTTAAGAGGAGAACTCTCCTGATATTGATTTGTGTGTGCTGATGGTTGCTGCTCAGGCATTGTGGCTGTTGTTGCTTTTTGTTGTATCGATTATTATTTTAATTTTCTTATATCAAATAATGTAGGTTTATTTATTTTATTTATTTATTTAATTACATTTATATGCCGCCCAACTCCCAAAGGACTCTGGGCAGCTTAACAACATTAGCAAATATTAAAAAACATAGGTTGCTCAGAGTCCTGTTTGAATGGAACAGCATAGAAGCTGCAGTACATGAATACACAAAATTAATATGACAATTGGAGGTTCCATTAAATCTTCTTTATATAGCTCACCTTTTCTCCTTGATCTCCTTTCATAGCAACCTTCCCAGAGGCTTTCACCTCCTAGGAAAAGAAGAGAGAAATAACAATATTACAGGCTAAAAGTCATAAACTCTTTCTTTGCGATAGCTTCTGGCAGTTTCTCTTCCAGAGAAAATAGCAAGTATTCAGAGAAATTAGTTTAACCTAATGAGTTTAACCATTTCAGCCCCAAAAGGAGCAAAGAGAAACTGGAAGCTTTTTTTTTGAAGAAGAATTTGGGTCTCATTTATCCAGGTCAAGAAACAGAACAGCAAACATCAGCTAAACCAGCATTTAATGATGTGAATAATGTGGTTTGGCATATAGATAATAGATAGATAGATAGATAGATAGATAGATAGATAGATAGATAGATAGATAGATAGATAGATAGATAGATAGATAGATAGATAGACAGACAGACAGACAGACAGACAGACAGACAGACAGACAGACGATGATAGATAGATAGATAGATAGATAGATAGATAGATAGATAGATAGATAGACAGACAGACAGACAGACAGACAGACAGACAGACAGACGATGATAGATAGATAGATAGATAGATAGATAGATAGATAGATAGATGGATGATAGATAGATAGATAGATAGATAGATAGATAGATAGATAGATAGATAGATAGATAGATAGATAGATAGATAGATAGATAGATAGGTAGGTAGGTAGGTAGGTAGGTAGGTAGGTAGGTAGGTAGGTAGGTAGGTAGGTAGGTAGATGATTGAGAGAGAGGGGGGATGGATGGATGGATGGATGGATGGATGGGTGGGTGGGTGGGTGGATGGACGGTCAGACAGTCAGTCATACAGACAGACAGACAGACAGATTTCTTTTTTCCTTCACATGATTAGATAGATGGATCCAATTCAGACAAGTTAGTACAATATGAAACCAAAGAGTTTCTCTGAATGTAGTAGTTGGATTTTTTCCCCTCAAGGTGCAAGTTGGTACTGTCCTCAGGAGTGTGTCAAAACATCAACATGGTAGTCACAGCCACAAATCAAGGCCCCACCTATGATAAACATAAAAAGTGGGTGGAGCTTCAATTATATAGCTGCAATATTGACTTTTTTAAAAAACCCTGGGTTCTCTGGCATATGTCACAGCAGATGGCAGGTTAATTGCTGGCTGATCTTTGTTGAACTTGAAAAAGTAAACATCTCCTTTGGTTTTGCAGAACATGCCTGTTGAGTCATTCACATACTTTCCGTTAGGTACAACAATTTCCTGCCTTATTTTGTCTTTGCGGTAATCTTTCGCTTATTTGTTTGTTTCTCTTTTTCTTTATGTTAGAAAGAAACTTGGGCAAGATGTTTTAACAATGTTAATGTTCTGTGCTGATGCACAATTATTTTTGTATTAATTATAGTAACATTATTCTTGTCAGTTTCAGAAACAAATATAATGATATTTCTCTCTCTCTCTCTCTCTCTCTCTCTCTCTCTCTCTCTCTCTCTCTCTCTCTCTCTCTCTCTCTCTCTCACTCTCTCTCTCTCTCTCTCTCTCTCTCTCTCTCTCTCTCTCTCTCTCACCTAAACCTTTTTACCTTCCTTTTAATATGCAAGACTGCTCATTTTTAGGAATTTTCAGATCTGTATGTTGCAAATTATTTTAGTGTGTGGTGTTGTATTGCTTCTGTTGTCACAGCACCCTTCCAAAAGCAACCTATTTGATCAAACACATTGGACCGAAACAAACACCCTTTGAGTGGCCCTTTGGATTCCTTATACTCTCTTTTGTTGATTTTGAGAAAGCTCGGCAAATCAGATCAAGTTAGTTCTTGGATGGGGCACCATGAAGGAATCTCAGGGCTGCAGTGTAGACCAGGAATTCTAGCCTTTAAAAAGAGACACTTTCCCAATCTTGCAAAAAACAAAACAAAAACCTCCTTCATAAATGTGTGCAGGAGGTCACTAGGACACCAACTTGATTCAAGAGAGATTTTCCCTAATATAATTGGTCACACTTCTCCAACATCCTGTATGCCATTTCATATCAACCCCAACCCATATAAGCCAAAAAGGAGAAACATCTGAACTGGAGCCATAAATTGCTCATCCCCAAAGACAGGGGTCCCCAAACCTGGCAACTTTAAGACTTGCGGACTTCAACTCCTAGAATTCTCCAGCCAGCTATGCTGGCTGGAGAATTCTGGGAGTTGAAGTCCGCAAGTCTTAAAGTTGCCAAGTTTGAAGACCTCTGCCCAAGGAGGACAAACATACTTTGCTATCAAGAAACACTGGGTGACCCATTATTTGTAATACACTAGTCCTTGACTTACAACCTTTTACCAACTCTTACAATGGCATTGAAAAAAAGTGACTTTCCAACAGTCCTCATGCTTATAACAGTTACAAAGTCCCATGGTCCCAGGATGAAAATTCAGGCACTAGGCAACTGGCATGTGTTTAGAATGGGTGCAGCATCCTGGGCTCATGGGATTGTGTACAATATGTTGAAATACACATCTGATATAGAGGGAAGTTCTCGACTTAAAGCCATTTGCTTAGCAAGCATTCAAAATTATAATGGCATTTAAAAAGTGACCTATAACTCATATCACTACTCTTGCAGCATCCCCATGGTCACGTGATCAAAATTCACGCACTTGGCAGCCAGTTTGTATTTACAATATTTGCAGCGCCCCTGGGTCATGTGATTGCTATTTGTGACTTTCCCATCTTGATGGCTTCCATCAAGAAAAGTCAATGGGACCAAGGAACACGGTGGCTCGTAGGGTTAGGACACTGGATTGACAAGCAGCGAGCCTGTGTTCGAGACTCAGGTGCTGCTATGGGATGGAGTGAGCTCCTTCCTTTGCTCCAGCTTCTGGCGGGAATATGAAAGGAGCCCCCAATTGAGTGTCCCCCAGGCAATGAGCCGAGGTGGCGCAGTGGTTAGAGAGCAGTACCGCAGGCTACTTTAGCTGACTGTGATCATTTGAGTTCAGCTGTTCAAATCTCACTGGCTCAGGGTTGACTCAGCCTTCCATCCTTCCGAGGTAGGTAAAATGAGGACCCAGATTGTTGGGGGCAATGTAAATATATACATTGTTTAATGGTGTAAACAGCTTAGAGAGAGCTTGCACTGTGAGGCGGTATATAAGTCTTACAAACAATAAACAAACAAACAAACAAACAAACAAACAAACAAACAAATAAATAGTGATACCACCAGCTCATCCTTTCAACCTGGAAGCACCTCGATATGTCGGACACAAGTGGGATGCGAGTCAATGGGAGATGATAGATTCACTTTACAACTCCATGATTCACTTAACAGCTGCAGGAAAAGCAATAATAAAAGTGGATGCAGCTCATTTAACCACCTTGCTTCGCAACGGGAATTCTGGCCCCGATTGTGGTCATAATTCGAGGACCTGTACTTGCTTTCAATGGAGGGTAATTTGCTTAGCTGGCCCTTCAAAATGTCACGCATCACCTCACAAAAGTACCTTAGCATCCTTTGGAAAGCCGCATGCACACAGCAGTACTTACAATTAAAAAAGAGCTTAGAATGAAAAAGTTTGTGCTAAAGAAACTTACATCAGGGAAATTTACCAGTCTGGAAATGGAACGGAAGCAGGATAATTTGCATTAAAAAACCTGTTTCTCAGTGATTTATGTTCACAATTACATAAAACAGGAAAAGATACATACAAGTTTCCATATGTTTGAAGACAGTACGCGTATGAATATTTGAAATATTTTTTTTCTGTGTGTGTTTTTTTTAAACACACTAGGAGACTGAATTGCACATCTCCCGCTGATCTTAATGAGATTACTGAGAAATCTAAATACTTCAGTGTTTCTCAATCTTAGCAACTTTAAGATGGGTAGACTTCAACTCCCAGAATTCCTGGGGAATTTTGGGAGTCGAACTCAACCCATTTCAAAGTTGCCAAAGCTGAGAAACACTTATGTGGAGAGTTGCAGCTAGATTTTTACAATGTTGTGGGGGGAAAAAACCCCAACAGAGATGGAAACTACCTGGCAGGTAGAGAAGAGGTCAATTGGAAATACCTGCTTGGATCCCTCAAGGATAACTGATCTTAGGAGGAAACTTCTACAAAGGCTTCCATTGACTTCCAAGTTCACTACCAATCTGCTGATGAACCTAAAACCCCACTTGCAATCTCTAAACTGCAGATAGATGTAAGGTACTTTTCAGTAATGGGTTGCAAATCCAGTCGCTACCGGTTCACATGCGTGCTCGTGCGAGCGCAATGCTTGTGCGCATGCGCAGAAGTGTCCGGGGCGGGTGGGCGAAGCTTCCTGCCGTCGCCACTGCTACCGGTTCGTAGATCCGGGCCGTACCGGTAGCAACCCACCGCTGGTACTTTGCATTCAAGGACTAAGCTGGATGCTTGTCATGAGCAAATACTGCAAATCATACCCAAGTCAGCCAAGTGAGTGTTGCAAGTGCCTTCTAAAACTTTGGTGCCTTCAGATGACTTATGGCCATAGCTTTATAAGTTTTCCCCAGCCCAGACTTTGGGGAAAAACTACTCAGAACATGGGCCAAATCAGGGGTGAAATCCTTCCGGTTCGCTCTTACCTGTCGGTCGCCGCAGAGCCGAAGAAGCTGGTGGTGTTCACGGCATGGGGCTGCCCCCGCCCGCTTCCCCCGCCTGCCTGGATGCCACCATTTGCGTTCTTTTGCCCTCTATGCATGCAGAACGCTTTGTGCATGCGCAGAGGGCAAAAGAACTCAAATGGTGGTGTCCAGGCGGGCGAGGGAAGCGGGCGGGGCAACCCCGCATCGCGAACGCCACCAGCTTCTTCGGCTCTGCGGCGACCGACAGGTAAGAGCGAACCGGGAGGATTTCACCCCTGGGCCAAATATAAAGGCTATGAATGGCAGCTTTCTAATTATTTCACTATTTTTCTTTTCTTACTGTTCTTCCAGGGTCCAAAGAGCTCTGCATAGCAATAGCAATACCATTTATACTTATATACTACTTCACAGTGCTTTACAGCACTCTCTGGATGGCTTGCAACGTCAGCATATTGCCCCCAACAATCTGGATCCTCATTTTACCAACCTTGGAAGGACGGAAGGATGAGTCAACCTTGAACTCTGTCAGGATCCAACTCCAGGCTGTGGGCAGAATTTACCTGCAATATTGTACTCTAACCACTGTGCCACTAGGGCTCCTCATAGCCCACCTGTGACCCGTCTCTTCTTTACCCCCCCCCCCAAAACAACTACACTCTGGGCTAAGTAGGAAGACAATGAAAAGCATGAAACCACATAGATAGCTTCCATGGCTGAGGATCTCCCAGGGCCCGCCCAAAACCTTAATCTCATGATCAGGTTGGCTCTACATGAAAGATTGTTACCTCTGCCCACTTCTCAATTGCTTGCTCCTCCTTGCTTCTAGCAAAGTACCCCTCCCCTGTTTTTATTCTCTCTCTTTCACAGACACACTTCCTTGATTTGCCAAGTGCCTCTGTCCTGCCATCCCTGGGAGGTGCTTGTTAGTGGACTTGACTTATGCTTCTCTTTAGACAACAGGCAGTCCATCTGCTCTCCATCCATCAGTTCACACTTTGATGCTCTTGCTACCCAGGGTCTCCCACACACCACATCAATCACATGCATTTTCTTTCTTTGGCTTGTCTCCCGTTCTTTCCTAACAAATGGATTTTCTCTCCTTTAGCTCTTCGGCTTCTCTTCAAGTTTGTGGACTTGTGGGGGAAAATGAGGTAGATTTGATTTTGACCCCAGACAGCAAATGAATGAAGCTGTTGCCCTCTTTGGTGAGAATATCTAAGAAGGAGAAGGGCAAGGGTTAAGCTTAGCAGAAAGCAGAGTCGCTAAAGCAGCTCAAAAGTTCTGCCTTTGCCCAAACAAAATCTGTTTTTCTTTAGGGATGATATAAATTGACTCACAGTTGGACTACTGCAATGCACTGTACATGGGGCAGCCCTTGAAGATTGTTCAGAAGCTGCAATTGGTCAAGAACACAATGGCACATACAGTTTTGGCTGCACACAGTACATCTATGTAACACCATTGCTTTGCAAGCTGCAGGGGTTTCCAGTAGGCAATTTAAAGTGTTGGTCATCACTTAGAAAGCCCTCAAGGTCAGGTTATTTGCAGGACCACCTATTTCTATTCCTGCCCATACCACCAGATCTGACAAAGTAGACTTTGCTCCAGGACCCCTCTGTTAAGCAGAGTCACTGGGTTGGATCCAGGATAGGGGCCTTCTCCGTGACAGTAACTGCTTTATGGAACAATATCTATCTGATGTTTGGATGGCCTTGACACCATTTTATACCACCTTCCTTGCTTACCATGGATACTCCTGGTAAGGTCTACTGTCATAGCTTCCATTCTGCTAAGTTACGTATCACAAACTGACAGCCTGACATCAATGTGTGGAGGAGCAGTGGGAATAGGGAATCGAAACCAAGCAGTACCATCCTGTGAGAAGCACCAGCCGTTTCAAGGTTACACCAAAAGAATGCGGAGCCAGGGAGCAGGTGAAGACAGGGACCGTTTCCCAAACAATTTGTTAACAACTGATTGGACATTGACTGGGCTGGGCTGGAACAAAGGAAAGTTAATTGTATCTTTTGCGTGCGAAAATCTCAGACCCAGCTTTGCGTCTTCTGTAACCCCTTTGGCTTTAGTAAACTATATTTTTGGCTAATCATGGGCCAGGAGTAGGGGTGGGTTCCACTTACCTTCGCCACCGGTTCGCATCGCGACGTTGCACGCATGTGCAATCGCTGCGCTCGTGCGCACCCCCTTGTGCAATTCTGCTTATGCGCATGCTCAATAGCTATAATCAGCCTGAAACACAGCTGAGGAGCTGATCAGCTATGCTTCAGGCAAAGGAATAAAGGTAAGTATAAACCCGAGGGTGGGTGGGAGGGCCCTTTTTCAAGCAGCAGCAGAGGAAAAAACTTAAAAACAGTAAAAAAAATTCCGAAAAAAATCCAAAAAAAAGGTGGTGGTGCCCACGGACTGGCACCGACCAAACCGGATCCATGACGCCATTGTGACATCACCAGCGGGTTGCTACTGGTTCGGGCAATCCAGTCCAAACCGGCAGGAACCCACCCCTGGCCATGAGTTCTTCTTTCCTAACTGACCAAGATGGAACAATTGACAACTACTGTTTACATTTAATTTTTGAAAAAGAATTTGCTTTAAAAAAAATGTACAAGGGAAAAGAGAATTTTGGAGATCTTTTAATGGATGGATGGATTAATGGACACTCTGGTGTTATTTCCAATCACTCACACTTTTTTGTACCATCCACTCTCCAACAAAGTACAGACTATCTGGCTCCCCTTGTTTCAAATAAATTGCAAGGAAAAATATTCAACTCTGGACTTTTCTATTCTGATATTCTTGACCCCACTAGTGTGTGTGCATGTGTGTGCATGTGGGTATCTTTCCCTAGTGTGATTGATGGAACTATTCTCTTTTTCTTAGAGAAATTTAGAAGCCCATCTGATTTCTCTGCCCCCAAATTTGGTGGAGAATTTTAAAAGGCCCTTTGTGCCACACTGTGGATTTAGTATGTTTTCATATCAGCTCTAATACATGAGTGATGGAGAACAGCCAAGAATAGATCCTGCTTTTTTGGCCACAGAAGAGCAAAAAAACCCACCAAACGAATCTTGAAAATTTTTCAAACAATCCAGCATTACTAGGCAACATATGGACTATTAAAGAAGAACCCTCTTGAAATGTTGAGATCATTTAGGAATGAAATAGGAGAAGTTTTAATGGAATTGGATTGTGGTTATGAGCAAGCAAATAATCAACACTGCACCTTTACCTCTTAATCATTAATAAAACTTTGGAATAAAGGACAGCAGTTGTAAAGATAAAAGACAACATTTAAAGGTAAAAGAGAAAATTCATTCACTTTGCAATTTGCTAGGAAGTTGCTACAGCTGCTTCTTGCAAATCAACATAGTTTCCCTCCTTAATTTGGTAATGTGACTTCTTGAACCACAATACAGCTATTCAATGATGCATAATATTAGAAAAAGAACATATAAAACTATGCACACAAAGATAGCTGAGCACACAAAACACGTACAGATTTTTGAATGGGCTTTTATAAGACGTTTCAAAACTTGATGGAGAAACAGGAAAAATGCACAGCAAGGATGAAAAAACAAAAATGAAATGGAGACCAAGACTAACTCCCATCCTTCCTGCTAACTGGAAAGTCCTATCATTGAGAAATGGTCTCAGGACATTTTCCCCCACAGGAAAAAATTGAAGAAATCTCCCCTTACTTCCCCTTGCCCACTAATCAAAAGGACATTTGTGCTCAAGTTTTTTTTGGTTCAGTCCTCAAAGCAAGCCAAAATTGGCCAGTGTGTAATAATTCAGGAGGCTTGGCCTTCATCTCACATCCCTGCAGATGGAGATGCACGTGACTTTCATCACTAGATTTTTATCAAACAGTGACCAGCCTCTTTAATGGAATGGCTTGGGTTCCTCTAATTCCAGTTGAGTGCACACCTCCCCAAAGCAAGCACAAGCAACACATAAGCCACCTGCTGGCCCCAGCCTGAGACATCCACAGAGCTCAGTGCATTTCTCAAAATGTTAAAGTAGTGTTACATTTCCATGATGCAAGCTCTGATGAACACTCAGACAAATCAGCCATCAACAGACACACAGAGATAAACAATACACCATTCAAAAGAGACAATAAAAAGCCCAAAAGTAAAGAATAAGACCAAAACATCTCCTCACCAGCAAACAATACCCAGATAAGCAGAGATTAACACCAAGATTAATAGCAATAGCAATAGCAATAGCACTTAGACTTATATACCGCTTCATAGTGCTTTACAGCCCTCTCTAAGCGGTTTACAGAGTTCAGCATATTGCCCCCAACAATCTGGGTCCTCATTTTACCGACCTCAGAAGGATGGAAGGCTGAGTCAACCTTGAGCCAGTGAGATTTGAACAGCTGAACTGCTGAACTAGCAGTAGCCTGCAGTGCTGCATTTAACCACTGCACCATCTCGGCTCTATGTTAATACTAGACCAACAATCAAGAAATAAACAATACTCCATTCAAGGAGCTACCAACTCAGAAAATAGCTAACAAAAAACAACAGCCTAATCAAGAACCACCAAGAACATTCCCACCAACAACCAAACCACTTGTGTATAAACAGAGAGTAATCCCCACTCCCTCCTAGCATTGATGATATTATCGAGTTTGGTAATAAAATGTCTGCAATAAACCAACTAAGCTCAGAAAGCACCAGAAAGCCCAAAGCTCTGCCTTTTTGTACACACGTGTGATGCCACAACTCAAGAACAACTGTGGCAGAACTTGCATTGCCTTGGCGTCAGGTTGCTTTTGTCATTTGCTTCCTCTGTATCCTCCCTACACACATTTCTGCCTCTGGAAGCAAAATGGTAGATTTTTGGTAATGGAATTCTTTGCTTGGGAGTTTGGGCCAAATAAAAATTCTGAATGTTCTTTATTGGGTCAAAATATTCAACATCACAGATCAAATCAAAGTTGAAAATGGTTGCACGCTGCCTCCCTGAAGGCACACTTAGAAAGACACTCAGCATCAGAAGCGAGCTCAGCATTGCAACAGGTTATTTTCAAATCTTGAGATTTGAGGATGGTTATCCAATTTAGGTCCTGACTTTCTGCCTTCCAAGTCAATAGGAATTTTATTTCTTCCATTGATTCTGTCCCATTGAAGTCAATGGGCTAGTTGACAGAAGTGGGTGGCAAACCAGGGTGAAATCTAGCAGGTTCTGACAGGTTCTGGAGAACCGGTAGCGGAAATTTTGAGTAGTTTGGAGAACCGGCAAATGCCACTTCTGACTGGCCCCAGCGTGGGGTGGGAATGGAGATTTTGCAGTATCCTTCCCCTGCCACGCCCACCAAGCCACGCCCACCAAGCCACACCACGCCCACAGAACCGGTAGTAAAAAAAATTTGGATTTCACCACTGTGGCAAACCCTACCTTCTGAAGCAAATCTTGGCATTCTATTTCAACAGCTCAACCTTGAATAGAAAGCATGGATTCACCATATCATTTACAAGGGTGAAACATTCTTTAGCATGGGCTCTCCATGCAGCTAGCCCGCAACTTACAACAGTTCATTACAACAGCCGCCCTGAGTCCCTAGGGATTGGGCAGCATAGAAATCCATTAAAATAAAATAAAAAAATAAAAATAAACAGCACTGAAAAAAGTGACTTATGTCCATTTTTCAGAGTTACAACAACAGCATCCCCATGGTCACATGATCAAAATTCAGATGCTTGGCAACTAGTTTATATTTACGATGGTTGCAGGGTCCCAGAGTCATGTGATCCCCTTTTGCAACCTTCTGACAAGGAAAGTCAATTTGGTAAGCCTGATTCACTTAAAACCGGAACCCCGATGGCCCTGTGCTTAGAATGCAATATTGCAGGCAAACTCTGACCACGGCCAGGAGTTCAATCCTGATGGGAGTCAAGGTTGACTCAGCCTTCCATCCTTCCAAGGTGGGTAAAATGAGGACCCAGATTGTTGGGGGCAAAATGCTGACTCTGTAAACCGCTTAGAGAGGGCTGTAAAAACATTGTGAAGTGGTATAGAAGTCTGTTAGATGCTAGGACTGAAGCACATAGGCTTCAGTCAAGTCCTCCATTGCGGCGGGAAAATACTGCTTGCTGATTGGCTGAACTGTCTGACAGCTCCCTATAAAAGGGCTGGCTGTGAGGAAGAGCCTTTGCTGGATTGTAAATAGTTGCCCCATAAAGAGCTGTTGTTTTGAAGCCACTCCTGTCTGCCTCTTCCTTTTTTTAAAAAAAAAATAGTCTTTATTAAATTTTTACAACAAGAAAAAACACAAACACAACACACAAACACAAATAAGTACAAATATTTACAAACAACAATAAGAAATGATCCAATACTTTAACAGCGTTGTCAAAGTGTTTGTTTCGTATCTATATCTATATATACATTTTAAGTACATTCCATATCATTATTGTCAGTGAATATCATCTGTAATTTATTTACAGCTTATAAAGAAAGGTTATGAGCATTTAGGGATATATCTCAATTCATCTTCATCCTTATAGCCAAATTTTTAATTTTGGGTTTTGTTTAATCCAATTGTATAACTTATTCCATATTTTGTAAAAATCCGTGTCGTCTTTTCCGTGAATCTCCATTGTCAGTTTGCACATTTCTGCGCAATCGAGTATCTTTCGAAGCACCATCGTAGCCCTTTCTGCCTCTTCCATTCACCCTCTCTAACAGAGTCTAAGTCAGTGGTTCCCAACCTGTGGTACGTGTACCACTAGTGGTACGCGAGGGCCTTCCAGGTGGTACGCGAACACTTTCGGGGTCATGAACGATTTTTAGTTAGTTATTTTTTACTTCACAAAAATGTTTACTGCCTAACACAACTGTTGCCACACGCCACCCACCTGGTCCCAGCGGCCCGAGAATCCAGTTGCTGGATGCGCGGGGCCAAAAAAGGAACGGTACAATTATGGAAATAAAGTGATATCTGATCGAATTTAGTTTCTCTGGAACCAGGTGGTACGCGGCGACTGTACGGGACCTCCAAGTGGTACTCGATCACAAAAAGGTTGGGAACTACTGGTCTAAGTGCTATTGCTGCTAATTTAGCAACTGCCGTAATTCACTTAAAAACTGTAGCAAGGAGGTCGCAAAATGGGACAAAATTCACATAATAAATGTCTCACTTAGTAACAGAAAATGTTGGGCTCAGGTGTGGTCATAAGTCGAGGGCTATCTGTACAGAGCAAAATCTAACATGACAACCACCATTGTTCTCCCCCCACCCCCAAGGTCTTCTCTCCAAAGGCCTTGCATACTTTTTAGTCCCATTAATTAAGTAGACTTCCCAAAAAAGGCTGGCCAGCAAGTGAAGTTGCCACGAAATGACCCCATTGCCTCCAGCAACTGCGTGGCATGCTGAGATATTAAATGCGGCGAATGCAATAAATCCATATATTACGTTGCTGCTTTTAATCTGTTCTTTCAACTGGGTAACTTTCCTTCATCTGTCCTATTAGTGGAATTAGGTTCTCAGACTGCTGGGTTTAGACTGACATTCCTTGCTCTTCTACCCTGTTTCCAATTCCTTGCATTCCATCCCTTTAAAAAAAAATTGCACATTTTTTCCCTCAGTCAGATTTGACAGCAAAAATAAAATCTCCAAATTGGTCGCAAATGTTCTCCCCACAAAAATCACACAGCTGAGTGGGATTTCATTCCACCCTGCTCTTTCTCCCTATTAGCCTATTTGCCCAATTGCTGGGGGAGCTGAAAATGAGATTTCTATCAAAAGAGCCATTAAGTCAAAATGTACCCAGCAGTGGGTTAAACTTGTGCCAAATATATACCAGGTTCAGATTTTTGAATCAAAACAAGTTGTTTTGATGAAGCAATGGTCTCCTGCTGCAAATGTTTATTGTTTCTCCATTAGGGTGTTTGCCAGGACACCTCGAGAGTAGAATTCTTCTTGTTTTCCTCCTTGTTGTGGCCATGTGAGTCTCTTAACGCAAAACCAACCAAGAGTTTTGTGTCACTTTCAAGCAGTGTTTCTCAACCTCAGCTTGAGGTTGAGATGTCTAATCCAATCAGACCAGGGGTGGGTTCCAGATTCTGCTACTGCCGGTTCGCTCAGGGACGTGCTGTGAGGGCACGCGCGCATGTGCAGTACTTTAAAAAAAGCTTCTGCGCATGCGCAGAAGCAAAAAACAAGATGGCGGTGCCTATGGCGCCACCGAGAGAATCGGCTCGGGGGCGTGGCAGGCCTGGGTCGCTGCCGGTTCCAGCGACCCAGGAGCCAAGTTACTAACGGTTCTATAGAACCAGTCCGAACCAGTGGGAACCCACCTCTGAATCAGACTAGAGCTGTAAGGGACTTTGGAGGTCTTCTAATCCAACCCCCTGCTCAAGCAGGAGACCCTATACCATTTCAGACAGGTGGCTGTCCAGTCTTTTCTTGAAAAACTCCAGTGTTGGAGCACCCATAAATTCTGGTGGCAAGCTGTTCCACTGGTTAATTGTCCTTACTGTTGGGAACTTTCTCCTTAATTCCAGGTTGCTTCTCTCCTTGATTAGTTGCCATCCGTTGCTTCTTGTATGGTGCTTTGGAGAATAGATTGACCCCCTCTTCTTTGGGGCAGCCCTTCAAATACTGGAAGACTGCTATCATGTCCCCCCTAGTCCTTCTTTTCTCTAATCCCAAAGTGGAAGTAGCAGCAGCTGTTGTGAGACTCAGGTCCTGGGGTTTGCTGCAGGTACAAAGGTAGACCTTCAACTCCCAGAATTCCCCAGCCAGCATGAAATCCAGACATCTTAATGTTGCTGAGTTTGAGAACACTGCTTTAAAGACTATTTTTATTATCACATGAGCTTTTGTGGATCCTCTTCATCTGAGAGATGTCAACTAGACGAACTGATGTGATAATAAAATGATTTTGTAATTAATGCTCCATAAGAGCCTCTTTTTTTTCTGTCCCCAAAGTGATATGAATTAATGATAGAGTGATCCTGTCCAACCAGGGATGATGTAATTAAAGGGACATTGTCCAATTTGTTTGATGTAAAGTTAACCCCTGTCTTCAGTAACTGGGCACTGATTTAGATAAATCTTGGATTTAGATAGCTCTTGAATTCCTTTCAGTTGAAGCCTGAATTTCACCCCTCTGGGAAATCATAGCCATCTGAAATTTATACTGAACCTTTTAATTCAATTTCAGTTTAAATTGTTTTTATCTTTTTACCATTTGTAAGCTTCTCAGATTCACCATATCAGGGAGATTGACAGTACTGTATATAAATTTTATAAACAACAATAACAATAACAACCAATTGCAAAAGCCAGTTTTACTTTACATTCAGTGACAACATCTTTAGCACCATCAAACAACATCACCTGCCTATCCTCGGCCCTTGGGTGGATGAAAATGTAACAACAAGAATACAGTTAAAACTTTGCCTGTTTTTTTAAATATGCAATGGCTTCACAGCCACGATCTTGACTTTTTTTTTTTTACCATAACCTGTGAACTTCTCTGAACCCAGGAAATCCTGACTTTAGAAGAGAATATTTGTAGCTCAAGGTTGAACTGTGAGGTCCTTGATGGTCTCTGAGTTTGGATGTTTGTTTAAAGATATTTCATTACTCCAGTCAAGGAACTACCAACTCAGATAAACAAGCTAACACACTAAACAACAGTAATCAAGGAACAACCAAGCACCGATGATAGCAATACGAATAGCACTTATATAACATCCTATACAGGTAGTCCTTGATTTACAACAGTTCACTTAGTGACTATTCAAAGTTACAACAGCACTAAAAAAAGTGACTTATGACTGTTTTTCACAGTTACAATCTTTGAAGCATCCCCATGATCATGTGATCATAATTCAGATGCTTGGCAACCGTTTCATACTTATGACCGTTGTAGTGTCCCAGGGTCATGTGATCACCTTTTGCAACTTTCTAACAAGCAAAGTCAATGGAGAAGCCAGATTCATTTAACAGCTAGGTTACTAACTTATCAACTGCAGTGATTCACTTAACAACTGTGGCAAGAAAGGTCATAAAATGGGGCAAAACTCACTTAACAAATGTCAGAAATGTTGGGCCCAATTGTGGTCGTAAGTTGAAGACTACCTGTAGTGCTTTCTCAGCACTCTCTGAGTGGTTTACAATGTCAGCATCATGCCCCCAACAATCTGGAAGGCTGGAAGACTGGATCGAACTCCAGACTGTGGGCAGAGTTAGCCTGCAATAGTGCATTCTAACCATTGCACCACCAGGGCTCATGATGATGCTACCTAGTTTGGTAATGAAACGTCTGCAAGAAAACAACCAAGCTCAGAGAACACCAAGGACCTCACAACCTGTGTGTGTGTTTATCGCGCATCAGCACTCCATCCTTTGTAGGAAGAGCCAAGGTGGTGCAGTGGTTAGAGTGCAGCACTGCAGGCTACTTCAGCTGACTGCTAGCTGAAGTTCAGCTGTTCAAATCTCACCGGCTCAAGGTTGACTCAGCCTTCCATCCTTCTGAGGTGGGTAAAATGAGGACCCAGATGGTTGGGGGCAATATGCTGAACTCTGTAAACCGCTTAGAGAGGGCTGAAAAGCACTACGAAACGGTATATAAGTCTAAGTGCTAAGTGCTAAGTGCTAAGCTCGCCAACAGCCACAAAAGTATCCTGCTGCCTTTCCCTTTTTAAATAGTGGAACTGTTATGATGCCCCCAGGTTTTTCAAAATGTATGGAAAGCGATTTCAAAGGGAAATAGAACATATTTCTATTGTACAGAACATCTGCTGTACGCCGCCCTGAATCTCTCGGGAGTTGGGCGGCATATAAGAAAACCAAAATAAATAAATAAATAAATAAATAAATATTTCATGTTTAATTATAAAAATCACAGAGAAGGTGAGACTGAGAACAAAAGGGGACATCTTAGTTCCATAGAGGGCTACCAGCGCTGCTTCCATTATACTGCAGAGCTGAGTATTTAGAGAATGGAAAAGCAAGGCTGGTCAGGCCAAAATAACCAAATGTTTCCCATACAATATAATTTGGTCCGATTTAACCTCATGACTGTCAAAATAAATCAAATCTTGGCTCTCTGTGCACTGTCATCCCAAAAAAGCATTCTGCGGTGCACAAAGCGAAGGTTCTGGATTTCCACGAGAACAAATAATGGACCTCAACATGGTTTTTTATATAGCAGCTGTCAGGGCAGCATTCCTCAACCTTGGCAACTTGAAGAGATGTGGACTTCAACTCCCAGAATTCCCCCAGCCAGCAAACAGAGCTGTTCACCCTGCGAGGTGGTCCAGACAGGAAGCCCAACCAGGAATGCCAGCTCTATCTTTACTATAAAGTTGCATTAACAGATCTTGCAAGTCTGAAAGTCTTTCTCCCTTCCTTCCTTCCTTTCCTTTTACTCTCCATAAAACCAGGGAGGGTCGCTTCTGAAATACCTCTTTCCTTCTGTGAGCTAAGATATATTTTGGAGATATTCTCCAGTCTGTGTCTCCCTCTCTCCCTTCCTGTCTTCCAAGGTCATTCTCAATGACCATTACAGGAGCCCAGTTTGTGGACTTTGTGCCAGGCTCGAAACCTTCTGGTTAGTGAACACCATATCTGCAATTTCATACATGTGGTGGGAATCTACTTACAGAAGTACCTCGGTACTCCACTGCTTCAAAACTTATTGAATTTGGTACTCAATGCATTTGGTCCTGGTACTCATTGTTTGTTTGGTACTCAATGCACTGCAGTAGGAAAAGGGAGACAGCCACAGCGAAACAGACAGGAAGTTGGCCATGCTGGGAAGGTTACCGACATAGGAAAAGGGACAGACAGGAAATTCTTCCCAGCCAAAACAAAGGGTCATGTGATAAGACGTGGTTTGTTTGGCATTCATTGTTTTTAGTACTCATCACGCATCCCAGAATCAATTAATGATGAGTACCGAGGTACCACTATATCTATTTCTCCATCTAATTCAAAACCAGCCAACTTCTCGTGAAAGCTGAGGACACGTTCACAATGAACCTCTTGTTAGCTTTTGGTAAGTTTCATTTAAAAGAAAAGTGGAGGGCCTTGGTCATATGCTTAAGCAGCATTGTGGGAGCTTGAGCATGACTTCGCTCACTCCCATTTTATGTCATAGTCTCCAACGTAAAGTAGGTCTGTTTATATCATCACCTCTCTTGGTTTCATGGCAGAGGTAAGATTTAAGTGAAGGCTTCCATGGTTCTTTGCTCTCTTGCCCATTTTAATTCATAATATTCATAACTGCCACCTTGAGGCACAGCACAGAAGGATCCATAAAAGCATAAAACCCAAGAATAAAAGTCAGTTCACCCATCCAAGTGGGCCTGTGATAAAACCTAAACACTTAGAAGGGGAATAGCCTGTGAAGACAAACCTGCTTGCTTTGAGGTTCTTCTAGGCAGAAGCAGCGTGTGTAAACTTTGCCTTCTGTTTGGGGGTTGATCTCAATCAATTCGTTGTTCTCCATAACTTCTACATCCCGACGTGTTTTGGAGGCTTCCGGAAAACACTGTTGAAATGGAATCAAGAATCAAAATAATACAGAGATGGAAAGCATTTGCAAGTTGGTATGTTCCCAGTGGGTTTGGAAATGAGAGGCTACATTTTTGGGATTCAGGATTTTTAATTCACAACACTTTTAAGAAGGCAGAGTTGTCTGGTTTATTAATAACCCTTAGCCACCAAAGAGAAAACAAACCCTGTTATGGTGGAACCATATGATATACTGTATGAACCCAGCTACTGTCATGGGTTAGAAAGCAATGACAAATGTTAAGGATAAAGATGAGTAGAATTGCCATGAGTGTCTTGATTTTCTACTTATAGACAAAACTCACTAGTGCTTACTTCTGATTCATCTCTAAGACCAATGGCAGTTTTGCAGATATCCAGAGACCTACTTTGAAAATGGCAGCAGTTCAAAATACAAATTGGTCCACGTTGAAGTCCACATTATTTATTTATTTATTTATTTATTTATTTATTTATTTATTTATTTATTTATTTATTTATTTATTTATTTATTTATTTATTTATTATTTATTTATTTATTTATTTATTTATTTATTTATTTATTTATTTATTTATTTATTTATTTATTTATTTATTTATTTATTTAAAGCAAAGTATATATAGGTAAAAATTAGACAATAGGACAGAAGGACAGGGATGGTAGGCACGATGGTGCACCTATGCAGGCCCCTTACAGACCTCTTAGGAATGGGGTGAGGTCAACGGTGTGCCCATGAATTCAGATCCCCATTTAATTGAAATTCTTGGTTGTATAGGTAGTCTTCGACTTACAACAGTTCACCTAGTGACCATTTGAAGTTACAATGGAACTGAAAAAAGTGATTTATGACCATTGTTCATCCGGCCATTGCAACATCCCCATGGTCACATGATCAAAATTCAGACACTTGGCAACTGACTCATATTTATGACAGTTGCAGTGTCTCAGAGTCCTGTGATTGCCTTTTTCAACCTTCTGACAAGCAACGTCAACGGGCAAGCCAGATTCACTTAACAATCCTGTTACTAACTTAACAACTGCAATGATTCGCTTAACAACGATGGCAAAAAAAGTCATAAAATGGGGCAAAACTCACTTAACAAATGTCTCAATCAGCAACAGAAATTTTGGGCTCAATTGTGATCATAAATCGAGGACTACCTTTACATTAAGTTGAGAACATGAGAGTTGGAGAACAGCCCTGTTAGATGACAGTAATCTGGTCAGTATTCCATCTCCCATGTTAATCGACTAGACGCATCTACAGTAGGGAGCCCAGAGATCAGGGGCGGGTTCCTAATTTTTTTACTACCACTCTGTGGGTGTGGCTTATTTTGTGGGTGTGGCTTTCCAGCCATGTGACCAGGTGGGCGTGGCTTGCCAGCCATGTGACCGGGTAGGCATGGCTTCTTGGACTGCTAAAGGGAGGGGAACTGAGATAGGTCCTGCCGCCCATCCCCCCTCCCCTCAGCAGCTCGAGAAGCCTCAAACATGCGAAAATGCCTAGGATCATCACCGCGCGTTCGTGGCTTCTCGGACTGCTGACGGGAGGGGAATGGAGATAGCTCCTGCCGCCCGTTCTTTCAGTGTCTCACGTGCTCCCTCAGCCATCCTCCCCTGCTTGGACTCACTGTGGGGTAGGAAGGCAGCGCATGCGCAGTGCCGGAAGCTCGGCTTCTGGGCATGCGCAGAAGAAAATTTTAAAAAACATTGTAATTTTTTTTAAAAAAAATGGCGGCGCCCAGGCACTGGCAACTGACCGCACCGGTACTGTGACATCACCAGCAGGCAGCTACCGGTGCTATAGAGTGGACCGCACCGGTAGGAACCCACCACTGCCAGAGATCAAGACCAGATCTCTTCTACTGCTGGTCCCATGCACCTAGTAATTACAGGCAAACTAACCCCATGCCTAATAGTTGAATAAACGAATGCTGCTAATCTGCAAAATAGATGTGTAACCTAGACAAATCATTCAGACACTTTTGGGCGTGGGTGTGGATATGTTTGCACACCCAGACATAATACTCTAGGAAGATGGTCGATTTATGTCTGCAGATAAGCATCTGAAGATTATAGGTTAACATGGAAAGAGGCAAGGACATTCCACAACCCTCCCAGTCATCCATAATTTAAAATGTCATTTTTTTTGCAAAGCCTTAACAATTACTCACCCCATTGTCGGAGATCTCGCAACATCCCTCATGCATTGCCATGGCTGGGTCACAGTAGATGTGCAGCTGCTGAATGTCAAACTAGGAAATATAAACAAGCATGCTTTTAGGTCAAAATCAAAAATCAAGAAAACTTGCATTCTTCAGGTGCTGGAGAAGAACCCTGAGACACCTTTCACCACCGAGTATGTGAGAAATGTTGAGTTTCTCAAGTGGCCCTTTCGTCACAGGTTTCTCAGCACTTCACGCCGTCTTTGGATAGAATTGCTGAGAGCAAAGTCTTAACTCTGAATCCCAGGTTTTGTGGGCTGCAGAGACGGCATCAGGCCAATGGCTTCAATCTCAGGACTAGCAGCTAATCTCAGATGGCTTGAAATATTGACTCTAGGAGGCTTGCAGGACATCTATTTTGAATCAGAGGAGGAGCACCGATCATGATGAAAAATATGTTCATTCCCCCCTCTTCCCTCAGATTTCAAAATCCCTTCCTTTTGACTCTCTGGGGAGGGAGCGTGGCCCCGATCCAAAGTGAAAGAACAAAACAGGCCTATTTCTCCCAGTTTTTCTTATCTCTCATTCCTTTCAGCGCTTGAGTCACATCTCTTTGGAAGCTGCCTAGATATCAGGCGTGGTCTCAGACTGATCAGCAGCCTATGAGTCATGAGCCCCCCCCCCAACCATGACTTCACTCGTATTATAAGCTGCACAAGTTCTGGCAAGGGGATTTCTGGACCAGTCTGCCAAATGACAGCATCGTATGCACCATCACTTTCTTCTCTTCCATCCATCACCACAAGCCAGGACTACATGCTGCTTTCAGACAGGTTCTTGGGTTCTCCAGGATCTGCCTAAAATCGAAAGTAAGTCTTTTCCCAGCATGATCTGACTGGATCTCTTTAGCAAGATTTACTGGGATGAAAGGGTTGGGGCTGAAGGAATTCCAGCAACCAAACTATTTCCCTTCTACAACCAACACATCTCCTTGATATTTCTTCTGTTTTTCTGGGAACCAGGGTAGTGGTAGATCTTTCATTGTTAACACAAGAGTGTGCATCTGGTTGTTTAAACCACCGAATGTCTTTATAGGTCTCAGAAATAACTATTACACTAGATCTCTTGTCCCTACCTCCCTCATCTTCGACACATCCTTTTCCACAGGCCTGTATTTCTACTGCTTCCCTACACAATGTTTGTACTATAGTTCTTCACCCACCATTTGTAGTAGGCTTCTTCTACAGGATGCCTTGTGAATTCTGTAGAGGATGCTGCACTTGCACCCTCAACAGGTAGCAATGACATCAGGTAGGGGAAAATTACCATGAAATTGTCCAACATATGTCAGAGTTCACTAGCCAGGATTTGTGACCTCCTGCCCAGTTGGCCACCATAAATATTATGGGTGAGCCAGCCCCAGGTTTGGATCAGCCCTCCAACAGAAGATGCAGGATGAAAAGAAAGGTGTATGTATACCTAATATTTATATGTGGGGCAAACGTTGTCGAGGTTACGGCACATATAATATTTGAATGTAAGATGTATGAGGAAGTAAGAAAACAATATCTGTCCCCAATTATAAATAAATTTTCCCACTGGAATGTAAGGCATAAATTAACATTTCTATTTGTCGGATAGGAATTTTTCTATCAAGAGGTGATATAGGATCTTGCTTCCCTGAAGTCATTTGTACTTAGAAAATAAAACCGAGATTCAATTCTAATTAACAAAATATTTATTTTAGTACAAAAGTAACAAAAATATAAATCTTTAATAAGCTACATCTTCTCAGCTAAGAATTCACGTCTGCCTCGGGCGAGGCTTCGAAGGAGAAGAAAGGTAGGAGGAGACAAAACTCCTGGAATGCACGCATGCGTAGTAAAACATATCACATGTCTGCTTGATTAGAAAATACAGTAAATCTAGAAATAATAGAGATGCACAACTGGCAATCTTCACATCGTGACACTATTGAAGGCAGACTCTCCTCCCCTGGTAAGGGCTATCACTTGCTATCTTAATAGGATGACAGCAATACGAGCCAGCTACATTGAAAAGAATTTTATTGATTGTAAGAAAGATGAGCTGAGTTAGAGACGATATATTTTATTTGGGTTATCTAGTTTTAGAAATTTAGTTATTGAATTTTGATATCGTTGAATTTTGATGTTATGTACCATATATATTTTTGTACGGTTGTTTCTGTACCTGTTTGTTCTGTTTCTTTTTTCTTTTTGAAAAGGCCTTCGGGCTATTCAATAAATGTATTGACCTAATATTTGGAATCTATTAAAATATCAATGATTGTTTGTTTGGGGGAATGGCTGAAGATATGATCATACAATCCTAGAAGGAGAAATCTTCTTTGTAAGAGTGGATTATATTGTTCACCAATATTTAAATGAGGGTTAGGTTCTTTTGGATGAAGGGACAAGGAAAATGTCCTTCGAATACTATCCTCAAATGTTTTGGAGTTACCAATTTATCGCATAATTAGCCATTTAAAAATTATATAGAATCATAGACTAGAATGGACTGGAAGGTCTTTTAGTCCAACCCCCTGCCCAAGGCAGGAGTTTCAATTAATTATTAGAATAATTAATTATTCATACACTTAATTTTGAGGCTATGCTGTTAATACTGTAGTAAGTATACTTTTATCTTTTGCTAATTAGTCTGATGCAAACTTTTATATAGAACTCACACTCACCTACTTTCTAGCCTGCTGCCTTAACTACTAAACCAAACTAGCTGGATTCTAACAACGTTCTAAGTTAAGCTAAAATCGTGTTGGCAAGTTCATGTTCACCTATGATAAGCTACAGGTATCTAATGTTGATGTGAAAGATGGTGCCCATGGGGTGGGGGAGGGGAGAGTGGGAGAGGGATAGGTTACAGTGAAATGACAGTTTTTCAGGAAGGATGCAGCACAGTCCAGAAAGGGGAAGGAGACAAGAGGTAGTACAGCCCAGAACTGGGTAAGAAACAGAAGAAGAGATTTAAAAAATCCACTCTTGATTTCACCGCATCAGCGTTGTGTTTGACCTCAGGGGGCTGGGGTAGGCGTGGCCAGCTCGACGTCACTCAGGTTGGGGGTACCTGTGGTGGCTCGAGTACTCTGTCAGTGAAAACGTGCTCCCGAGCTCCTTATTGGGCTGCGACGGTCTCCTGCAACCCTCTGCCAGCAGAAGCAGAGCTCGGGAGGGTTGCAGGGGGCCGTTGCAGCCAAAACCGGAGTTCAGGAGCCTATTTTCGCTGGCAGATGCACCATGGGCCAATCCTTTGCTGCTTCCAGGGTGGCCCCATGGGCCAGATCTAAGCACCCCTTGGGCCGGATCTGGCCCCTGTACCTTGAGTTTGACATCCCTGCTCTAGAATCTCCCAGGGTATAGGCCAGTGATGGCAAACCTTTTTTTCCTCGGGTGCCGAAATTGCTATTGCACGCACGTCCGTGCCCACACCCATAATTCAAAGCCCCTCACTTGCCCCATCCGCCCTGCAGATGCGTGCGTGACCCCCCCACTCCCCCGTTTCCCAACTTCCAGGGGGCCCTGTAGGCCCATTTTTCACCCTCCCCAGGCTCCAGAGGCTTTCTTGGAGCTTGGGGAAGGTGAAAACGCTCTCCCCCGCCACCCTGGAGGCCCTCTGGAGGCCGAAATCACCCTCCCAGAGCCTCCACATGAGCCAAAAATCAGCTGGCGGGCATGCACATGTGCACTGGAACTGAGCTAGGGCAACTGCTCACGTGCCGGCAGATATGGCTCCGCGTGCCAGCTTTGGCACCCGTGCCATAGGTTCGCCATCACTGGTATAGGCATTAGTAATAGTAATAAAAGTTTAGTCCAGCAAGATTCGGTCTGCCATACATAAGCAAATAAAGAATTCAGTTCTGGCTGAATTGTTCCCTGTTATTCTGTTAGGTGCAATGAATCTGGATCATTTACAAAATTGCAGCATGGAAGATTTATTCAAATCTGTATATAAGGATCTGGTTAAGTAACAATCAGCACTAAACTGCTGCTAGATAAGAGTTAATGGAAGTCAAGAGGGGCTGGACTTGGGTCTCTGGTGGCAAGGACTCTAAACTGACGACACATTTAACTCCACTCCACAGCTCTGCTTGGTTGCCTCCCACATGTTCTTGGGTTCCGCGTGAAGGTTGGTGACCTGAGGAGCTGCCCTTGGTTCTGAAAGGCTCTCCCAAAATGGGTGTAGCCAAAGTGGACAAGTCTATTTAAACTAAATGAACAATACGAAAAGCTAGGCACACACGCAGACACCCAATCACCTCTAACCATACTGTCACGGTGTGATTATTGTCAGTTGTATGCATATGCAGGGAGCTGCATCCCTATCTATTATAATGTTACATTCCTACTACGTGATATATTATTCCTGTACGCATGTGTGCATTCCTGAATCTCCATTCTTCCCTTCTTGACTTGTCTTTGGCCGGGAGTGGTCGCATTTTATAGCAGAAATGTAAACAATCAGAATTTATTGTTTTTGTACCAAAATAAATATTTTTATTAGACTTTTAAACTCCGGCTTTATTTCTAAATGTTTGAATTCCGGGAGAAAGATCTATTTCGCCTCTGTGAGATTAATTCTCACTTCTTCACATACCTTTTTGACATGTAAATACTTTCAGGCTATGTCACACAATACACTTAACCATAATACATCCCTTTTCCAGGTTAGCACGTCCAGGGCTGGAAAGGTCTTACAGAAATAGGATGTGGTACAATAGTGCCAAGTCAGAGGCCTGGCCTAGAACAAGCTTTCTGAAAGCTGCTTGATTTATCTCAGAATGCACTCTCATCAAAATAGCTTAGTTTATGCATTGGATGATCAGCTCAAATGCTTTCACAATCGCTTCCTGGAACCACACAGTTTTTTTTTTCTTTAGAATTATGCAGATTCCCTTGCCTTACTCTTTCAATTTTTCTGCAGCTTTGAATCAACTCCCTGCAATTATTTTATCCCTTTTTACTGTCTTGTGCATTTTAGCAATGCTTGAATTGCCCTAGAAGGAATTTCATCAGTATTATTTAAGCAGTTTTAGTTTTTCTTGACATTCCTCTTGTACTTTGTTTTCCTTCAGGAAACAAAATAGTTTCACCTAAACCTCTGCTGAAGCAAGATTCTATGACAACAAAATCGAAAATCAAAACATTTACAGAACAACATTGCTAATGTGTACTTTGGGAAGCTCACACTGCATAGAAACCTCCAAATTTCTCTAAAATGTTCAGCAAAATGTGATGGCAATTCCTGATGAAAGTTAGCTCTCATAGATGTCTAACTACTACCATTCAAAACATTTAAGACTCTGCCTCCACTTAGCTCTGCCTTGGACTTGGCCATGGCTTCTGCTTATACTGTACATACACAGGTAGTCCTCAACTTACAACAGTTCATTTAGTGACCATTCAAAATTACAACAGCACTGAAAAAACTGACTTATGACCATTTGTCACACTTACGACCTTTGCAACATCCCCATGGTGACGCGATTTACATTCAGATGATTGACAACTGACTCATGTTTATGACGGTTGTAGTGTCCTGGAGACATGTGACCTCCTTGTTGTGACCTTCTGATGAGCAAAGACAATGGGGGAAACCAGATTCACTTAACAACCATGTTACTAATTTAAGAACTTCAATGATTCACATTAACAAACGAGGCGAGAAAAGTCGTAAAATGCAGCCAACTCACTTCACAAATTTCTCACTTAGCAACATAAATTTTGGGCTCAATTGTGGTCGTAAGTTGAGGACTACCTATAGTATGGTCTAGAGCAGGGTTGTCAAACTCCTGGCCCACGGGCCGGATGCATCATGCACTGGCCACGCCCACGCCCAGTTTAGCAAAGGGGGAAACAGTCCCGATACATCAACCAGTGGAACAGCTTGCCAGCGGAGGTTGTGAGAGCCCCAACACTTGCGACCTTCAAGGGGAGACTGGACTGCCATCTGTCTCAAATGATGTAGGAACTCCTGCTTGAGCAGGGGGTTGGACTAGATGACCTACAAGGTCCCTTCCAACTCTAATAATAAATCTAAATCATGTGATGCTGCCATGACGATGCAAGTTTGACACCCCTGTTGTAGAGCCTCCCAAGCCCAGATGGGACATTTCACAGAAGATTATGGAAATTAACAAGACTAGGGTCCTATGGGACTTCCAGAACAAATGGAAAGGCAAGTACCGGCCAATCAACCATATATTGCGGTAGCAGAAGAGGATCAGAAGATACAGGTGGTGATGGAAAGTGTCAAGCAACAGCAACATTAGGAAGAAGGTTTATGAGAATCTGGAGAAGTACCGGGGCCTGAACGATGAACTGGAGAAGATGTGGAAAATGAAGGCCAAAGAGGTCTCAATGGTAGTAGGAGCACTCGGGGCTGTGACTGCTAAGCTGGGAGAGTGGCTCCAATAGATCCCATGAAGAATATCAGAGTTCTCTTTTCCAGAAAAGTTAGGAAAATAAACCTTAGCTAGGAACAGCTAAAATTCTACACAGAACTCTCAAACTCCCATGCCTCTGGTGGACGATCCAAAATTGAGGAAGACACAGACCACTCATAAGAATGAGAAGGGAAATGTATAGACAGTGTTAGGACTATGTCCAAATGGTTGGGTTGTTAATATATAAACAAGCCACCAATCTATGTTTGTATATATTTAAGTACTACAACTTTAAATGTATTGCTGTATTCTGATTGGCTGTAGTGTTTCAAGTTTGCCATAAGAGGGAGCTAGAGATCATGGTTCGTTCTCTCTACTGATTCATTCGTGATTGACTTTGTGTCTGATAGTAAGCTCTGTGTGAAGCTCTGTTACTTTTTGATAATATCGAAGTGTTTGTAAGCTGTAATATCTTTGTTTGATGTTTAAGACAAAGACAGGCTGGTAAGAAGATTATTGTACTTCTTAATATTGACTGACTGAACGTGTATGACCTGGACTGTTTAATTGGACTGTGCTATTTACCTAAAAGTAAACTATTTTATACACTTTAACGAATCTGTTTGTGACTGGATCATTACTCCTATCCACTGGTTACCAAGCTGAAATACCCCGTTTCTACGTGCATGTCCCTGATAACTCAGGGGTCGCTCTGCACACTCCTTAACAGACAGTATATTAAATGATGATATTAAATACCATCGAATTAGGAATTAGGAAATCAATTATTAATAGTAACATAAAATACAAGAACCAATCAATCAATTCCAGACTCATAAAGCTGATGGTGCCTGGAAAGTGATGATCAACAAGCAGAAACTCGAATATTTGAGCATGTGATGCAAGAAGACAACCAATTAGGAAAAGAAAATATCTTGGCGAGAGTGAAGGAAATAATGAAGAGGTGGGATTAGGAGGATGGATAGAATCAAGAAAATTACAGGAATGTCCAAATCTGGTTGTCACTGGAGACAAGTTGAGATGTTAGGTGTTTACAATCACCAGTGATCAAGCCCAGCTCAATGACACATAGTTAAGATGATAGTAAAGTAAAAAATAAATCAGTTATGACAAAAGGATACCTGCTTAGTTGCTAGAAGTCCAGCCAACTGCTAGACTGGATGGATTAATGTCCCAGATAAAATACTGAAATGCTAGGCAGCTTCCTTCAGTTGGCCAATTTCAGATGTAAAGGGACTACCAAAATCCAGCATTCCCAATCAACACGGCCGTTGTCCATGCTAGCTGGAAATTCTGAAAGTTGCAACCTTGGAGCAGCATTTCTCAACCTTGGCAACCTGAAGATGTGTGGACTTGAGACTTGAAGTCCACACATCTTTAAGCTGTTGAGATTGAGAAACACTGATCTAGAGAAAGAGAGTGAGAGTCAGAACACTCCCAAAGGTATTGTGGGGAGGAATATTTATTTATTTATTTATTTTGTGAGATTTATATACCGCCCCACAGTGCAAGCACTCTCAAAGCGGTTTACACCAGTAAGCAATGTATATTTATATTGCCCCCAACAATCTGAGTCCTCATTTTACCTACCTCGGAAGGATGGAAGGCTGAGTCAACCTTGAGCCGGTGAGATTTGAACCGCTGACCTGCGGATCAGTGTCAGCTAAAGTGGCTTGCAGTACCTGCCTCTAACCGCTGCGCCACCTCGGCTATATCCTAAGTGTGCCTTATTTGTCTCATGATGGTGGGTTTCAATGTATGTTTGACACTTAAGAACATTATAAAAGTGCACAGTCTTTCTATGGGTTACTCTTTCTTCATTGGCTATTACTGCTGTGCGGTCTGTTTAAGAGCAAGACTGGTTTCTTCTCTCAATTCAATGTGCTCAAATTCATTCCAGAAAAGAAACTTTGGAACAGGGAGGAGAAAAAAAATATCATTTCAGTTTTGGCTACCATTGTGGTATTCTTCCATTCTCTTTGTAGATGGGGACAAAGCCCCGAAGTTAGGCATTATGGTAGGAACCCACTTCCTTAAGAGTTAAGAGGTCCTGATTATATGCTTTGTGTGCATTGCAACATTTGCCCAGTGCTTCAAATATTTATTTATTATTTTATTATTTTATTTATTTATTTGTCAAACATGTATAGTAGTAATTTGTATAAACATAAGTAAAAAGTAACGATAAAAGAGGACAATAGGACAGTAGGACAGGGACGGTAGGCACGCTGGTGTGCTTATGCACGCCCCTTACAGACCTCTTAGAAACGAGGAGAGGTCGACTGTAGACAGTCTAAGGCAGTGATGGCAAACCTATGGCACGCGTGCCACAGGTGGCATGCAGAGCCATATCTGCCGGCACGCAAGCTGTTGCCTAGCTCAGCTCCAGCACGCATGTACGTGCCAGCCAGCTGATTTTTGGCTCACATGGAGGCTCTGGGACAGCGTTTTTGGCTTCTGGAGGGCCTCCGGGGGGATTGGTGAGGGCATTTTTGCCCTCACCAGGCTCTAATGAAGCCTCTGGAGCATGGGGAGGGCTCACCAGAAGTTGGGAAATGGGCCATTTCCGGCCTCCAGAGGGCCTCTGGGGGGCGGGAGAGGCCGTTTTTGTCCTCCCCAGGCTTTGAATTATTGGTATGGGCACTCGCGCATGCGTGATAGTGCATGCACATGTACTTTCGGCACCCGAGGGAAAAAAGGTTCGCCATCACTGGTCTAAGGTATCCGAGGAATATCCGAGGAAGGATGACAGAGCAACAAGAAGCTAAAGTGTGTTAATGTATCACAGCCCACAAAAGCAATCTGAAGGCAGCAGGACTGATGCCTCACAGCTCTGTCTCTCACTCAGAGAGAGCTGGCTCTGTTGCTGCTGCAGTAGCTGAGGGCTTCACACTGACTCACATTCTCTAGAGCTACATTCCTTTTGAAATTGGTCCTGCACCAAGAAAAGTTGCCACCACATTTCATGCATCATAAAAAGAAAAATAAACTGGAGCAAATTTGGAGCTGCCTTCTCAGATTTGAGAAATGTCCATACAAATCCAGAGCTTAAAGCAGAGGTCTTCAAACTTGGCAACATTAAGACTTGTGGACTTCAACTCCCAGAATTGTTGCCAAGTTTGGGGACCCCTGGCTTAAAGAGACACTTTTCAGTTGCCAGCAGATGCTACCTCTCCTGAAACTTTCTAAGGATATATGGCAAGACGCAAGAAGCTTTTGAAGATTTTTCCTCACTTACAAAAGGGGAGAATCATTCAAAGAAATGGGAATATTTTGCAAACCTGTGGGTCTCCAGGTATTCTTGATGACTGTTTCAGAGAGGAAACAACCACAATTGGGATCAGAATTTCCATTGCGTGATCAATTTTATGACCTTTTTTGCCATGATTGCTAAACAACTTACTGCAGCTATTAAGTGAATCATGCGCTTGTTACGCAAAGCCGGCTTCCCAGAAGCCAGCTGGGAAGGTTGCAAATGGTCCAGGGTGCTGAAACCATCATTATTACATGCCAAGCACCCAAATTTTGATCATGTGACTGTGGAGATGCTACGACAGTTGTAAGAGCGAGGACCCATCAAAAGTCACTTTTTCCCAGTGCCATTGCAACTCTGAACGGCTGCCAAACATATGGTTGTGAGTTGAGGACTAAGTATAAGCCATATACCTGTATAAGCTTATACAAGTATAAGCAATGTATCGACAATTGTAGACTTTATGTCTTTGTAAAGCCAATATTGGTCTGCCAGAAAATAAGACTAGATGCCCTCAGCTTCTTTCAGTCCACTGTGTCTTTTATCTGTAGTTGTAAACTACCGGTAATTATTCAATTACTCTTCACTTTATGCGACTTGAGTACTCTAGCATCCGGGCTCTTAGCTCTTGCTGGCTAGGAGCCTAATGATTACTGTATTTCTATTAGCAAATAAAGAAAACCAATTTGAATTTCTCCAATTGTTTTGGCTCAATTTCTTTAAGCTAAGCATTAGCGCCAGAGAAGCTACATTGAAGCATGTGGCTGCAAGTTGTCCTCTGGTTTGGAGGGGAAGCAAAATAGCTTGCCCAGTTTGGAGAAAACTGTGGTCAGTTCAACTTGGAGATGTATCTCCTAGCCACAGGATGTTCACATGTGCCCACCACCACCACCACCACTTCCACCGTGACTCACCATCACCGGAGTCCCATGCACTGCCTCCAGCCCCACAAATGCGTTGCCTTCACTGACCAACCGCTGGTGCAGCTGCAGAGGCTTAGATGAGATGTAACTGCAATCGACATGGACCGAGATCACTTGGGTTTGAATGCTGACTGCCATTTTGTGCCACTTCAAGTCAAAAAGGGAGGTGATGCCTTTGCCAGCAAAGACTACGCCAATCGGTTCCCCGTGACGGTCCTTGGCCTGGAACTCCAGACTCCGCTCTTTGCTGTTGATCCCCAGGGAGAGCTGAAAAGGTAGAAGGAAGAAGAGAGGGTGATTAATAGAAGGATCTTCTAAAGCAGGGGCCTCCAGCTGGCTGAGGAACTTTGGGAGTTGAAGTCCACAAGTCTTAAAGTTGCCAAGGTTGGAGGCCCCTGTTCTAAAGAGAGAGAGAGAGACAGAAGGGGGGAGAACAGAAGCTGGAAGGCTGACCTCTAAATGGAGAGAAAAGGACAGAAATTTATGAGAACTGATAAGTCAGAAGACTTGCGGGTGGTCTCCAGCTTATGATCACAATTGGGACCAGATCTTCCATTACTAAACAAGGCAGTTGCTAAATGAGTTGTGCCCACTTTTTATGACTCCCCACCCCCATGTTTGTTAAATGAATCACTGCGGTTGTTAAGCAAATCCAGCTGCGAAGGTTGAAAATATTCATTAGGTGACCCCAGAATGCTGAAACAAATGTAATTACATGTCAAGTGCTGAATAAGTGCTTGAATAAGTGCTATAAAGCTATGAGGGTTTTATGTAAGTGCAAGGAACCCTCCTTGCTGCAACCATTGTAAATGCATCCCAGGTGCCTGAATTGTAACCATGAGACAGTGAGAGGGACTTATGATTGGTCACTTAGCGATCATTCAAAGTTTTCACCTAGCTGAAAAAGGAGACTTATGACCTGATCCAAAGTTCCAATGGTTGCCACCTCACCCCTTTGGCTACTTGAGCAGGGGGCTGGACTAGAAGACCTCCAAGGTCCCTTCCAGCTTACTCTATTCTATTCTATTCTATTCTATTCTATTCTATTCTATTCTATTCTATTCTATTCTATTCTATTCTATTCTATTCTATTCCATTCCATTCCATTCCATTCCATTCCATTCCATTCTCTATTTTCTATTTTCTATTTTCTATTTTCTATTATTTTATATTTTCTATTATTTTATATTTTCTATTATTTTATATTGTCTATTATTTTCTATTTCCTATTTCCTATTTCCTATTTCCTATTTTCTATTTTCTGTTCCATTCTCTATTCTCTATTCTCTATTATTTTCTGTTTTCTATTATTTTCTATTTTCTATTCCATTCCATTCCATTCTCTATTCTCTATTTTCTATTGTTTTCTATTTTCTATTATTTTCTATTATTTTCTATTATTTTCTATTATTTTCTATTTTCTATTTTCTATTTATTTTCTATTTTCTATTTTCTATTTTCTATTATTTTCTATTTTCTATTCCATTCCATTCTCTATTCTCTATTTTCTATTTTCTATTATTTTCTATTTTCTATTATTTTCTATTTTCTATAAATATAAAATAATAGAAAATAGAAATTTACTATTTTCTATTATTTTCTATTTTCTATTATTTTCTATTTTCTATTTTCTATTTTCTATTCTATTCTATTCTATTCTATTCTATTCTATTCTATTCTAGTCTAGTCTAGTCTAGTCTAGTCTAGTCTAGTCTAGTCTAGTCTAGTCTAGTCTAGTCTAGTCTATTCCTAGTCCATTATTCCATTATTCCATTATCCCATTATTCCATTATTCCATTATTCCATTATTCTATTCTATTCTATTCTATTCTATTCTATTCTATTCTATTCTATTCTATTCTATTCTATTCTATTCTATTCTAATCTATTCTATTCTATCTTTAATTATTCTATTCTATTCTATTCTATTCTATTCTATTCTATTCTATTCTATTCTATTCTATTCTATTCTATTCTATTCTTTAATTATATTATTCTATTCTATTCTATTCTATTCTATTCTATTCTATTCTATTCTATTCTATTATTATATTCTGCAACATGGCCGCATTTATAGCCATTTGCATCATCCCATGGTCATGCAGTCATATTTTACAACTGTTTTACTAAAAAACAGGCACTTTCAGCAAACCCACACCCATGACCATGGCAATCATTTTATGACCACTGCATTTGCTTAATGATCATCACAAAAAAAAATCATAAAATCATGTCGGTCACATGACTTTTTTGTTTTACAATAGTTACGACTTACAACTGTAATGGCCAGGTTCCATTATGATTGTAACTTGAAGGACTACCTGTAGTGATATTTTGCTATTAAAGAAATTGAACCTTAAATTATAATTAAAACGAGGGAGGGTTAGGTTCCGATGACGGTATTATCTGGATGAAATTTATCAGGTTCCTTTTTGAACACTTTTCTTGCAAATTAAGTTGGTTTAATCTGTCTAAATGTTATATATCTGGTCATAAATTTATAGTAATAACAGGTAAGGATAGATGACTGTTCTATGTTTCTGCATCATTTTTTAACCTATGTAAAAATGAATACGGTATGATTTATGTGAATTTTCTTTAATATATGCATGCTTACCAGCTCTTTTCCTTTATATAATCCTTTCATATACACATTTTCCTTAATATAATGCATGTTAATGCATAACTTAGTGTTCAACCTGCTTTGCAAAATTCTGAAAAGGTTACTTGATGCCTGACAGTCTATGGAGATTCTCAGTCATCCAGGTCATGGTTGTCCCAAAGGTGCTTTTTCAAGAGGCAACTGGACTTTCTTGTTGCCTCTTGAAAAAGCACTTTTGGGACATTGATGCCTGACACATTTGAAGGTTACCTGATGCTTAACTGATTTGGAAGACAGCAAGCTGGGCTAGGTTCTCCACCCCACACAGAGAATATTCCTTCTGCATCACATAATTGGAGAATTTTCCATCCTGTGAAGGTCAAGACAGAACATCGCTCCATCTCTCAGTTTGATGGAGCAGGATGTAGTTTACTCCGTAATTTGTGTTTCAGCATCTTGTGGGAACTCAGCCATTACTTTAGTGTGTAATGTGAACAGGGTCACCACACCCAGTGACAACTTTTCTTTCTGGGTCCATTGCACATGGAATGAACACAGCAATCATATTTTATTTAACTCGAGAGTTGACTATATGTTCATACCTGCAAGCACAATCCCATTGGCATCATTAGCTGAAAGGGCAAGGTATGAAGCAGATCAATCCTTCAATCCAAAGAGCTGAGGTGGCTCAGTGGTTAAAATGCAGCACAGCAGTTCGGCAGATCGAATCTCACCAGGCTCAAGATTGACTCAGCCTTCCATCCTTCTGAGATCGGTAAAATGAGGACCCAGATTGTTGGGGGCAATATGCTGAACTCTGTAAACCGCTTAGAGAGGGCTGTAAAGCACTACGAAGCGGTATATAAGTCTAAGTGCTATTGCTATTGCTATTGCTATTGGTTGAGCTAATTCAAGGAAGGGAGGGAGGGAGGGAGGGAGGGAGGGAGGGAGGGAGGGAGGGAGGGAGGGAGGAAGGTTGGTTTATCTGGGGTTAGCTAGAGGGGAAACAACTGGAAAGCAATGAATCAGAGAGGCAATGGAAAGACTGGACCAAGTAGATGGTTATACCTGGGGGTATCCCTGAGCATCAGTGATCTGGAAGAGATACCAGTTCTCTTTGGTAGTCTGCTTCTTCAAGAGTAGAGTGATGATCAAAGTGAATTCATCAGGCAAGCCCCGGGGGAACAGCTGTCTGGGAATAAAGAAGAGGACAGAGATGTGAGTAGACAAGTCTTTCCTCCGTTGGGGCATTTCATCAGGAGAGTTACTCAGAGGATACAACCAAGTCGCTGACCAAGTCCAATCACTAACTATTAGATCAGCCTTTGATATCTCCAGAAACTTTTCTACAGAGTCTCAGAAAAGATCTCTTTCCTCATAGCCTAACATACCTGAACAGAAGAATCAGGGGAGAAGAATACTGTAGATGGTTTTGTGCACATTTTGAAATTTTATTTATTTATATTCCATCCTTATTATTTTTAAAAATACAGTAAGTCAAAGTGATGAACATGTGTAATATTCCTTCCACCTCCAATTTTCCCCACAACAACAACCATGTCAGGTGGGTTCAGCTAACAGAAATTGATTGGTAAAGTTTTGGGGATTTGGGGAGGAATCCACAGAGTCAGGTAGTGAGTTCCAGGCATTAACCACTCTGTTGCTGAAGTCGCATTTTCTGCAATTGAGTTTGGAACGGTTCACTTTCAGTTTGCATCTGTTGTGTGCTCGTGTATTGTTGTGGTTGAAGCTGAAGTAGTCGTTGACAGGAAGGACATTGTAGCAGATAATTTTATGGGCTACGCTTAGGTCATGCCGAAGGCGACATAGTTCTAAGTTTTCTAAGCCCAGGATTTCAAGTCTGGTGGCGTAGGGTATTCTGTTGCGAGCAGAGGAGTGGAAGACTCTTCTCGTAAAGTATCTCTGGACACGCTCTATTGTATTAATGTCAGATATGCAGTGTGGATTCCAGACAGATGAGCTGTATTCAAGGATTGGACTGGCAAATGTTTTGTAAGCTCTGGTTAAGAGTACAATGTTACCTGAGAAGAAGCTACGTAAGATTAGATTTACAACTCTTAATGCCTTTTTGGTGATGTTGTTGCAGTGGGCTTTGGCACTTAGATCATTAGATATAAGTACTCCTATGTCTTTGACAGAGTGAAGATTATCTGCAAGGTCGTGTCCATTCAGCTTGTATTTGTTGTTCTGATTCTTTTTGCCAATGTGTAGGACAGAGCATTTGTTGGTTGAGATTTTGAGTTGCCAGTTGCCAGTTATGCAACAACAAAAGTGATGTATAAATCAGATGGGAAGACCCTTTCTTATCACCCAAGGTTTAAACTAAGTGAGTTGAGTCAATGGTGGAAATGCTGTTGGTTTTGCAACTGAACGTGATCAACAGAACCAAAAAGCAAAGGCAAAAAGTTGACAGCGGCATAAACAAATTTAACAAGTACATCAGGAAAAGGAAGTTTTTAACAACTATTTAACAACTACCAGGATAATACAAGAATCCACTCTAAATGGGAGGGATAAAGGAAGTGCATTAAACTGCCCTGGGACAAGTATCATTACCGGATGAGGTCAGAAAAATTAAGATGATGCTCACAAGAATGTGATCAAGGTTCCACCCAATTTTTATGTGCATCACACATCACACAATAAAAAGCTTCAATTGCTCCATCTTGGCTATTCTCCTGACTTTTCTGATGACAGCCTGTGGACAACTCTGCCACACCAAATCCTCTCTCTCTCTCTTTCTCTCTAAGCTTGGAAAGGTGTCAGAGCCAAGTTCTCAGGAGGCCTGGAGCAACATCTGAGAAGGTGATAAGGTTGTCTTCTCATTTCCCAGGCCAGTCTCATGCAATGGCAGGATATCTGATTTCCTTGTTTTTCTCTACTCTTCAGGTCTATCTTTCTGTTTGGATTTTGATGTCTATTGAATTATAATTCTGCATTTTGTACTTGCTTTCATTCCTCATGTGAGTTAGCTCTGGAATGTGATATATGTAGAGAGACACATTCAGAAATAAATGCGAGAAATAGACTCCTTTCTCATCACTGCATTGTTATGCCAGGATATTATGAAAGTCCCTTTTGTGGTTGGTAACCAAAAACAATTTAGAAGCCCTTTCCCCCCTTCCCATCTAAAAAACAATATTTTTGAAATATGACTATAATGAGGTCATGGCAGCTCAGAATCTAAAAAGCTATCCAATTGTTTTTTTGCTCCAGCAGCTACCGCAGCTACTAACATCTGTGTTTGTTTCTCCAGACATTCAAAATACGTCGAAAACCAGACAGAATTGGGAGATTTGGAAGCCAAAGTGAAGAAGGATCAATTTCATCCATGGAGCATTTCCCTCTCTTGCAACATTGCCGATTAGCGATGATCCATCCTGGGACACGATCACCACCCGATATTTATTCCAAGCTTCTGCACCACAAACATCCCCAACCACCACCTGACCTTGACGGAGAAGACATCAGAGATAAACTGCTCCTCAGAAGCCAGAACTCTTAAGATGTAAAATTCTGCCAGTGGCTCATAAAGCTTATCACCCACTAAACAGTACACAAAGTGACAGCTATGGATTATGGTCTCCATGGGAGAGATGTTGCCAAAATATATTTTATTAGGTTGTATATGTTGCTCTGGTCCTTGACCAGCTCTCATCATCTTACCATCCAAACAGGATTAAAAGAACCTCAAAATATAAACCCCAATACAATTTTAACTCCAGATTAGGTTCAGCACTTGGGAATTACACGAAGGACACACAGTCTCATCAGGCCAATCTTATCTGGATTTGACCACCATGAAATTCCAATATTACCAATGTTTCTCAATCTTGAAGATGTGTGGACTTCTGGGGCTGGGGAATTTTGGGAGTTGAAGTTCATATATTTTCAAGCTGCTAAGGTGAAGAAACACAGACTCAACTGGGAATCTAGACAGCCAAGATAACATAGACGAAGGTGGCAGTGGCAAACTCCCTGGCTATTCCAACAAAGGTTCAACTCAGACTTTACAACTCTAGAAGATGGCAGCATAGTTGATCCTAAAGTTAAGTGGGATTATGTCACATTAATGGAATACTTTGTTGGCTAAATATGATTAGATACACACATGGAATTTGTCTCTGGTAGCTCTCAGTGTACATACAAAACAACAGAATCATCATCATCATCATCATCATCATCATCATCATCATCATCATCATCATCATCATCATCATCATCCCAATAAGAGGAGGCAAAGAAGATAATAAGAAGGGTAAATACTGCCATACTACACGGGTAAATATATATAGACATTAGACTGCACTGTGAGAATTAGGTGTTCAGCCGATTAGCAATAGCACTTAGACTTATATACCGCTTCATAGTGCTTTACAGCCCTCTCTAAGCGGTTTACAGAGTTCAGCATATTGCCCCCAACAATCTGGGTCCTCATTTTACCCACCTCAGAAGGATGGAAGGCTGAGTCAACCTTGAGCCCGTGAGATTTGAACAGCTGACCTGCTGAACTAGCAATCAGCTGAAGGTTGCAGTGCTGCTTTTAACCACTGCACCACCTCGGCTCCTAGGCGATGGCACAAAGGAAAAAAACTGTCCGTGGGTTCTAGTTGTTTTTGCATGCAATGCCCTGTAGCGCCATCCTGAGGCGATGAGCTCAAACAGTTTATGTCCAGGATGTGAGGAGTCTGTAGGTATTTTCTCAGCCCTCTTTCCGACCCACTCAATATACAGGTCTTCTGTAGAAGGCAGGATGGTTGAAATTGTTCTTTTTGCAGTCTTAACTATCCATTGGAGTCTGTACCAAACCAGAGAGTTATAGAAGTACAGATGACAGATGCAATAATTCCTCTGTAGACACGGGAGATAAGTAGGAAATATCCAAGTTGTAAATTAGAATGAAAATCCTTCCAAGATGAAGGCAGGGGCAAGCCAGTTCTGTACTATGGTTGAGAAAACTGCATGGAAGGTCAGTTGGTTGTTTGAGCTCAACTTAAGACCATCTGTAGCTTCCAAAGGACAATCCATGCACCAAGGATTCTATTTTTAATCCCTTAACCTTCTATGAGCACAAGATATGTGCAATTTGTTAGAGGTTTAGACTCCTACATATAATAAAGCACAGCAAACTATCAATCTTGATATGATCGTGGGTACTTCCATTAATGTCAGGTGCCAAGAACTAAGAAAGACATAAAGTATTATTTCTGAGCAGTTTCCTTTATTATTCCTCACCTATAGACAGAAACCTTACCTAACTAAAGCAATTAGTTTTTGTAAAGGAATTTTGACCTTTAAAGCCCTACATGGCTCAGGACCAGGTTACCTCCGGGACCCTATCCTACCACATTCCTCCCTATGACCAGTTAGGTTCCACAGAGTGAGCCTCCTCCAGGTCCCATCAGCCAAACAATGTCGGTTGGTGGGTCCATGGGGGAGAGCCTTCTCTGTGGGAGCCCCATCTCTCTGGAACCCACTCCCACCAGAGATCCAGACCATCCCCACTCTACTGGCCTTCTGTAAAGCCATAAAAACATGGCTGTTCTGGCAGGCGGGGTGAAGAAGAAGAAGATCGGATTCCCCCTGAATGAATGGTTTTTAAAATGATGTCATGTTTTTAAATTGCCATGTTTTACTGTATTGTTCTTATTCTTGTTGTACGCCGCCCTGAGTCCTACGGGATTGGGCGGCCTTTAAGAACTTTTAATTAAATTAAATTAAATTATTGGCATTATTAGAGATATACTTTAAGAATCGCTAGGGAGTAGCCTTCTTACTTCTCTTTCTCCTGGACAAACTATCTAAACTTCATTGCCTTTTTGCCCTCTGGAATGCAGGCCCGCCTTCCTGGGAATCCAGACTACATCCCATCACAATTAGGCTCCATTTCTTTCTTCCCTTTTCTTTATTTCTTGATAAGATATTATCCAAGATTACAGAGCTAAAGGACAAGATTTGCTGGTTCCATTCTGATCATAGGACCAGCGCCTCTTTTCTGTCAGGAGGTCTTAATAGGCAACTGGGTAGCTTACCTAACTTAAGCCAAGAAAGATCTTCAGAGAGAACCCTATCCCAGGTACAAATTTAGCCCTGAACCTGCTTCCTCTCCACCCACCCCATCCTTACAAACCCCTCTCTATTCATGCCGGCTGCTTCAGATTGTGAGTGCACAAATGGCCTCACGATGGATGTCTGCAAGCTGCCCTAGAAGCCACTTCAGGGGATGAGGAGGTGGAAAAACTGTTCTGTCAAAGCCTTTTTACGTGACGTTCAGGCGATATGAATTGCAGAGAACAACAGGGCTACAAAAAGCCAAGGTAAAGCCATCACCAAACTGCTCGCTGTTTTTCTCCACGATCCATCTTCCTCCAAGGACCAAGCGACACAAGAGAGGGGAAAAGAGTTTTGGGGGAGGGGGGAGGGGGCAGTGATGAACTGAAGCAATGGCAATCCGGGTCAGATGGCACATGCTCCAGTTTCTGGAATTAATTTTAGAAGTCTTCCTGGTTAAATTGGAATGCAGGAATGAAAAACAAGGTCCAGTGAATCAGAGGGATAATAAAAGAATGGGGAATTTGAACCAGTCACCAAAGGGTTGTTTTGCTTTCAGCCTAAGAGGGTGGAAAAAAAAAGTGGGAGAGTACAGCAGGTACTTGCCAGACCAAGAACCATTCAGTTGTGGCCACACAGGAATGGCAGAGGGTGCCACATACAAGAATTATACCGCAAATTCCGCTGGACGGGAACTTGCCTGTTCAACTCTCCACGGACTTAGCAAATAGATGAGCAGCAGGCGCTAAAGCCTTCTTTCTCCTATCAAATATCCATGTGGAAACAATCCTCCCCATCTGGGGAAGTAAGGTGCAGAACGCAAAATTATACGCAGCCAGCACGACTGGTCACACTGAAAAAGAGAACAGATGCTGGGGGGAATTTGCATTTAAAAAGCTTGCCAAAGTTCTGCCTGTTAGGGAAAGATGCACGCATAAGCCCTGTGTGCTGGGAGAGACCTTGTGAATATAAATGGTTACCGAGGAGGAGGAGGGGGAAAAAATATAGAGAGTAGGGACAGTCCTCAACTTACGAGCACAATTGGAACCAGAAATTCCATTGCTAAGCAAGGTGGTTGCTAAGTGATCGGTGCCTGATTTTATGACATTTTTTGCTACAGTTGTTAAGCGAATCTCAGCAAATGTTAAGTGAATCACGTGCTCATTAAGTGAATGCAGCTTCCCCCATTGATTTTGCTTGTCAGAAGCTGCCTGGGAGGTCACACAACACAACATCTAGGCAGGGTTGAAATGCTACCGGTTCGGCCCAGTCCGGCCATACTGGTAGAGGCAGCCGCCAGTGGTTTGGAGAACCGGTAGCGGCGGCAGCGTGAGGCTCCGCCCTCCTGCCCGGATGTCACCATTTTCTTGTTTTTAACCCTCTGCGCATGCGCAAACCATTCCGCCCATGTGCAGAGGGTGAAAAAGCATGCACGATGGTGCCGCACGCAAGAGCGGAGCGAGCTTCCGAACCGGTAGGGAAGGTAAGTAGATTTCACTGCTGTGTCTAGGACACTGCAACCACGGTAAATAGATGGTGATTGCCAAGTGCCCAAATTTTGATCATGTGATTTTGGGAATGCCGCAGCAGTCCTAAGTGTAATGACTGGTTGTAAAGTCACTATTTTAGTGCTGTTGTAACTTTGAATGGTCGTTAAATGAATGGTTGTAAGTCAAGGACTACCTGTATATACAAATCACACAGGCAAGGCTCAGACATTCTGTTAAGGAGAATAAATCTCCATAGAGGCGATGTTGATCTTTCTCTCGGAACTCAGAAATTTAGAAATAAAGCCGAAGTTAAAAGTCTAATAGAAAATATTTATTTCGGTACAAAAACAATAAATTCTGAATAGTTACATTCTTGCTAAATAAATGCGACCATTCCGGTCAGAGCCAAACCACAAGAGAACAATGGAGAATCAAGAATGCACACATGTGCATAAGGTCACATCAGGTGTCCTGCTTGTATTGGAATGTACCATAATATTAGGATAGGGGTGCATCACCCTGCATAGACATAGAACTGACAATATTCACTACGTGACACATTCCCTGTTGGTGGAATGTGGAATCCTTGATGTGTGTGCAGTCAAATTCCCCAGACTGCTAGTCAGCAAGCCTCTGGCTGAGCCGGCTGAGAATGATGGGAGTTGTAATGCATCAAAGTTAAGAAAGGTCCTTGGTGCTCTCTGAGCTTGATTGTTTTCTTGCAGACATTTTCTGGTTTTCCTGCAGACATTTCATTACCCAACTAGGTAACATCATCAGTGCTAGAAGGAAGTGAGGTTTGCTTTTTTATATATATACTGGTGGCATGCCCTGACAGTATTAATGGGAGTGTCCTTGGTGGATCCTTGATTAGGCTGTTGCTGACTCTTAATTTACTGACTGAGTTAAGAAGGGGTATTGAATGACCCAGGCTGGCTGATGCAGCTGAAATTTTAGCAGAGAGTCAGCAAACATCCGGTTGGTCCTTCCACCTGGTTTCTGCTTTGCAGGTCTCGCTTGAAAGAATGAGTCCCCTCTTTGGAATCGGACTCACATTTTGTTTGGCCAGTTGTGTGTTTGCCACCCACGTGCGTTTCCCCACATCACCGGGGAGAGGAAGCCCAGGATTCTTTCTGCAGCTGGATTGCAGCAATAACTTCGGAGAAGTGTTTCCCAGACTACAAACCACAACAATAAATCTTTGCAAAAGGTATCCGTGCTCAAATGGTTTCCACATCAGCTACACTCTGTGTGTGGGTGGATGTTTTTCTCTTGTCCACTTACCCCTTCTTAGCCAGTTAATGAAGGAGACCTGAACAAAGAGTTCTTGGCCCTTCCACCTAGGGCACCGTTGTGGATCTGAATGCAAACTGATCTCATTGCTATCTTTTCAGAGACCTGCTCTGGCTCATCCGTCTTCCTTCCCACTTGTGCCTGTTTTGGTTTTCTGGGCTCATGAATCACCCCAGCAAAACAGGAACCGATTGGCCAGAGCAAAAGCATTCTCCGGCCAGAGCAAAAACATTCTCCAGTCCAGCCAAGCCTAAAAGTGCAGCTACCTATTCCCAAGGGCCACAGGCCTCGATTAAATAAGCACATTTTTGAATGGCCAGGAAATCAAAAGAAAGACAGGGAACTCTAAGGGACTTGATAACGATGTTTCAATTTTGGGGAACACAAAGTGGAAACAAAAATTGAGTCCTTCATGTCAGAGGTGGGTTCCTACCGGTTCTAACTGATTCTTTAGAACCGTTAGTAAACTGGCGATGATGTCACGGAGCCAGTTCTGTCGGTGCCGGTCCATGGGCACTGCCATCTTGGATTTTGCTTCTGCTAATTTTTGCTAATATTTGCTTCTGCGCATGCACAGAAGCTATTTTTTGATTGCTGCGGGGGCATGCACGTGCGCAAAGTGCGCGCACACGCCCGGTGCAACCCTGAGCGAACCAGCATCAAAACAATCCAGAACCAACCCCTACTTCATGTTCATATTTCTGATCTCCTCCTATTAGCCCCATAGCTTAATTTGAGCAGGGATTCTGCCCCAATCTTTCTCCCCATATCATCCCCCAGGCCCCCACTAGGAATTGGAAGGAAAACAATGGAGCTGAAGAAGTCTACATGCATTAAGCCAGCCAGGGTTTGGCAGCAGTAAGATGTGTAGAATTGGACTCCTAGAATTTCCTAACCAGTGTGTGTATAGTAAAAACACAGGAGCATACTCTCATTATTATAGAGGTGGGAGTTGTTTAGTTTGATTCTTTGGTACATTAAAATCTCAAATGCTCTGCCTGATCTCTTTCCAGGTCCCACAGAGAAAAGATATTGGAGGATAAGCCAGGGGTGAAATCCTCCCGGTTCGCCTGGCCCAGTCCTTCGGCGTATAGCCGATGGAACTGGCGGCGGTCGTGGCGCGGAGCTTCTCCCGCCCGCTTTCCCGTCCCGGCTGAACGCCGCCATTCGGGTTATTTTTCCCTCTGTGCATGCGCGCGCATGCACAGAGGGAAAAATAACCCGAATGATTGTGTTCAGCCGGGACAGGAAAGCGGTGATTGTGTTCAGCCGGGCCGGGAAAGCGGGTGGGAGAAGCTCCGCGCCGCGACCACCGCCAGTTCCTTCGGCTATATGCCGAAGGACTGGCCCGGCCAAACCGGGAGGATTTCATCCCTGGGATAAGCCCTAAATGCTCCATCATTGTCCCCATTTCAGTACGTCATCTCTTGACCCTTTTGTCTGTGCTATTGAAAAAGATGCTTGATCTAGCCCCGGCTAGAATCGCCAAAATATATGCTAATATGAACCCAAGATGCTGGAAATGTAAACAAGTACATGGCACATATTACCACATGTGGTGGTCATGTCCGATAGCAAGAGGATACTGGAGCATGATTAGGACATGGTTACAAGAGATAATAGATACCTAAATGGAATTTAAACCTGAAACATTTTTATTGGGTATTATCAGAGGGCAACAGACCAAAGAAAACCAATATTTGATAATACATGTCCTAACCGCTACCAGAATAACTTACGCCCAAACATGGAAAGATGAAAAAAAAACCAATGGAGAATATGATATTAAAAAAAATAATGGATTGTGCAGAAATGTCAAAACTAACACTAGAATTACAAAATCGAGAAGAGAAAGAATTTTACGCAGTGTGGGATAAATTTTACAATTGGTTAGAAATCAGAAAGAATAAGAAAATTTCTAAATGAATGTAAATATTATATATAGAATTATATAGAATAATATGTATGTAGATTGACTTTAAACTGATGCCACAGAAATGAAAAACGCAAAGGTATATGCATGTTTTGTATTTAATGTTTTAATAAATTCAATAAAAATATTTTTTTTTAAAAAAGAAAAAGATGCTTGGAGTATCTTTTGGGTCATATCATGAGCATCCCTTATCACAATGTTTCTCAACCTTGGTAACTTTAAGATATGTGGACTTCCACTCACAGAATTCCCATGCCAACTTTAAAAACGTATGGACTTCCACTCCCAGAATTCCCCAATCAACTTTAAGAGGTATGGATTTCAACTCCCAGAATCCCCCAGCCAACTTTGAAATGTGTAGATTTCAGCTCAGCATGTGGCTGGGGAATTCTGGGAGTTGAAGTCTCCATACTTTAAAGCTGATTGGGAATTCCGGGAGTTGAAATCCATACATCTTAAAGTTGGCTGGGGAATTCTGGGAGTCCACACATTTTTAAGTTGAGAAACACTGCATTAAGCAAATTTCCATTTTCTCAGGTTTGGTCTCTCTCAAAACACTAACAATTCAATTGCTCAACCAACAGACAGTTCAAATTTACAGTTCAAACTCATGTACTGTATTCTGAAGACTTCCAATATATGCAAGCTCAATATTGGCTATTATCCAGATGGAATAAGTAGTGGAATAATAAAAAGTGACGTGTCATTGGACATGTGCAAAATGCTGCTCATTCCTACATACCTAGACTGATACTATACAAAGCTTCGAAGAGGATGGCGTTAATTTGCAGTGGGATCCAAGTTTTTTTAAAAAATAAAAGTTGCTGTTTTTTAGTAGGCAAGGGAAGGTCTCTGCTCTGTTTCTAAATGTCTTACAATCAAGATGGCAACAGGGATTACAGTTTCCTCTTTTTCTGTCCAAAACACCAATATTTATAATTCTGATCCTGTTAAAGTACACCTTATGTCGGCATATAAATTTTGCCCCCCCCCCCCATGGAATTGCATCAACCTTTGGTTTAATTTAATTTAATTTAATTGAACATTCTTATAGGCCGCCCCACTCCCATGGGACTCAGGGCGGTGTACAATACAGAGAAGAACAATTCATAAAAACAGTTATAAAAAACAACATAATAACAACAGTTAAAAGATTATAAAAAAGATTAAAAATCATCCCTCATTCATACCAGGGGGAAGACCAAAGATGTTCTAATTGGTCTCACTTTCACCCTGCCTGCCGGAAGAGCCATGTTTTTATTGCTTTACGAAGGGCCAGCAGGGTGGGGGTAGTCCTGATCTCCAGGGGCAGTTGGTTCCAGAGGGACAGAGCTCCCATAGAGAAGGCTCTCCCCCTCGGCCCCGCCAACCGGCATTGCTTGGTCGACGGGACCTGGAGGAGACCAACTCTGTGGGACCTAACCGGTCATAGGGAGGTATGCGGTAGGATGCGGTCCCGGAGGTAACCTGGCCCTGAGCCTTGTAGGGCTTTAAAGGTCAAAACCAACACCTTAAATTGCGTCTGGAGACTAATGGGCAGCCAATGCAGCTGGCGGAGGATAGGTGTTACATGGGTGTATCTGGGAACACCCACCACAGCTCGCGCAGCTGCATTTTGCACCAATTGCAGTCTCCGGATACTCTTTAAGGGTAGCCCCATGTAGAGCGCATTACAGTAATCCAGCCGTGAGGTGATAAGGGTGTGAGTGACTGTGAGTAGAGCCTCCCTCTCCAAGTAGGGTCGCAATTGGTGCACCAGGCGAACCTGTGCAAAGGTCCCCCTAGCCACAGCTGAAAGATGTTGCTCAAATTTTAGCTGTGGATCTAGGAGGACACCCAAATTGCGAACCCGTTCTGAGGGAGTTAATTTCTCTCCCCTTTGGTTGTTGCAATCAAAGGTTTTTGAGCCAGCTTTTCATTTCTAAAACAAAAAGCCAAAAGCAGCAAGATAGGTAGTAGGTTTGGCTTGTTAAGGCCAAAGAATCAAGAGCAATACTTAAGAGTTACTTCTGAGTAGTACAAACATAATCTTGCCAGACTAAAGTAATTAATGGCCATAACTATAGATACACTCTGTGAATTCTGAGACTCTGAGACTCTAGAAAAAGTGCAGAGGAGAGCAACCAGAATGATTAGGGGACAGGAGACTAAAACATACGATGAACAGTTGCAGGAACTGGGCATGGCTAGTCTAGTGAAGAGAAGGACCAGGGGAGGCATGATAGCAGTCTTCCAATATTTGAGGGGCTGCCACAGAGAGGAAGGGGTCAAGCTATTTTCCAAAGCACCTGAAGGCCAGACAAGGAATAATGGATGGAAACTGATCAAGGAGAGATTCAACCAGGAAATAAAGATAAATTTTCTGATAGTGAGAACAATCAACCAATGGAACAGCTTGCCTTCAACAGTTGTGGGAGCTTCATCATTGGAAGCTTTCAAGAAGAGACTGGACTACCATTTGTCAGAAAGGGCGTAGGGTCTTTTGCTTGGGTGGGGGGTTGGACTAGAAGATTTACAAGGTCCCTTCCAACTCTGTTAATCTGTTAATCTGTGAATTGCTAAGGGGTATCTAGCCTTGCTCTCTTCTTGCTCACCACACATTCCAAGCTCCACTGTCCCTGCGCCCTCTAGGAGAGAGCCCCTTCCTCCTGCAACTTTCAAAGCACCTGAAGGCAGAACAAGAAGCAATGGATGGAAACTAACCAAGGAGAGAACCAACCTAGAACTAAGGAGAAATTTCCTGACAGTTAGAACAATTAACCAGTGAGAATGGCATGTCCCAAAAAGTTGTAAGTGCTCCATCATTGGAGGTGTTTAAGAAGGGAATGGATAGTTATTTGTCAAGAACGGTATAGGGTCTTCTGCTTGAAAAGGAGGCTAGACTAGAAGACCTTCAAGGTCCCTTCCAAATTTGTTATTCTGTATTAAAGACAGCTGTTTGAAAACTCACTGGCTTTAGATGGGTTGGACTAAAATGTCCATCACCCAACGTATTGAAGGATATTGGAATAATAGCACACACTCCCAAAGCAAATGCAATTAGAGGTCTCTGCAAGAGCCAATGTATTTGCCAAAAATGGTAAAAACAGTTTTGTCCCATTGTGCTGCCAACTCTGCCTCTTTCACATATGCGTGAAACATTATCACAGGTGTACAAAGGAGGCCTGGCTTGTGTTCCAGTAAGAACAATGCGCTCTTCCTCTTTTGTGTCTCTGGCAGACACTTAAATCTTTGTAGTGAGTTTAGAAGATGGAGAAAGATAAGATTCGTTACCAAGGCAACAAACAAACATGGATTAAGCTCATACAAAAATAAAGATGTATGAAAAATTGTAAGACAGGTGCCCTCTAATTCACATGAAGATAAAAGAGAGGGGAAGAGAAGCCCAAGCCATGATATTGCCACTGCTTCATCTGCATCAGACTTTTCCAGTTTTATCCTGAAATAACTAGGACAGGATTGGGGATGGTGGTGGAAGATGCAAAACATGATGTACTGTAATCCTAAGCAATCAGTCTTGCAAAGATGCCAAGGTCCAAGGATTAACTGCAGCTTCGTCAAGCGAGGAATACACAGCTTTTGCAGATAGCCACAGAATAAATTAAAGTCAAACTGCAATGACGATTGTGCTGTTTCCAGAACTTTGATTGATAGTAGCTGAACCCTGCAGTCCAAAAAGCCAGATTTTAAGCAATTCTGCACAGTGATAAGGAGAATTCCATTGTAAGAGAAGCTAATGAAAAAGGAAAATTCCGATGGATGGAAATTCTTTTTAAAAAGATACTGAGAGTACAACAGCTGCAATCAGAGTTGGCAGCAAGGCTGGCTGGGGAATTCTGGGAGTTGAAGTCCACATATCTTAAAGCTGCCAAGGTTGAGAAATACTGCTTGCAATGCAATGATGACAAAAAAAAATAGAAGATAGCAGAAAGCAATGTGGATATAGGTAAGCTTGGTGAACATCTCAAATTTATAAAATGAACATGTACAAAAATTTAAAAAATGAACATGTATTAGAAAGGTCAGAATATTTAAAAAAGAAAATAGAAAGAAAACGAGAAATGGAATGAAAAACTCAATGTTCAGAATGAGCTGAAGTGAATAAAGGATGTTGAGAAGGATTTCTTCAGCAATGTTTAAAAGAAAAAGAAAAGAATCAGTCTATCAACTTCCCAATCAAGAAAGGACACTGCTAACAAGAAAGCAAAGCAAGAAGGACTCAACATAGTTTGGTTCAGTCTTCTCCAACAAAAAAAGTATGTGTTCCAACTGGAAATTGAAGAATAGTATGAACAGGGGTGGGTTCCTCCCGGTTTGGACCGGTACACCCAAACCGGTAGCAACCCGCTGGTGACATCACCAAACCGGATTGGTCAGTGCCAGTCCATGGGCGCCGCCATCTTTTTAAAAAAAAATTTTACATTTTTTAAAAAAAATTTAAAAATTACTTTTTTCCTTCTGACCATGCGCAGAAGCCGAGTTCCAGCACTGTGCATGCAGTCGCCATCTTTTTTTTGGGTTCCCCCCCCACATTTTTTGTTACTGTGCATGCGCGCATGTGCGGTGTGTCCACGTGGCGTGCCCACACAGCGCGTGAGGGAGCGAACCGTCAGCGAGGTAAGTTGGAACCCATCCCTGAGTATGAACAAGGAAAATTGAAACTTAGGAAAAATGTGTGCAGGAGATATCTGAATTCTGACTGAGTTTAAATCTCTTGGCCAGACCACCTGCAACCCAGAACACTTAAGGACTTTGCTAATGCTTTGTTCAAATTTTGAGGTCAGTGTTTCTCACCCTTGGCAACTTTAAGGTTTTTGGACTTCTACTCCCAGAAGTCCCCAGCCAGCAACTCCCAGAATTCTGGGAGTTGAAGTCCAAATACCTTAAAGTGCCAAGATTGAAAAACACTGCTCTAGGTACAATGTTTGAGATATCCTGGAGAAAGGATGCCAGATGAGTGGAGATGGGCATGTGAAAAGGTGGAAAGGAAGACCCAAGTACCACAGACCAGCCAATCTGAAGTTTCTAGAGAAAGTGACAAAGCAATTAATCAATGCTCACTTTCCGAATAATGCCACCATGATTAGCAGTCAGCATTGCTGTCTCCAGAACAAGCCTCACCAGGCTAACCTTCTCCCTCTTTTGAAATAGATAATTTCCACAGCGCATTGTGAAATAATATGTCTTTATTTCAGCAAACCGTTTGACATTGTTCTTTGTGAAATTCTGATTAGCAAGCTTGTTAAGCATGGCCTGGATGGCTTGACAGTGGATACACAGGCAACTTAATTTTTTTTTGTTCAAAATGGTCCCTCATTAATGCTTCCTCATCAAACTGAAATGAAGCATGGATTAAAGTGCCACAAAGTTCAGCCCTGAATTTCACACTCTTTCAACTTTTCAGAGATGAAGGGAATGCTTATTCAACCCCCAATGACCAAAAACTGAGTAGAGCAGGACTCAGGTGAAATTCAAGATGATCTTGAGAAGTTAGAGAAATAGGCTTAACGTAATAGAATTTGTCCAAGACAAATGCTTTTTCACACAGGAGGGGGGAAAAGGCATAGTATTGGAATATCTGGCTCAGTAGAAATATTTTTTGGAAATGTATTAATGATTATAAACTGAATATGAACTAGCAGTGTGATGGGGCCAATCAGTTTCAGGCTACATCAACAGAAGTTCAGTTTCAAGTCTGGGGAATAATAATTCCATTATATTTTGTGTTGGTCAAATTCCATGTCAAGTACTGTGTCCGATACTGGACACATTTGAAGAAAGATTCAGAAAAGCTGGACGAGATACAGAGAAAGTCAACAAAGTTGATGACAAGACTGAGAAGTAAAGTCTTGTGAGGAGAGCTTGAGAGAGTGTATACCATATTTTTCAGAGTATAAGACGCACCGGAGTATAAGACGCACCTAGATTTTAGAGGAGGAAAACAAGGAAAAAAGTATTCTGAACCAAATGGTGTAGTAATATATTATTTAATAAAATACCAGTGTAGCAGAATACTTTTTACAACCATGTACACTTTTTACAAACTTCAAACTTGACAGCTTTAAGACTAGTGGACTTCAACTCCCAGAATTCCTCCTCCAGTCATGCTAGCTCAGGAATGGGAGTTGAAGTCCACAAGTCTTAAACTTGCCAAGTTTGAAGACCCTTGCACCCCTAACCCCTAACCCAGGGGTCTTCAAACTTGACAGCTTTAAGACTAGTGGACTTCAACTCCCAGAGTTCCTCCTCCAGTCATGCTAGATGGGGTAATTAGAAGACAAAAACACCCCAGCTCGTTTTTCGCTCATTTTTTTTTTTGCAAAAACAGGGCATGCAGAGGCTTTGGGAAGCCTGCAGAGCACTCCTAGGGGGTGGGGGAAGGCAAAAACGCCCCCGTTTTTGGAAAAATAGCCCGTTTTTCGCAAAAATAGGATGCAGGGGCGGGGCTTCGGGAGGCCCAAAAATGGCTGTATTCGGTGTATAAGGCGCACCGACATTTCCACCCTCTTTTTGGGGGCAAAAAGGTGCGTCTTATACTCCGAAAAATATGGTATTTAGCAATGAGAAAAAAATAATAGAGGGGACATATTTCAAATAACTCATGGGGAGGGGGGTCACCCAGAAGAAGGTCAAGCTCTGTTATCCCAAACAACAAGCATGGAGAATCATGGAGCTATTTTTCCAATACTTGAAGGGCTGTCACAGGGAAGAGGGATTCCATTTATTCTCTAAAGCACCTGAGGACAGGACAAGAAGCAATGGGTGGAACCTCATCAGAGGGAGATCCAACTTGGAACAGAGGAATTTCCTGACAGTGAGAACAATTAAGAAATGGAACAGCTTGCCTCCTGGAATTGGGGGTGCTCCATCACTCATAGTTTTCAAGAAAAAGATTGGACATCCATTTGTCCAGGATGGTATAAGGCAGTGATAAGAGCCGAGGTGGCGCAATGGTTAGAGGCAGATACTACAGCCACTTTAGCTGACTGTGATCCGCAGATCAGCAGTTCAAATCTCACCGGCTCAAGGTTGACTCAGCCTTCCATCCTTTCGAGGTAGGTAAAATGAGGACCCAGATTGTTGGGGGCAATATAAATATACATTGCTTACTGGTGTAAACCGCTTAGAGAGTGCTTGCACTGTGAGGCGGTATATAAATCTCACTAAATAAATGATGGTGAACCTTTTTTGGCTCGTGTGCCAAAAGGGTGTGCGTGCGTGCTCACACGCTAGCGCGTGTACCCACACCTATTCCCTACCCCCGTGCATTTGCACAACCCCCGCGCTGCCACCCCCCAAGCATGCGCACAGGTCTCACTGAAGCGTCCGGACTCCTGAAGTCTGTGGATGGTGAAAAACAGCCCAACGGGCCAACCGAAAGTTCAGAAATGAACTTCCGGTTGGCCCGTTGGGTCGTTTTCCACCGTCCCCAGGCTTCAGGAGGCTTTCCTGAAGCCTGGGGAGAGCGAAAACGGCTGAAAAGAAGGCTGAAAATCAGCTTGCCATGCGCACTGGAGCTGACATAAGGCAATGCCTCGCGTGCCCTCAGATATGGCTCCGTGTGCCACCTGTGGCACACATGCCATAGGTTCGCCATCACTGGTATAAGGACTCCTGCCTTGAGCTGGAGGTTGAACTAGAATACTTCCAAAGTCTCTTCCAGTCCTATGACTCTATGATTCTAAATGATAGGATGGTCACTTCCTGTTGACATATTAGGCAAAACCTCCTGATTGAAGGGATGGTGGAGCAGTTGACCCCGTTGCCAAGGAAGACAATAAGCAAATCTCCATGGACGTATTTAAACAAAAGCTGGACAGCACTCTGTCTGGGATGTTTTATCCTGGATTCTTGCCCTGATCAGAGAGTTCCCAGTCTGCAGCTGAGCACCAAGCAAACATTGATTCATGATCTCAAAATAGTTGTCTTGGGTGGTGGTGTCACCACCAGCATCTCAGTGCAAGCTGTTTCATTTCTGCACTGCATGTGTTCTGAACTGAGAGGGAGACAGGCCTTGGATGCAATGGTGGGTGACGAAGCAGGAGGGGGCTGGAGGGGGCTGGAGGGAGAAGTTACAGTAATGGGGATCCTGGGACCTTCCAGATGCTGCACTGCTGGACTCTGTATCCCAGTGGTCCAAACAAGCATGGTTAATGGAAGGAAGATATCATCCATCACTGTCTGGAGGGTCACAGATTTCCCATCCCTGCTTATAAAGGCGAGTGTATCCTCTGTGATGCCTCCTCCTGTAAAATAGTCTCCCCAGCGTCACCAGGTAGCATCCATGACACTCACCCCGTGTCATCCGATGACACGGGGTGAGGTATCAGCAGTATGCTGACGATATCCAGTTGTACATCTCCACCCCATGTCAGTTCAGTGAAGCAGTTGATGTAATGTGCCGCTGCCTGGACGATGTGAGGGTCTGGATGGGAGTGAATAGACTCAGGCTCAACCCAGACAAGAGTGAGTGGCTCTGGATATTGCCCCCCAAGGACTATGTCGACTGTCCCTCCTTGGTTCTCGGGGGAGAAAAATTGACTCCCTCAGAACAGGTTCGCAATTTGGGTGTCCTCCTAGATCCACAGCTAAAATTGGAGCAACATCTTTCAGCTGTGGCTAGGGGGACCTTTGCACAAATCCGCCTTGTGCACCAATTGCGACCTTACTTGGAGAGGGAGGCTTTGCTCACAGTCACTCGTGCCCTTGTCACCTCACAGCTAGACTATTGTAACGCGCTCTACATAGGGCTACCCTCAAAGAGCATCTGGAGACTGCAACTGGTACAGAATGCAGCTGCGCGAGCTGTAGTGGGTGTACCGAGATACACCCACGTAACACCTATCCTTCGCCAGCTGCATTGGTTGCCAATTAGTCTCCAGTCGCAATTTAAGGTGTTGGTTTTAACCTTTAAAGCCCTACATGGCTCAGGGCCAGGTTACCTTCGGGACCGCATCCTACCACATACCTCCCTACGACCGGTTAGGTCCCATAGAGAGGGCCTCCTCCGGGTCCCATCGGCCAAACAATGTCGGTTGGCGGGGCCGCGGGGGAGGGCCTTCTCTGTGGGAGCCCCGTCCCTCTGGAACCAACTCCCACCAGAGATCCAGACTATCCCCACCCTGCTGGCCTTCCGTAAAGCCATAAAAACTTGGCTCTTCCGGCAGGTGGGGTGAATAGGAAGATCAGATTCCCCCCATGAATGTTGTTGTTATAATGTTTGAATTATGCTTTTTAATTTTTAAACTATGATAATTGTTTTTACTGTACGTTTCTTATCCATGTTGTACGCCGCCCTGAGTCCCACTGGATTGGGCGGCCTATAAGAGTGTTTATTAAATTAAATTAAATTAAATTAAATTAAATTAAATTAAATTAAATTAAATTAAATTAAATTAAATTTAAATCATTTGAAGAATATGAAAGAATATGAACTGAAGAAGCTTCTTGGATGAGAAGCGAAACATTTTCAAGGAAAAACAAAACAAAGAAAGTACAGTTGCCTTTTGGAAAAGCGTCTTTGGGAGATGGAAAGCATGAACAACCTATGGAAGCCTCTGGAGTTTTCACAATTCTCACTTAAACTCTCAAGCCAGGTCATAAGAGGCTTGGAACGAAGATTCACAAGGTTGTGAGATTTTGGCTGCTGTGCTTGAAACTAAGCTGCTTTCTGTGTATAAGCAGAAGAAGAGGGGACATCTGAATGACCTCCCCCACCCACCCACCCACCCTGCGTCTGGCTTTTCTGTCCAGGCCCCAGGAAAGGGCAGCCCAACCCAGCTAGTAAACAGCTTCAGCATTTGCAGGCCATCAGTCTAATCCTGTCCGACTGGATGCCAAGTTTTGCTGGAGCAAGAAAACACCCGCCAAGCAGGAGGAATTGCCGAAGGGCCTGGAAAAGTCTCAAAGCCTCTGTTGCTTTTGGGCAGTGATTGACTTTCCAGGATTCAGAGATCCTTCTAGTCGTTCAGCTGAAGCTAAATCACCCACAAAACCCTCATTTGGAGAACCCATACAGTCTTCGCTGGGGGACACACAGCAAAACAAAGCAGGCCAGTTACAAACTGTTGCATTCACATAGGTTAAAGCTGATTAATTTTAACGTAGTTATTTTTTTTCTGGCTTAACAAATGGTGTGAATTCAAACTATTTGATTACTTTAGGCTACGATATATGTTACATGAGCTCAGAAAATAGCTCAGACAAGTAAACAGCATAGTTGTATTATTTGATTGCAGTTACAGAGGAGTTTCCTGACTGGTTTGCTCAGTTTTGGGTCTTAGATTTGCTCAGATTTGGGTACTCCCAGTAGAGACTCTTCTGCATTGAGATATCAGGGATCAAAGAATTAATTGATTTAGGACAGCTGTCTCTCCCCACCATTCAAGGATTTTTCAGAGGCTCACATGGCAATCCTGCTCTCCTCTGAGCTATCAGCTTGTATTCAGACAATATGTTAATCAAGGTTAAAGTGGGGTTGGGTAGACTGTGTCCACAATGCTGTGTGAACCTGGTCATTGCATCGAATCTTAGCATGACTTAAAGTTAAAATGTTTGGACTCAGTGATTGGCATAATTTTATATGTGTACTAAACCATTCTTACTTTAACTATGGCTTATTGAATGAACCACAATTGGCTGAATAAACTGAATATTCTAAGCAGAAACCATGGATTGACAAGAGAAAGTTTCTTATGTGTTGAGTAGATCTACATATCCTTCCTTAGCAACAACACAGCTTCACTCCCATAATTCTCAGCCACATTTTTCATACATCGATTTGAGACCCAACTCAGTTGGGAGGCCTCAAGTTGGTGATGACTGGTTTAGAATATAAATTATTTGGGGGAGACGGTGATCACAGCTTGCTGTGGGTGAGGAACATAAAAGAGTCATGACTCCTAGCTTGGTTCAACACCAATGAGAGACTAAATAGATACGCCCATACTGTTTTCCAGGCAACAATAGATAAATACTATAGCTCCTAGGATCATTTTTCAACTTCCCTGGGATTTATGTTGGTCTTTCACCTGAGAACTAACAAATTCTACCCAAATTTACCATTTAAAGCCAACCACAATTGCTAGAGTCACACAACATACTGTGCACTTTTTACTCCTCATCATAACATAAAAAGCTCACCACAGTCCACAAGCTGGTGAGAATGGTGCATTATGGTTATCAACTATTGCTTCCCCAAGTTCAACTCTGGTTTGTTGCTCACATGGGAGACAGAACTGCATATTTGCATATTATTTATTAAGAGGCTGCCACAAAGAAGAATGGGCCAACCTAGTCTCCAAAGCACCTGAAGAACACCTAACCAGAACAATGAGCAATGGATGGAAACTAATCAAAGAAAGAACCAACCTAGAAATAAGGAGAACTTTCCTGATAGCTAGAACAATTAATCAGTGTAAAGATTTGCCTCCAGATGTTGTGGGTGCTCCAACACTGGAGGTTTTTAAGAAGAGATTGGACAACCATTTGTCTGAAATGTTGTGAGCCGCCCAGTATTCTGCTTGAGCAGGGGGTTGGACTAGAAGACCTCCAAAGTCCCTTCCTATTCTGTTATTTATTGCTATTTTACTAGGCTTCTAAGCCCAATAGTGCAACTGTGAATGATTTCGAGTAGCACATATCCCAAACATATGAAAGCCAAGTTAAAAAATACTCAAGAGAATAAGGACAAATTTAGCTTCCTCCATTGAAATTTGTTGTCAGAAGCTGACTGGGAACGTCGCAAATGGTGATCCCATGACCTGGGAATGCTGCAACCATCATAAACACGTGTCGGTTGCTAAGCGCCCAAATTCTGATCACCTGAGCATGGGGTTGCTATGCCAGTTGTAAGCACATGGACCAGATCAGCATCGTTGTAAATTGGAATAGTCACTAAATGAATGGTTCTAAGTCGAGGACTATCTATGTCTGCCTTAACAATCATGCCTGAAAATCCTGGTTGTCACAGTTGGTTACGGCTGTTTTTGTCCACCTTCCTTGTAGACCTTCACCTCCCACTGATAAATGGGGAAAAAGAAGGCTTCTAAACCAGCTAAGATCTGGTCAGTTTCTCAGTCGCTGGCCCAGCAGACAAGTTTTACTGCTATATTATTTATTGCCTCAAAACAAATTCCTCCAGCACACAGTTGGAACAAAGAATCAGAACTGAAATTGATGTATGGCGGCTGCGCGTGCTGTGTTGGGTGTTTCAAGATACACCCACGTAACACCTATATTCCACCAGCTGCATTGGCTGCCCATTGGTCTCCGGGTACAATTCAAGGTGTTGATCATTATCTTTAAAGCCCTACATGGCTTAGGACACTTTTAAGAACTTGCATTAAGTCTTACTTAGTGGCAATACGGGCGGCAAAATGTGCTTATTTTTCCGCCCTTATTGCGTCCGCCGAGTCCCGCCCAGCCGCCCTGTTTAGGGTAACGCGCTCCCTTCTGGCAAAGAGGGGGGGCGAAGAACCCTTGCAGGGTAGAGTTGAGGAATTTTCCCAGTTCCTGGCGGATAAAATCACTCAGATTCGGACAGACCTGGACTCCATTTGGACAGGGCAGGCCGAGATGACAGGGGCGAGTCTTAGTCCTGTTATTTGGGAGGAGTTTGAGCCTATCACTCCTGAGGATGTGGACAAGGCCATAGGAGCGATAAGCGCCTCCACTTGTTTATTGGACCCGTGTCCCTCCTGGCTGGTTTCGATTAGCAGGGAGGTGACACGCGGCTGGCTCCAGGCGGTTGTGATCGCATCTTTGAGAGAGAGGTCCATCCCGCAGCCCTTAAAAGCTGCGGTGGTGAGGCCCCTCCTCAAGAAGCCTTCCCTGGACCCAGCAGATTTAAAGAACTTCCGTCCAGTCTCCAACTTACCCTTCGTGGGTAAAGTTGTTGAGAAAGTGGTGTCGCTCCAACTCCTGCGGTTATTGGAGGATACGGATTATCTGGATCCCTTTCAATCGGGTTTCAGGCGCAGCTACAGTACAGAGACTGCTTTGGTTGCTCCGATGGATGATCTCTGGCGAGCCCAAGATGGAGGTCATTCCTCCATCTTGGTGTTACTTGACCTCTCAGCGGCTTTCGATACCATCGACCATGGTATCCTTCTGCGTCGTCTTGGGGAGATAGGAGTGGGGGGCACCGTTCTGCGGTGGTTCTCCTCCTACCTCTCTGACAGGACGCAGTCGGTGTTGACAGGAGGGCAGAGGTCAGCCCCTAGGCCCCTGTTTTGCAGGGTGCCACAGGGCTCGGTCCTCTCGCCCATCCTGTTCAACATTTACATGAAACCGCTGGGTGAGATCATCCGACGACACGGAGTGAGGTATCAACAATATGCTGACGATACCCAGTTGTACATCTCCACTCCGTGTCAGTTCAGTGAAGCAGTTAACGTAATGTGCCGCTGCCTGAACGATGTAAGGGTCTGGATGGGAGTGAATAGACTCAGGCTCAACCCAGACAAGACTGAGTGGCTCTGGATATTGCCCCCCAAGGACTATGTCGACTGTCCCTCCTTGGTTCTTGGGGGAGAAAAATTGACTCCCTCAGAACGGGTCCGCAATTTGGGTGTCCTCCTAGATCCACAGCTTAAATTGGAGCAACATCTTTCAGCTGTGGCTAGGGGAGCCTTTGCACAGATTCGGCTTGTGCACCAATTGCGACCCTACTTGGAGAGGGAGGCTTTGCTCACAGTCACTCATGCCCTTGTCACCTCACGGCTTGACTACTGTAACGGGCTCTACATGGGGCTACCCTCGAAGAGCATCCAGAGACTACAATTGGTACAGAATGCAGCTGCGCGAGCTGTGGTGGGTGTACCGAGATACACCCACGTAACACCCATCCTCCGCCAGCTGCATTGGCTGCCCATTAGTCTCCGGTCGCAATTCAAGGTGTTGGTTTTGACCTTTAAAGCCCTACATGGCTCAGGGCCAGGTTACCTTCGGGACCGCATCCTGCCACATTCCTCCCTACGACCAGTGAGGTCCCACAGAGTTGGCCTCCTCCAGGTCCCATCTGCCAAACAATGCCGGCTGGTGGGTCCTAGGGGGAGAGCCTTCTCTGTGGGAGCCCCATCTCTCTGGAACCAACTCCCACCAGAGATCAGGACTATCCCCACTCTACTGGCCTTCCGCAAAGCCGTAAAAACATGGCTCTTCCGGCAGGCGGGGTGAAGAGATGATTCCCCCAAGTATGAATGGCTTTTTAAAATTGTAATATGTTTTTAGATGTTATTTTAATATGTAGTTCTTATCTCTGCTGTAAGCCGCCCTGAGTCCCATGGGATTGGGCGGCCTATAAGAACTCTTATAAATAAATAAATAAAATAAATACATCTCCGGGACCGCATTCTGCCTCATATTTCCCTTCGACTGGTCAGGTCCCACAGAGTGGGTCTCCTCCGGGTCCCGTCAGCCAAACAATGCCGACTGGCAGGGCCTACAGGGAGGGCCTTCTCTGTATGGGCCCCTGTTCTCTGGAACCAACTTCCCCCAGAGATCTGAATCATCCCCACCCTGCTGGCCTTCTGAAAAGCCATTAAGACATGGCTCTTCCTGCAGGCGGGGTGATTTTGAGACAACCTTGCATCCCCCATGTATGTATGATGTTATATCTTTTTAAAATTGTTTAAAATTGTTTTTAATGATTTGTTTGATGTTCCCTAAAATGTTGTACGCCGCCCTGAGTCCTGAGGGAGTAGGGCGGCATAGAAGAACCTCAAATAAACAAATAAACAAATAAACAAATAAACAAATAAACAAATAAACAAATAAACAAATAAACAAATAAACAAATAAACAAATAAACAAATAAACAAATAAACAAATAAAATTTGAACAGAAAACAGGTTATCCACAAGCAACAGTCATGTAGCAATTTTTAGAGTCAAAAGCAGAAAACACTCACTTCGTCGGATGAACCAAGGAAGTGTTGCCCAATCGGAGGATCATCGGGCCTTTGGGATTGCGTATTTTCTTAACCGATGAGGTCTTCAGAAGACCAAACCTTTTGATTAGATTAAATCCTGGAAAAGAGAGAAGAAGGTAAGCTGAGAATCTATTGGGAATTTGGGGTGTTGTAAAGCAATGCAGGGAGTGGGAAGCACCAGGTTGGGAAGTCTAATGTCACCATCTATCTTCTGAACTTTCTCTATTGGTTCATAATATCTTCTTTATTCACCCTGCAGAATAATAAAGACTAATCCCTGAAAATATAAAATACAGGGGGATAATAAGCTGTAGAAAGGATAGATGTGGGTCTTTTATAGGTAAAAATATGTTTCAGTCAGAATACCTGAAAGTCCATCTTTGAGTGTGGTGCATCTCTAGTCCTTATTGAGATTGGCTGCTCCTTTAATTGGTATAAAGTAAGAAAAGGCATAGCATTTTTCCTTCAGGAAAATAAGGACTTCAAAATGTTGAGGCTTCAGAGTCTATTTTCACCCATCCATTTAAGTGGAGCCGAGGTGGCACAGTGGTTAAAATGCAGCACTGCAGTTCAGCAATTCAGCTGTTCAAATCTCACCGGCTCAAGGTCGACCCATCCTTCCATCCTTCTGAGGTGGGTAAAATGAGGACCCAGATTGTTGGGGGCAATATGCTGAACTCTGTAAACCGCTTAGAGAGGGCTGTAAAGCACTATGAAGCGGTATATAAGTCTAAGTGCTATTGCTATTGCTATAAGTGTCATAGCCCCAAAGTCACAGTTAAAATACGAAGCATTTCACAGACACACAGATATACACCCCATTCATATCCAAAACTTAAATTACATTTTGATCCATCTCATCTAGCATCTATTGCTATTACACAATATTTGGTGACTTTTCAGGGGACTTTACAGTACGGATCATCTCGTAGGAAGTGTACAATTGCCTGTTGGAAGCTGTCCAAACAATATATGATGAGATTAGCTCAGTCCTTAGGGAACCATAGACGGGGCACTTCAGGAGCCCGTAATCAGCTGTTTCCCCTTCAGTGTCCAAACATCTGAATGGATGCTTTTGATAGTGGATATGATTAAATCTTCCCATCAATGGCATCCAGGATAGAGGGCCTAAGGCATAAATCCCCTTCTAGGCAAAGGCACAAGGACTGGATAAAAAGAACTGGGTATTATAAAAATGCAGGTACATAATATCGTTATAGCAGGGATGGGAGGTATTTACCATATTTTTCGGAGTATAAGACACACCGAAGTATAAGACGCACCTTAGTTTTGGGGGAGGAAAACAAGGAAAAAAGACCTCTGCCTCCCAGCAATTTGCTAAACAGCAAACAGCAAACAGCACAGATGATATACACTGTTTGCTGTGTATTTCTGTGCATGTGTGCTTGACTCATAGAAATAGCAAAGAATTGGAGAAATGTACATTATGCCAGAAAGTTTTCTTAAATGTAGTCACACTAACTCTTCCCAATTATTTAAATAGATCTACTCCAAGGTAACTAAACTCTAATACTAAACAGGATACTGTTACATTTCATACTATACTTGTACAGAGCTGTTAAAATTAATTAAAATTTCTGGAAGTATACATTATTCTCTATTATTTAAAAGAAGATACAATAGCACTGGGCCTCTTCAGAGCAAGCATTTATTTTAAAAAGCTTCTTTATTTTGTTAAGTTGTCTAGATTTACAGGGATCTCCAACCTTGGCAACTTTAAGACTTGTGGACTTCAACTCCCAGAATTCCACAGCCAGCAAAGCTAACAAAGCTGGCTGTTGAATTCTGGGAGTTGAAGTCCACAAGTCTTAAAGTTGCCAAAGTTGGAGATCCCTGGCTCTAGAACAATAATAAAGCAGTCTTTAAAAAGTAAGTCTAATAATTTGAACATTCTACAGACATTTAGTTATTCACTTACCCCCTTTCCATCCAGTTCAGCAAAAAATAAAAATCTGCCTGTCTCTGCCAGCTATTTGCCTTTGTAGTTAGTTTCACTTTCATTTTTCCACGTGGCTAATCAGCTGTAGATCGGGGAAACTACTACTGACTTGCTTGGTTTTACAGGCTCTTCCCTCTTTCCTGCAAGCAGGTAAATTGATGGAAGACGGAGGCCAAAGGGTGGGGGTGGCTGGGTGGGTGGGGCTGCATTCGGTGTATAAGACGCACCCAAGTTTTCACCCTCTTTTTGGGGGTAAAAAGGTGCGTCTTATACTGCCTATCCTTTGGTACATTAAGATCAAAACATTTTCTGCCTGATCTCATTCCAGGAAAAAAAATTGGGGAATAAACCGGAAATGTTCTATCATTGTCCCCATTTCAACACATCATCTCTTTTGTCTGTGCCAATGCAAAGGATGCTGGGAGTATCTTTTGGAACATATCATGAGCATCCCTTAAAAGAGGTTTCTTAAGCTTAGCAACAGAGGGAAGAAGACACCTGAAATTAAACTTGCCCATAACTCCTGCGGCACCATCTTTGGCTTGCTAACGTGCCCCTGTGTCTAGCAGGGATTTCTTTTGTAGCAACGTCTCCATAAAGGGTGTTATGTTAAGGCAGTGTTTTCTCGACCTTAGCAACTTTCACACGTGAGCTTCAACTCCCAGAATTTCCCAGGCAACATAGTTAAGATAGTTAGACCTCAGCTCAGCCTGCTGGCTGGGGAATTCTGGAAGTTGAATTCTACACATCTTAAAGAGCTGGGGAATTCTGGGAGTTGAAGTTCACCCAAGTTAAAGTTGTTAAGATTGACAAACACTGCCTTAACAATTCAGGGGTGAAATCCAGCAGGTTCTGACAGGTTCTGGAGAACCGGTAGCAGAAATTTTGAATAGTTCGGAGAACCGGTAAGTACCACCTCTGGCTGGCCCCAGAGTGGGGAGGGAATGGGGATTTTGTAGTATCCTTCCCCTGGAGTGGGGTGGGAGTGGGGATTTTGCAGTATCCTTCCCCTGGAGTGGGGTGGGAATGGGGATTTTGCAGTATCCTTCCCCTGGAGTGGGGTGGGAATGGGGATTTTGCAGTATTCTTCCCCTGGAGTGGGGTGGGAATGGAGATTTTGCAGTATCCTTCCCCTGGAGTGGGGTGGGAATGGAGATTTTGCAGTATCCTTCCCCTGGAGTGGGGTGGGAATGGGGATTTTGCAGTATCCTTCCCCTGGAGTGGGGTGGGAATTGCAGTATCCTTCCCCTGGAGTGGGGTGGGAATGGAGATTTTGTAGTATCCTTCCTCTGGAGTGGGGTGGGAATCAGGGGTTCTACTTACCTTCCCCACCAGTTTGCATTGTGAGGAAAGTGCATGTTTTGCATGCGTGCTTTGCTCGCACGCATGCATCCCTTCCCGGAAATGACCCTCTGTGAATGCGCAGTACTTTAAAAAAAGCTTCTGCGCAAAAAACAAGAGAGAACCGGCTTGGGGGTGTGGCAGGCCTGGGTCACTGCTGGTTCTAGCGACCCACGCCGCCAAGTTACTACCAGTTCTATAGAACTGGTCCAAACCGGTAGGAATCCACCTCTGGTGGGAATGGAAATTTTGCAGTATCCTTCCCCTGCCACGCCCACCGAGCCACGCCCATACAACTGGTAGGGAACAGTTTTGAATTTCACCCCTGCTTAACATAATACCCCTTATGGAAATGTTGCTGCAAAAAACATGGTAGACACAGGGGCATGTTAGCAAGGCAAAGGTGGCCACAGAAGTTATGGGGACCTCTGATTTCAGGCAAAGCAGGTGTCTCTTTCCCTCTGTGCTCCAGGTCAGGTTGCAGGCACTGTTTTTTAAAGCAAAGGATCTACCTTTCAGCCCTGATGTCAGCGTTCCAAGTAATGCAGCCATAGAAACTGGTGGGCACAATATTTCAATCATTTCAACTTCACAATGATCTACATCCCTGGGGGAAAGAATCTACTAGCAGATGCATTATCACAATAGCCCCAGTACAACAGCAAATTGGAGGAGGTGGTTCACGCCATGTTTCCCTCCTCCCAGCCAGCCTCTCAAGCCACCACCCAAAGGAAAGCGCAATGGCAGAGGGCTGGAGACAGCGAAGCGGTAACACGAAAGGTAAAAAACTGCCTAACGACCTCTGGCACAAAGACAACCCAGGGGTCCTAACCCTCAGAGATGGGCTAGCATGGAAAGGATCCAAACTTTACGTCCCCAACAGCCTGTGCCTCCAAGTACTCCAAAGGAACCATGATTCCATGCAGGCAGAGCACTTGGGCTATCTAAAGACCCTACACCTGGCAAGAAGACAATTGTGATGGCCAAGGATGAAAAAAGGCATTGAAGACTATGTCAGACCTGTGTGCCACCTGTGCAGCCATGAAAATGATACCAGGGAGGCCCCCAGGGCTGCTCCCACAAGCGGCTGATCCCTCCCATCCATGGGAGGAAATAACTATGGGCTTCATCGCAGTACTCCCTGATAGTGGGGGAAACACGGTCATTTGGACCATAATAGTCCTGTTCTCCAAACAAGCCCACTGCATGACCCCCACATTCTTACTTCTTGTCTTCCATTTCTCAGCCCTGGGGAAAGTGCCAAAATGACAATCGAGGCTGCTGTCATGAAATGGTAGAGTAAGGTTGTGTTCCTTGGATGAATTTCAGGTTTACAGATCAGGCTGCAAGCTAAAAGAAAGGCATTGATGATATCTGGGCAGTGACCACACAGCTGCCTCACCTCCTGCCACATCCCACCCTACCCCATCTGCACCTGGGGAAGACAATGCCAAGAAAACACTCTTTGGATGCTTAGTAAGTCTTCAGCTCAAGAGGGCTGCACAATAGCTAGACCTCAATGGGTGGGGCAGGTCAGGCAAGCAGGGCTATCTCAATCCCACGAATCTGGAGGAAAGAGGAGGAGGAGAATCTGGACTGCCCACTTACCAGTTATATTTACGAATTCATCGCTGCTGTGGTCCAACCGGAGACTTTCTTTCTCCAGTAGTGGACACTTCTCCCCTGTAAGAGAATGATTAATAAGAACAATTAATCAATGGAACTTTGCCTCCTGGAACTGTGGAGGCTCCATTTCTGGAGGTTTTCAAAAATAGACTAGACAACCACTTGACCACTTGTTTGGGAGGTATAAGGACTCCTGCCTTGGGCATGCAGTTGGAGACCTCCAAGGTCCCTTCCAGCCCTATGAGTGGATGATTGGGTGATAGCAATCACCATGGAGCATTGACATTCATTAACATGTGAGTTAACCCCCCCCAGATATCATTGTACATCTTGGTTTCAACTGTACAAAGAGACACAGAGAGTTGGTTTCAACTGTACAAAGAGTAAGGCAGTGGTTCCCAACCTTTTTGTGATCGAGTACCACTTGGAGTACCACTTGGAGGTCCCGTACAGTCGCCGCGTACCACCTGGTTCCAGAGAAACTAAATTCACTTTATTTCCATAATTGTACCGTTCCTTTTTTGGCCCCGCGCATCCAGCAACTGGATTCTCAGGCCGCTGGGACCAGGTGGGTGGCGTGTGGCAACAGTTGCAAATCGTTGCCAGATTATCTTGTGTTAGGCAGTAAACATTTTTGTGAAGTAAAAAATAACTAACTAAAAATCGTTCATGACCCCAAAAGTGTTCGCGTACCACCTGGAAGGCCCTCGCGTACCACTAGTGGTACACGTACCACAGGTTGGGAACCACTGCAGTAAGGAATGAAGACAGGACTTAGCTACACAACTGGGGGGATGTTGCTCAAGCAACTTTGGGATTTTTCCCTGGCAGAGCGGTTAACTCCAACTCAGAGGCCAGGCCTGTCTTGCCAGGACCATTCTCAGAATTTTTCATGTGATTTTGTTTTGGAAATGATAGAAATAAATAATAAGATAGTTGTTCTAAAATAGAAAAATGACTCATCTCTGCACAGACATTCACCAGGCCTGGCATTTGTTCTCTCTCTCTCTCTCTCTCTCTCTCTCTCTCTCTCTCTCTCTCTCTCTCTCTCTCTCTCTCTCTCTCTCTCTCTCTCTCTCTCTCTCTCTCCCTCCCTCCCTCCCTCCCTCCCTCCCTCCCTCCCTCCCTCCCTCCCTCTCTTATCCTCCCACTCCCTTCTCCTCACTAGCCAACCTATAGATAAAAGTTAGCATGGATGCTAACAAAAGACTACAAAACAGTGTTGCCACCAGCTATGTTGCAGTGCCCAGAAATCCTCAGCCAAGATTCATGCAATGTGGTGCACTAAGCCTTTGTAGCTTTGTATTTGTATTTATTGACTGGCTTCCATTGATCTGTTTCATTTCCATCCAAGCTTTCATTCAGGGGCCCAGAGCAGTCCATGTAGTGCTTCTTCCTTCTGCTTTTTTTTTCACAACAATCCACTTGATGTGGGCTGGGCTGTGAGACACTGACTGATTCAAAGACACCCAGTGAATTTATGCAGTTGTAGATGGATTTGACCCTCAGTCTTCCTGCTCCCAAGCCATCACCTTAGCAACAGGTTCTTGGGACTAGATCAGGAAAGAATTAATGGCTGCATTAATTTGACTTGGGTGATTAGGATTAGCCTTGGTTAATTATTTTGTATTTTATCATAGTGCATGAACCTACTCTACAGGTAGTCCTTGACTTTTGACTGTAATTGAGCCTAGCAGTTACAATCATAAGTCATGGCAGTCATAAAATGGGTTACTTTTACAACTTTTTTTGCAATGGTTGTTAAGCAACCACCATGGTCGAAAACCAACTGCCATGGTTGTTGAGCAACTGCTACAATCGCTAAGCAAACTCATTGTTTGTTATGATGGGCCAGTTTTGCTAGAAACCAGAAGTAAACGCTAGTTTCCACCAAAACCATTGTGTATTACAGTCAGTGCTGAAAACCACCATAAGTGTGGGTGGGCCAGTTGCCAAGTACAGTCAGATGATCATGGGGTGGGGGAGGTGACTTCAGAATTCCAAAACAGGGTTGTAAGTAGGTTTTGAGGGGGTCCAATGTAACTTGGACCAGTCACTTTGTTATAAGTTGAAGGCTACCTGTATTTAGTTAGACCACAGTTGTGCAATATTGTTATAATGTTGTTTTGGATAAACCCAGAAAATGATTAAAACCAATAATCAGATTAAGCAACTTTTGTGAAACAGCATTATCTGAACAAGGTGTGCATTGGGAGATGCTTAGCTGAAAAGGTACAAAAACCCAACTCGCTGGTTCTTTTGCGTGCGAAAATTAGGATGCGCGGAGCCTGCGGAATGAGGAACAACAGCATCTCAGCAGCCAAGTTTCTTTCAAAGGAGACAGAATCAATTAGCTTGCTCACATTAACAGAGTGGTTCACTCTGCTGAGTGGACACAAGTGTTTGAATGGGTAACTTGAGCAGTGGAGAGAGGGCCTGTGTGCTTTCAGTTGATCAGCTAAGACACATATAATTAACAGCCAGAACAGAACATCCTCTTCCTCCTGGGTTGAAATCCCTATTTTTCACCTCTGGAGGAATAAATATACAGTAAGAACGACCGTAATGGGTATAAGATGGATGCAACGGTGCATCAGCTCTTTTCTTCTTTTAGCAATTTCTGCTACCCTTTCAAAGTTCTGACTCTCCACTTATTTGTCTCTGCATTTTTACGGAAAGCTATTCCAGACTCAGATTTTATCAACGTATTGAAACGCTGCAAATGGCAAAGAACAAACAATACAGAACGGAGGATATTTCATTTGGCAGAAACGTAGCTCTGTGGCGGTTCCTTAGAGGCGCAATTTCTCTAAAATCTAGGTTGGTCCCTCACCGATTTCCGAATGAGTCAACAATCATTTCTCTCCTTTGTGAATATGCCTAGGAGGATCACAAAGGATGAACAACTTGCACCCAAAACTTTGCAATGATTGTAAGAGGCAAGACAAGTCTGCCCTACAGATAATCCTCGGCTTATGACCACAATATAAGAATAAATAAATAAACAAATAAACAAATAAACAAATAAATAAATAAATAAATAAATAAATAAATAAATAAATAAATAAATAAATAAATAAATAAATAAATAAAACCGGAGCTTCCATCTCTAAGTGATGAACTCGTTAAGTGAGCCGTGATTGATTTTATAATATTTTTGCCTCAGTTGTTAAGCAAATCACCATAGTTGTTAAGCAAATCAAATGGTCATTAAGCAAATCTGGCTTCTGTCTTGACACTGTGCTTGTTGGAAGCTCCCTGGGAAGGTTGCAAATGACGATCACGGGACTTTGGGTTGCTGCGACCTGCTGTAAATATAGGCCAGTTGCCAAGAACCCAACTTTTAATCATGTGACTATGGGGATGCTATGACGGTCATAAGTAAAAGGACTAATCATAAGTCCCTTTTTAAAATGACGTTGTAAGTTTGAACAGTCATCAAATGAATGGTCAAAGCTCAAGGACTACCTATAGCAGGGGTTCCCAAACTTGGCAACTTTAAGACTTGTGGATTGCTGGCTGGAGAATTCTGGGAGTTGAAGTCCGCAGGTCTTAAAGTTGCCAAGTTTGAAGACCTCTTACCTATATAGCTCAGAAGTAAACCATATGCACAAGGGCAATGCTGATGTTGCTTGTTTTCTGCTCAAAACCAAAAAGGCATCTGATGTCAAAGCCAACAAATTAAGTGCTGTTGCAATCATTTCAGCACTTGCAATCCTGAACTGAATGTTTTTCAGCTCGGGGTTCTTGGCATGTGTAATGGCGATGCCAAATACCATCGTTATTTTGAGGGGTTTAGTGACATATTTTGATTTCTCTTTCATTTTGTGAAATCTAGAGAAGTTGAGAGCTCATTCTGAGCTAATATGTTTGTTTGGGGTTTCCCTCCCGCCCCTTGTTTATTGAATAAAAGAGAAGGAGAGGGAAATCTTTATGTGGCTTCAATGCTTTTGCTGCTGTGAAAGTCTCAGGCTTTTGATTCCCGTTCCAGAGTCCCGTGCCACCAGTCAAGATCAGATCTTGCAGTCTCCTGACCAGAGCAAGACCATGAAGTTATGGTACCAGATTTTGATACAAATGTTGTGGTGACGGTTGTTTGTGGGGAGCTTCTGCACAGACCCAAGTGCTGGGTCCTGTGGAAATTGGCTACCCAATGGGGCATCTCTGCTGTTTTTATTAAACAGCTCCTGACAACCTGTAAGAGATTTGAGTATCATCTTGCTGGGTATGTATGCTTATTTTTGCTTTCAAATCTGTTTGCTTGAGCTAATAACAACACATAAAATCTTTTTAACTCACTGGAGTGTTCATTATCTCTGGATTCAAAAGAATCAACCTGATCGCTGCCCTTAAACATGGTAAAACAACATGCCACCCAAGGCTTGGGTGCAGAATGTCACAGGAGGTCTTGCAGAGTTTAGATTTAGATTTATTATTAGAGTTGGAAGGGACCTTGTAGATCATCTAGTCCAACCCCCTACTCAAGCAGGAGTTCCTACACCATTTGAGACAGATGGCAGTCCAGTCTCTCCTTGAAGGTCGCAAGTGTTGGGGCTCTCACAACCTCCGCTGGCAAGCTGTTCCACCGGTTGATCGCTCACACCGTCAGAAAGTTTCTCCTCACTTCCAGGTTGAATCTCTCCTTGGTCAGCTTCCATCCGTTATTCCTTGTTTGGCTTTCTGGTGCCATAGAGAACAGCCTGCCCCCCTCCTCTCTGTGGCATCCCCTCAAGTATTGGAACACTGCTATCATGTCACCCCTGGTCCTTCTCTTCGCTAGACTGGCCAAGCTCAGTTCTTAACAACAACACTTAACAACCGGCCCTTAGCCTGTTTTACTCACAATATATATTGTACTCACAAACCGTTGTGCTTCTTAGGTTTGCTCTCTTTTGCTTGGCTCTTAACTGCTATATAGGAGCTAGAAAAATAGATGGCAGCAAAAGGAACATTTACTGCACACCTGATCTGGTAGCTCTGCTATTGATGGAGTTCTTGTGGTCTACTGCTAACGTTCCTAATGATGACTTTGTAGCAAAGTTGATGCTTTGGGACACAGAATGCAACCCAGTTTCCTGCTTTAAGTGTAACTCTCTCTCAAAAGTCTTTCAGTGGGAGGGAGAGGTGGGGAAATGACATACAGCTTGACTCATTAAGCCTTCCCTCATGTTGCTGTGTGTCATTGTAAGCTCTAAAACAAAACAAATCAAAAAATAGATGTTTTCTCCAAGGAAGGATGTGTGGACTACAAGATCCCTAGAGTGTGTTTCCTAATTACCAGTTATGACCAGTTGCTACCATGGTTCAGCCACAGAACATTTTTGCAAAGGACTTTGCAGCTGCTGAAAAACTGTCCCCGTGGGGCCCTTCAGAGGCATCCAAGACTGCAGCCTCAGCTCTTTCTCTTCCTGCCAAGTCCATTAAAAAAGCAAATAGGCTTCAATTATGAGGCTGAGGAGGGACATGGCAGAGATGTTTGTCAGCTTAGCCTAGGCCAGTGTTGCTCAACCTTGGCAGCATTAAGATGTGTGGACTTCAACTCCCAGAATTCCCCAGGCAGCTGGGGAGTTAAAAGTCCACGCATCTTATGTCACGATGTGAATATATTACCAGTTGAGCCTCTGTGCTATATTTCTTAGTCTTCTACTATATGTCTAGATCTACTGTATTTTCTAATCAAGCAGACATGTGATGTGTGCTTCTATGCATGTGTGCATTCCAGGAGTTTGTCTCCACCTTCCTTCTTCTCCTGCAAGCCTCCATCTGAGGCAGATGTGAATTCTTGACTGGGACAATGTAGCTTAATTAAGATTTATGTTTTGTTACTTTTATACTGAAATAAATATCTTGTTAATTAGAATTAAGAATTTATTTTCTACGTAAGGATGACTTCAAGGGAACAAGATCTATATCTCCTCGGTAGGAATAAACTCCTATCCCATCATCTTAACATTGCCAAGGTTGAAAAACAGTGTTCCAAGTACTATGTTTGAGATGTCCCAGAGAGAAGATGCCAGATAAATGGAGATGGGCAAATGACTTTCCTGTCTTTGAAAAGGGGGAAAGGAAGATGCAGACCTTGTAAATGGATTGTATACAATTCTGGGAGTTGAAGTCCATATATGAAGTCCAACTTGCCAAGGCTGAGAAACATTGTCCTAGAGATTTGAACAAAACAAAGTCCTTCAATGTTCTAGGATGCAATTGATTCGGCCAGGAGATTTAAACTTAATCACAATTCAGCTATCCCCTGCATACATTTCTCCCAAGCTTCAATCTTTCTTGTTCATACTACTCTTCAGTTTCCAGGAGGAACCCATACTTCTTTTGTTGGAGAAGACTGGACCAAACCATATGTTGAGTGCCTCTACATTCTTTTCTTGTTTGCATTTTCCTTTCTTAACTGGGAAGCTGATAGACTGGTTCTTTTCCTTTTCTTTTGAACATCTGGTCTGGGAATTCTGAGAGTCCATGCATCTTAAAATTGCCATTGTTGAGAAGCACTAGGCCAGGGGTCTGCAACCTGCGGCTCTGGAGCCGCATGTGGCTCTTTCATTCCCCTGCTGTGGCTCCCTGTCGCTCAAAATATGCGTCACAACCGCCAATGTGTGACACCCGCCAGCATGTGATTTATTGAGCTTTTTGACCCATCTTTTTCCCCCAGAATTCAAAATGTTTTTGTTGCATGCAGAAATAAAAATGTGTTATTTCTGTAGCAGGTCATTGATTTCATAAATGCAACACACTATAGTTTTTTTATACATAGCATAAAGGTAAAAAATGATACATGCAGTGTTAATCTTCATTTTAGATGTCGAAAGGGTTTTATGGCTCCCGGTGTTTTCTTTTCTGTGGGCAATGGGTCCAAATGGCTCTTTGAGTGTTTAAGGTTGCCGACCCCTGCACTAGGCTATGAGATTCTCTTGAATAAACAAACAAACAGGCAAGCTGTTAGAGATCATCAACATTCCCATGGAAATAACCACCTTTTCAATAAGTTAACAAAAAACAACGCACAAACTGTCAGAGTAAACACATTGCTCATGGAGGACCTGAAGTTATTGCCATTGCAAGGAACAAAGAAAGGTCTTGGGTTGTGTTAAGATGAGGTGTCCAACAATTCTTGGAAAACTTTAAAATATTTCAGAGCAGGAAGAATTTGGAGGAGAAATACATAGAAGAGGATCAGGAAGTCAGGAGGGGTCCAAAAAAGTCCACATAGTATGCAATCAAAGCCCCATCCTTTGCGTGGTTATTGTCACCATTTGGACTACTGTACATTGACTTCTTGGAACTTTTCCAAAAAGATGAGAAGACAAACAGTGTGTTGGGACTGGGAATGACAATTAAGGTCGGGGTTCTGTGGCACTCTGCCCCATTTGGCATACAATGCTGGCCACTTTATGATATCACCTAAACATGTGGATCAACCAGTGGAACAGCTTGCCAGCGGAGGTTGTGAGAGCCCCAACACTTGCGACCTTCAAGGGGAGACTGGACTTCCATCTGTCTCAAATGGTGTAGGAACTCCTGCTTGAGCAGGGGGTTGGACTAGATGACCTACAAGGTCCCTTCCAACTCTAATAATAAATCTAAAATCTAAATGTTGTTCTGTAGCAACCACTTTATTTTATTTAGTAGATTTTTATCTTGCCTTTATTATTTTATAAGTTATCAAAAAACTTACCTAATACTCCTTCCTCCTCCTATTTTCTCCACAACAACCCTGTGAGATGGGTTGGGCTGAGAGTGAGTGACTGGCTCAAGGTCACCCAACTGGCTTTCATGCCTAAGGCGGGACTAGAACTCACCACTTCTTGATTATTGGCCCAAAGTCACCCAGCCAGATTTCATGTCTAAGGTGGGTCTAGAACTCACAACTTCCTGGTTTCTGCTCCAGCAACTTAACCACTACACCAAGCCTATGTTGCGTCCCTATTCTATTAAAGCAGGGGTCATGTGCTTATTAAAAAGGATTAAAGTGGGAGCCCTTTCATAGAGTGACATATGGCAGTTGGCTTTAATGGGGTAGCTTTTATCTCAGTGGCAACTACTGGCATCCCTTCCTCCCCTGTTTAATTTTTCTGTCTTATCTCCTACCAAGCTGAATCCACATGCTGCTTTGGCGACTAGTCCAGAGATACTTTACAAGAAGAGTCCTCCACTCCTCTACTCGCAGCAGAATACCTTACGCAACCAGACTTGAAATCCTGGGCTTAGAAAGCTTAGAACTATGTCGCCTTCAGCACGACCTAAGCATAGCTCATAAAATTATCTGCTACAACATCCTTCCTGTCAACGACTACTTCAGCTTCAACCACAACAATACACGAGCACACAACAGATACAAACTCAAAGTGAACCGCTCCAAACTTGACTGTAGAAAATACGACTTTAGCAACAGAGTGGTAAATGCCTGGAACTCACTACCTGACTCTGTGGTTTCCTCACCAAACCCCCAAAACTTTACCCTTAGACTGTCCACTGTTGACCTCACCTGATTCCTAAGAGGTCAGTAAGGGGTGTGCATAAGTGCACCAGCGTGCCTACCGTCCCTGTCCTAATGTTCCCTCTTATCAGTACTCATCTTATGTATATATCTATGTATATTACCAACACGTACTTGACAAAAAAAAATAAAAAAAATATATTTCCATGTCCAGCAAAGCCACGGCCTTGCAGAACTTTATGGGAAATACCAAGAATGACAAACTAGTGTGTACTAATGCATGCCTATTCAAAATGCTACCAGTTTTGGGTACTGAGCGAGGAGGGGATGGAGATTAAAGTAGACAGGAGAAAAAAAACCAGAGTGATGGAATATCTCATCACAAAAGACATAGCTGTTTTCTCCATTATAAAATACAAAGGCCACATGAATTGTAAGAATGCGGGACTGTAGCTCTGAAAGCAAGGATGAATGGGAAAGGAGCATAATTTCTCAACAAATAAAATGTTTTCTGCATTCTGGCCTATCAGATGGGAGGTTTGCATACTAGACAGGAGGAATATAACTCTCTTCTTGCTTCCTAGCAACTGCTGAAGGGCAACAAGCAGCGTGATGCCTGAAATTCAGAGACTGGTTTAAAACAACAACAGGCGAAATGTAAGGTTGGGGGCATCTAGTCCATTGCAATTATTTCCTTTCTAAGTAACGTGATCAGGCCACAACAGAAAATTTGTAGCAGAGCTTCGAAATGTCAATTGATTCTCCTGAATGCCACGTTTGCTTCTTCCTCGCTGTCATGTCTTCCTGGCTAAAACTCCTTTACTGCACTTCCTTCATGAACATCTGAACAGATAACCAACACAAATGTTCCACTCTGTTCACGTATTTCTATTCATTTATTTTACGCAAGCAAAGGAGAGCTCACTTTCTCATCTGCTGCATTCAAGGTACGTATTCTTTTTTTAAAAAAATCTGCAAAGGGAAGGACAATAAACCTTTATTATAAAAATCAATAAAGATGTAGCCGAAAGAACAACAAAGCAAAACAAATCCAACTCCCAAACACTGACAGGTCTTGGAAAGTGACCCTTTCATGCTTGATCAAATTGGGGGCAGTTTTGCTTTGCTGCTTTGATCCCGGTCCATCAGAGTTTTCTTCCTATTGCAAGCATGGGCATTGTAACCCCTGGGCTCTTGTTGAGGATGATGATCTTATTATTATTGCTGTTGTTATTATTTTAAAAACAGTCACTGATGCAACACAAAGCAGTAAGGGGAAGAAAACACAAACAGGGCAGCAAGTAAGAGGCGTCTGCTGTTTACAGCAATCTTTAGCCAATTAAAAAATAACAGGTCTGTAAGTCATGAAGGATGGAATGCCTGTTTTATATTCTGCCAGCAAACGAAGAAGAGTTTCAGAGGGCTGAATGGAGCACAAGAACGTATGTCCTTACACGGGGGGGGCTTATTAGTCCATGACAGCTAAAAATCAGGAGTTTGCTAGCACCTTTTCCGACTAACCCTAACCCTAATTCTAATAAAGGTAGTAGCTCACAAAAGATTTAATAAACTGAATTAGTCAGAAAAGACATTACCAGACTCCTTGGACATCAGTCGTAGTAACATGCAGGGCAGGGATAGCTACTACACCATTTTATAGCCATGTTTGAGGCCAAAGTCTCAAGGACCAGGTTTCAGACACGTTGAAAGTCCTGCCTAATTAACCAATGGGATTTCTCACCAGGATACTGTATGTGATAGTGGTCAAGTAAGTTTAGAACAGAGGTCTTCAAACTTGGAAACTTTAAGACTTGTGGACTTCAACTCCCAGCTGGCTGGAGAATTCTGGGAGTTGAAGTCCACAAGTCTTAAAGTTGCCAAGTTTGGGGACCCCTGGTTTAGAAGCAGGGGCGGCTTCCTAATTTTTTTACTACCACTCTGTGGGCGTGGCTTATTTTGTGGGTGTGGCTTGCCAGCCATGTGACCGGGTGGGCGTGGCTTGCTGGTCATATATTAGTTATTTCAGAGAGATGTTACTACTATTTTTGCTATTTTATACCTTACATGAAAAGCTTTGCATACAAAGTGCGTGTTACACCATGGCAACACAGCAACCTTTATATGCAGAAAATGCTATAGTTAAAAGACAAGCAAGTCTCAGCCAGCATTTTTGGTTTCAGTCATGGATTCCTTAGACGAAAATATTGAGGACTGTTAAAAGAACAGTATCTTTTAACAGTCCTCAATGTTTTTGTCTAAAGAATAACAGTATAAAACTGTATAAAATTAACAGTATAAAAGATTAAGCTTTCGGAAAACGCCCACTTTGGGAAGCTTTAGGCAAAAGTGAAGGAATAGTGTCAAATGCGAGCTTTTTATTATTTTCAAGTGAAGGGACGGGGAAAGACTTAATTGTCAGGTTTCTGGGCATGCGCAGAAGAAATTTTTTAAAAAAAATTAAAAAAAATTTTTAATGGCGGCGCCCAGGCACCGGCAACTGACCGCACCGGTACTGTGACGTCACCAGTGAGCCGCTACCGGTGCTATAGACTGGACCGCACTGGTAGGAACCCACCACTGTTTAGAAGGTAAGAATAATAGACTATGAGAATAGCCTTGAGGAATAAGAATACAGAATAACAGAGTGGGAAGGACCTTCCAACAAGAACGACAAAAGAAAGCATAGGTAATAGTAATAGGTGCCTTGGCTGCAATCCCAAAACAACCGGAGCACCATTTGAACATCACTGGCATTGACAAAATGACCATCAGTCAATTGCAAAAGGCAGCTTTACTTGGTATAGCTTACACCCTGCGACAATACCTCTAACACCGTCAAACATCCACATCTGGCTATCCCAGGTCCTTGGGAAGGACTCAATAGGCGGATAAAAATGCCAAACCCAGCCTGAACATCCGGCAGAGTGTGCGACGAACCTTAATAATAAGCATTCAATGTAACCCATACCAACAAAAGTTCTTTTTTTCAAAGTTAAAGGGATCTTGAGAGTAAAAATTTAATGCTGCTGTAGAGAATCGGAGAGATGATCTTCAGGGAAATAGACAAGAATCCTTATATAAGCAAAGAGGGCTGGACCATTTATCTTTAACTCTTGGGAAGCAGGTAGTCCTTGACTCACAATAGTTCATTTAGTGAACATTCACAGTTAAATGGCACTGAAAAGCGTGACTTATGACCATTTTAAAACATTTTTTATGACTGCCACAGCATCCCCATGGTCACATGATCAAAATTTGGGAACTGGCTCCTACTTACGTTAGTTGCCATGTCCTGGTGTCATGCGGTCACCTTTTACGACCTTCTGACAAGCAAAGTCAATGGAGAAGCCAGATTCCCTTAACAACAGTTTTACTAACTTCATAAGTGCAATGACTCACTTAACAACTGTGGCAAGAAAGGTCATAAAATGGGGCAAAATTCACTTAACTACTGTCTCACTTAGCAACAGAAACTTTGGGCTCAATTGTGGTCGTAAGTGGAAGACTACCTGTATTCAGAATGGACTCATGCCAACACAAACCTGGTTCATTGGGACATAAGAAGGAGGGGAAGTAAACCAGAGTCTTGCAAGATTCTGTTATTACGTATCACAATGTTTTTTTGATCTGGTCCACTTCAAGGGGGCAACTATCTTATGCAGGACACATGGACAGGGAGGATGCTATTGATCTGTCTCTCCCTTTCCCTGAAATCTGGGGAAGCTGCTTGAACCCCCTTTTTAAATTCTGCACTATTCTTTCAACCGTCAGGGCTGAAAGTAGCGACTTTACTCTTGTTTGGCTTAAAGTTTGACTAGTTTCAAACATTCTGCTTGAATCAAAAGCCCATTCAGTCTAATCTACGGTTCAGTGTGCTGCAGGAGGACATGAAATGAGCTAATTCAAGGACCAAGCGAAGTACATTGTTGAAACCTAGCTATTTAATTTAAAGCATTCCAGGCTAAGATCTGAATGTTCTCTTTTGTCACTAGGCAGTCCTCAAAATGTTCCACAGCTGCCTTGGCTGTCCATTTTTCCATTAAACCCCCAGGGATAATATTGCGAGGAAATCCCTCTTGTGGTATTTGTGCCACGCTCCACAGGGAGTCGTGTCCTTGAAAAGTAGGTTAAGAACATCTCTTTCCTCTGGAGAAGTTCAGAGCAACTATCTACTCAATTTCTCTGTCCAGAAATTTGGGGGAGAACTTCAAAAGGCCATCTCTGCGTGCAGCGGAGGGTCCAGATGGACTTTTTAATATGCAACGGCAGATGGTCCTTTGCAGCAATTTTACAAACTCTCCAGATTCTCCACCTGTTTTCTCTACCCCACAGCCCCCTGTTTTAGCATGCCTCCTCCTGCCTCTTATCTAAATGGGGATAATTCGTTTAGAGTGAAGCAAGTCACGACTGGCCTTTCAAATTTTGTGGGCAGAGAAAAAGGGACGAATGAATTTTTCCACCTTGTTGTCAGAGGATGGAGAATTCTCCAACAATTTCTCCAACGTAGGATTCCCGCTTAGCAAGGACAGTCGCAGTGCCACTGAGGGTGGGTGATGGGTTGGGGAATCTTAGAGGAAGTCCCCCCTTCCACTGTCCTATTTGGGGAATGAATGGAAGGGCCCTGGCCAATTAAGAGACCATGGCAGTGCCCCCCCACTCACCTTTTGGCTACCAGGGACTGGCTCCCTGGAGAGAGGTTTTTCCATGGACCAGAGGGGTATGGTTTCACATGCTGCCTGCATCCCACATATGGTGCTTTCCTTGTTTGCGCGGCCTGATTTCTGGCACGCTGCAGACTGGTGCCAGTCCAGGGACCGGGGGTTGGGGAGCCCTGGATCATGGTGTAGTAAAAGACAGGACATTCACACATGCTGTTTGGCTACCTTGATGCTAAAGCAGTGCAAGAAGCTTCCATTGCATGTACTGTATGTATCAGCGGTGGATTGCTCCCGGTTTGGACCGGTTCTTAGAACTGGTAGCGCGGGCGGCGGGAGGCTCTGCCCACCCACCCGGGACGCTTCTGCGCATGCGAACCGGTAGCAACGGGTTTTAGAACCCACTACTGGTATGTATGAATGTATGTATGTACAGTATGTATATATGTATGTATGCATGTATGTATTAAATTTCTATGCCACCATCTGCCCTACAAGGTGAGCAGTTTACAAATTATAGAAACAAGTGAAAAATAGTTAAAATATTAAAATGAACCAACATTAAGATATTATTAAAAACTGCACTAAAAACCACGCCTAGAGCATTTGGGAAAATTGCAGGGGTCGCCACCCCTGAAGTGTGCTGGATGAGCCTCACCTGGGAAAACCACCTTCATGATCATGGTATCTTCCCTGCCAGGTAAGTACAGGTAGTCCTCAACTTACAGCTGTTCATTTAGTGACTGTTCAAAATTACAACGGCACTGAAAAAAGTGACTGATGACTATTTTTCACACTTAATGACCGTTGCAGCATCCCATGGTCACGTGATCAAAATTCAGATGCTTGGCACCTGACTCATATTTATGACGGTTGCAGTGTCCCAGGGTCAAGTGATCCCCTTTTGCCACCTTCTGACAAGCAAAGTCAATGGGAAAGCCAGATTCACTTAACAACCGTGATACTAACTTAACAACGGCAGTGATTCAGTTCACCACTGTGGCAAGAAAGGTCATAAAATGGGACAAAACTCACCTAACAAATGTCTTACTTAGGAACAGAAATTTTGGGCTCAATTATGGTCGTAAGCCAAGTATTGGATCTATTTGAAAATGTATCTAGAATCCCCTTCTCAAAATCCAATGTCCAAAGCGGATTTTCTTTCACCAGAATGAAATAAAGTCCAGTGAAAAGGAAAAGAGTCTAAATCAGCGTTTTTCAGACTTGGCAACTTTCAAATGGGTGGACGTCTTCTCCCGGGATTCTCTGGCCAGGATTCTGCTGGGATGTGAAGTCCACCCATCTTAAAATTGCCAAGTTTGAAAAACACTGGTCTGCATTAAGAAAAACAACAACCCAAAAGCTTCAGTTTATAGAGAAGCAGGAGACAGGAGATCTTTGTCAATGATGCTAGTCATTTTTTCCTTGGGGCTTCACCCCTTCCGACATTGCTTCCTCCCACAGCTCCAGTATTATCAATTTTCCTTGTGTGTTGTTGCACAGATGCACTCTAGCTCATAACTCTCCCCCTTTGGAGGGGAGAGAATGGGAAACTGTGTGAGATGGGAGGAGGGCAGAATAAATATTGGGAAGATAAAGCATCCCTTTATGATTTAAGATCTAGACAAAAAAAAAAAAACACAGCCGGATTTTCAGCAGCAAAATATGGAGCTGCCACGAAATGTACAGATCTTGCATTGCAGATCTGACAGGAAGAAGGAATGTGGGAAAAGATCCTGATACACTCAGTGAGGAGGGAGGGAGGCCAGGTGGCAAATGGCCAACCCAATTAAAAGAGTCTGGCAAAGCAAAACAAAACAAAAGCAAAAGTCAGTATCTGAAGCTATAAGCGGAGCTATTAGGTTCTCCTTTCCATTCTCCCAAGCTCAGGGAAGCAATTGAGACGATCTCAAGGCTAGCAGGAACCACGGATGTGCTTGGAATAAGTACATCTGCTGCTGAGCAAAGACAGATGCACAAATGAGCAACGATGTGCAAGGAAGCGGAACGGATTGCCTCCAAGTTCATCGCTGCCTGCTCTCCCCTTTGGAGGGCCTGGCCTGTTAATACTAGCTCAGCGCTGCTGGCCCTGTCTGGCTCAGGCCAGGGGGCAAAACTGCAGGAGATCAGAAGAGGACTTCAAGTCTTTTTGGGAAGGGTGGGAGGTGATGGTAGCATGGAGGATAACCACAGGAGAATGCTTCCTCTTAAGATTAGGAGTCTACTAACCCCACAAGGTGCCCTCCTAGTGGAGAATTTGCCCAGACATTTGGGGAAAATTGACACCTTCCAAACCTGTGGAACTACAATGCACAAAACCCTTTAGGATACACGGAAACATTTGCAAACTGAGGAGGTGAGAAGTGTGGCCTAACAACTTCAATTTTTTCCCCCACAATGTCCCTAAATGCCAAGCTACCAAGCCAAGGAGTATTTGAGAACCATCTATAATTAGACCTGAAAGCCAACACTCCAGAAGATAGGCTCAAGATACAGAAGGCTCTCAACAGACTGTCCCTATCTAAAAATTCAGCGGTGAGAAAAGTAAGCTTCTGTATTTTCTTGTAGGCAAGAAAAAAGAAATGCACGGGTACAGAATAGGTACTACCTGACTCAATAGTCCGTAACTGGGAGAGGGAAGGCAAGATGCTGCCACCAAATTGGTCTAAAATAGACTTCCTTAAGTCAAACCCAGTTCCTGGTACTTCACGGGCATGTCAATAATATAGAAATGGCTTGCTACTGTCTTCTTCTAGCATTTTTTCTTAACTTCTCAACCCTGGGAAGAGACAACATATTTGACCACAGTTGGGATGAGATGTGTCCCCCCCCCCCAAAGTAGGAGTCTGGAGCATATAAAAGAAGACCTCCAAGGTCCCTTCCAACTCTGTTATTCTATTCTATTCTATTCTATTCTATTCTATTCTATTCTATTCTATTCTATTCTATTCTATTCTATTCTATTCAAGAGAAGCTGATCTTAGACATTGTTACTTATTTTGGCCAGCAGGAGGCATGTGGCACCTCAAAAATGTTGGCATGACAAGGATAACCTCTGTATCTGTCTGCTCCAAGAGCTTAAGAAAAGGAAGATGGATTATGAGCAGGGGCAGGTTCCTAATTTTTTTACTACCACTCTGTGGGCGTGGCTTATTTTGTGGGTGTGGTTTGCCAGCCATGTGACCGGGTGGGCGTGGGCCTTGGGAGCTTGGCAGGGGATGGAGAAGCGGGGGGCATTGCCCACCTGCAATGCAATCCCCCGCAGTGGGAGCAGCAAGACCATGGCAGCGGTTCTTCTAGGAGGCTCCGTCCGGCCTGAATGCTTCTCCCCATTCGATGATCCTAGGCTCCTGCCGCCCGTTCCCCCTCCCCTCAGCAGCTCGAGAAGCCTCGAATGTGCAAAAATGCCTGGGATCATCACCGTGCGTTCGTGGCTTCTTGGACTGCTGAAGGGAGGGGAATGGAGATAGCTCATGCCGCCCGTTCTTTCAGCGTCTCACACGCTCCCTCAGCCATCCTACCCTGCTTGGACTCACTGTGGGGTAGGAAGGCAGCGCATGTGCAGTGCTGGAAGCTCAGCTTCTGGGCATGCGCAGAAGAAAATTAAAAAAAAAATTAAATTTTTTTTTTAAAAAAATGGTGGCGCCCAGGCACTGGCAACCAACCGCACCGGTACTGTGACGTCACCAGCGGGCCGCTACTGGTGCTATAGAGTGGACCGCACCAGTAGGAACCCACCACTGATTATGAGCCTTCCACCAAGGCATATACAGACAAAGGCATCATTTGGTATTGTGTTGGGTGGCAGGCAGAAGACCAAAAAGGAACCACAATGATAGAAGAGAGACTGGCCAGACCCCCCCCCCAACTGAGCCTCTGAGCAAATTGTTTCCAAAGGTCATTATGCACATTAAGAGCATTCCTAGAACTCTGAGCACACTGCAGGGGCTGATTAATTGGGAGACTACCACTTTCCCTGAAATGACTTCATGTGACTCTGGAGGAGCTTCAAGTTATGATGAAAGTTTGCTCAACATTTCAAACGTAGGAAGAAAGAGAAGGAAGGAGAGAGAAGAGGTGGAGGAAGCAGCATATGTATGAGTAGAAGACACTGGATCTTCTAAACATATAGAACATGGAGTCATAGGGTTGGAAGAGACCTCGGAGATCTTCTAATCCAAGGCAGGAGATTTTATACATCTTGGTCAAATGGTTGTCCTGTCTATTTTTGAAAACTGTGTCCAGTGATGGAGCACCCGCAACTCTGGGAAGAAAGTGGTTTCATTGATTAATTGTTCTCACAGTCAGGAAATTTTTTCCTTACTTCTGGGTTGGATGTGTCCTTAACAAGCTTCCACCCATTACTTCTTGTCCTGCTCTCTGGTGCTTTGAAGAATGAGTTGGCCCCCTCTTCTCTGTGAGAATCCCTCAAGTACTGAAAGACAACTATCTTGTCATCTCTAATCCTTCTCTTCAATAGGCTAGACTCAATAGGCTCCCTCAATCATTCATCATATGATTTAGCCTCTAGTCCCTTTATCATCTTGGTTGCTCTTCTCTACACACTTTTTTGGGGACTCAGCATCTATTTTTGTATTGTACTGACATGTCCCTCTCTAGCTGGATTTACACAGTGTGACAGGTAAAACCACGACAGGTGCTTTTATTTAATGTCTAAACTAGGCTAGTATTAATGTTGGCTGGCTTCTGAAGATCAACTTGGTACATGAACTCATGTGCTGAGTTTATTTTTTGATGGCTGCAAGTGAGAACATTTCCCTGACCTAGTTTGGGCTTGGAAGCTAAGCGGGTCAGGCCAGGTCAATGCTTGGACGGGTAGCTTCCAGTGAATTGCAAGGCTGAAAATTCAACAGAGATATGAAAAGGCATTGGCATTCTAATAAATAACCACTGCCATTCTGTTAAGCATTGTGGACAAGAAAATGAAATGAATATATTAATATATATTTATGCTGGCTGGGGAATTCTGGGAATTGAAGTCCACACATCGTAAAGTCCCCAGGTTGAAAAACACTGCATTATGCATTTACAAGTTCTGAATCTCAAATTCAGCCTTTCTCGTTGCAAAACACAAGGCAGGCAGCCTTCCCCGTTAAGATACATCGTCCTTCTTTGTTGCTACAGCCTTTGGATTTTTCACATTGCCCCTAGCACAAATTCACTACTTGTGTGATGCCATGGGACCCTGTACCATTCCGAAGGAGCAGAATTGCACACTCAGAGGCCTCCCAACAAAAATGGACCAACTCCAGCCTTGATAAAACCATCTCCTTGATAGGAAATGGAGTTGAGGATCAGATGGAATTGACAGCTGAGGTCACCACACTTTGGAGCCCAGGCGGGGTGCCGGCAACCCTTCGCCAGTTTGCCAGCATCTCTCGCGGTGGCCTGCAGCAAACTGCCAGGAGCTGTTCAGGCCGCTATCTGTCAATGAGAAACACTGCTGAGCTAGCAGCTCCAAAGAGCCTTCTTCCTGTCAATCAGAACTGGCAACAGATTAGTTCAGCAGCTGGCCAAGGTCTACATCAGAGGCAGGGAATCATTTTGTGGTTTGGAGGGTTTTGTTCTTAATTTTTTTTCCTTCTGAGGGTTGCAGCAATGACGTCACCCAACTGGCAGGAGTTGAAACGTTCAGCTCATTTCCAGGGCAGATCTGGGGTTTGATAAAGTTTTAAAGAAGCCCTTATTTTAATATGGGGGTAAGGGGTGGGGATGTTTGGAATCACACCACTGAAAAATCGATGTTATGCCACAGCTCCTTCATAACACAATCTAGAGTGCTCTGGGGTGATCTACATGTTTGCATCTGGTTTATATTATTCAACTGGGAGCTGCCCTTCTAGCACTAGAGACAATGGAGAAAGCCCAGCAATTGACACCTTTTAACTCTCGATTCCACACAATACAGAATAGAATAACAGAATACAAAGTAAGAAAGTTGGAAGGGACCTTGGAAGTCTTCTAGTCCAAACCTATGCCCCTGGCAGGAGATATTTACCCTTTGGTATAAATGGCTGTCCAGTCTCTTCTTAAAAACCTCCAGTGATGGAGCACCCACAACTTTTGGAGGCAAGCCATTCCACTGATTAATTGTTCTCGCTATCAGATAATTTCTCCTTAATTCCAGGCTGGGTTTCAATTTACTTTGGGTTCTCTTTGAAAATTGCCTGAATGTTCTTGGGGAATTGATCTTCTTTGGAAGATGCATGGCACATAAGTGTTCAGTGTTCAATTCAAGTGTCCGGCTACCAAACTTCATGGGAACTCTGCATTTCTCTTTTGCTGGAATGATTCATTGCAGGTTTTCCATTTTGGTCAGCTGAGCACAGGAGCAGAGAGAGTGAGATCTAGGTCCAGAGGTCAATTTGAGAAGATTGACTATCCGTGGTAAAGAAAATGTGCTTTTCAAATGCTCAGTGGCATTTTCTCTTCGATTGTTCTTTGTAGATTCGAGCATGGAGCTCTGTGGTTCAAGTATTTCTTTAATGACCTCCAGCACCTTCCTCTCCCTTTCTTTCTTATTTCAATTGGGTCCACGTTTAGATTTCGTGCTTCCTTGGGGCAAGAACTTCTTGTTCTCATTTGTAGTTTTTAACAGTATTTTTATTTTATAGCCAATGACCAGCTTGCACTCTATAAAACACCATGAGTGCTAAGAGCTCTATATAATTGCATCCAGTCATTAAGCCATGATGAGCTCTATCCTAAATTAGGCCTAGTCCATCAATTCCACATGCTTTGGAAAAAAAATCAAAGCGGCTGAAACTCAATTCCCATTCTTTAGATGTGGCAGGAAAGAAAACCTTTTTTAATCCTTGATTTTAAGGAAATGTTAGTCTCCATCAAGTTGAGCTTGACTGCTAGACAATTACAGCAGGGAATTTGGGCAACAATTGGAAGGGTTTGTCCCTGCCATAATCCAGAATATTTTCCTACTTTCAGTCTATTCTAAGGTGACCAGACGTCCTGCTTTTGGCGGGACAGTCCCGCTTTTTAATAATTTGTCCCGCGGCGTTTCAAAAAAGTCCCGCTTTTTTCAGCCGGACCCGGCCGAACCGGCAGGATTTCACCCCTGGCTGCGGCGACGAACAGGTAAGCCTGCGCCAGTAGGAACCCACCCCTGGCTGCGATGAAGGGGGGTGTTTGGGGGGGTGCACAAAGCTGCAGGATATGAGAGACGGATCCCTCCTGTCTTGCTCCCCTAGAAACCCCCCCCCATCAATGGTGTCCTGCTTTACAAAAATTAAAATATGGTCACCTTAGTCTATTCTATAGTCTGGATTCCTGGTGGAACCCAGAAAATTGGTCAATCCTACTGCAACTGTCCTTGAAGTACATGATCTCATGTGCTTCTTTTCTTTAAACAGGTTTCTGCTATGGTGATTTGATTTCTGTGTGATTTGATTTCCTAAGATCACTAAAGGGCAAGTGTGAGGCCCAAGGAACCAAGAATGAATGAGGAGTTACTTCTAATTAGTTTTTTTATTGCTGCTTGCCTATAGACAGAATCTTGCCAGACTAAAGTACTTATCTGCACAACTACTACATATACCATGCAAACTGCTGGGGGAGGGGGGTCGCCTTTGCCCTTTTCCTGCATATCAAACTTTCCAAACTTCTTTGTCTCTTTGCTCCCTGGGAAGGAGCCCTTCTGTCAGGCACAAAGAATCAGGATCATTCGTAAGGTTGTAGCATAGAAGATTTATTCAAGCCTATACACAAGAATCTGGACAACTAAAGTCCAACACTAAATTGCTGCCAGATAAGGGTCAATGGCATTCAGGAGGGGTTGGGTCTCTTGTGGCAATGCAAGAACTCTAAACTGATGATGCACTTAACTCCACCCTCCAGCTCTGCCTACTTTTCTCCTACACCAGGGGTCGGCAACCTTAAACACTCAAAGAGCCATTTGGACCCGTTTCCCACAGAAAAGAAAACACTGGGAGCCACAAAACCTGGGTGGGCGTGGCCAACTCAATGTCACTCCCACCCAGTCACATGACCTGCCCCAGCCACACCTACCCGGGTTTTGTGGCTCCAGGTGTTTTCTGTGGGAAATGGGTCTCTCTCCCCCCTCTCTTCTGTTTTTCTCTTTTTCCTCTCCCTCTCCCTCTCCCTCTCCCTCTCCCTCTCCCTCTCCCTCTCCCTCCCTCCCTCCCTCTCTCTCTCTCTCTCTCTCTTTCTTTCTTTCTTTCTTTCTTTCTTTCTTTCTTTCTTTCTTTCTTTCTTTCTTTCTTTCTTTCTTTCCCCTTGTCTCACATTTGTTTCTCTCTTTTCCCTCTCTCTCATTCTCTCCCTCCAGCTCTCTCTCATTTCTCTTTTTCTCTCCCTCTCCCTTCTCTCCCTCATGTTTCTCTTTTTCCCTCTCTCTCATACTCTCCCTCCATCATTTTCTCATTTCTCTTTTTCTCCCCTTTTCTCTCTCTCATTTCTCTCTCTCTCCTTTTCATTTCTGTTTTTCTCTTTCCTCTCCCTCTCTCCCTCTCTTCCTTTCTTCCTTCCTTCCTTTCTTTCTTTCCTTCCTTCCTTCCTTTTCTTTTCTTTCTTTCGCTCCCCCTTTTCTCTCTCATTTGTTTCCCTCTTTTCCCTCTCTTATTTCTCTCCCTTTCTTCTTTCTTCTTTCTTCTTTCTTCTTTCTTCTTTCTTCTTTCTTCTTCCTTCTTCCTTCTTCCTTCTTCCTCCTTCCTTCCTTCCTTCCTCTTTCTTTCTTTCTTTCTTTCTTTCTTTCTTTCTTTCTTTCTTTCTTTCTTTCTTTCTTTCTTTCTTTCTTTCTTTCTTTCTTTCTTTCTTTCTTTCTTTCTTTCTTTCTTTCTTTCTTTCTTTCTTTCTTTCTTTCTTTCTTTCTTGTTTCTTTCTTCCTTCCTTCCTTCCTTCCTTCCTTCCTTCTTCCTTCCTTCCTTCCTTCCTTCCCTCTTTCATTCTCTCCCTCAAGCTCATTTCTCTCTCCCTCTCCCACTCTCCCTTCTCTCTCTCATTTGTTTCTTTCTTTTTCCTCTCTCATTCTCTCTAGGGGTGGGTTCTACTTACCTTCCCCACCGGTTCGCATCATGACGGAAGTACATGTTTTGTGTGCGTGTTCCTTCCTGGAAATGACCCTCTGTGCATGTGCAGTACTTTAAATAAAGCTTCTGCACATGTGCATTTGCATGCGCAGAAGCAAAAAAAAAGATGGCACCACCATAGGCCACACACCCGAGAGAACCAGCTCAGGGGCATGGCAGGCCTGGGTTGCTGCCGGTTCTACCAACCCAGGCCGCCATGTACTACCAGTTCTATAGAACCGGTCCGAACCAGTAGGAACCCACCTTTGATTCTCTCCCTCCATCATTTTCTCATTTCTCTCTCTCTTTCTCTTTTTCTCCCCTTTTCTCTCTCTTATTTCTTTCTTTCTCTCCCTTTCATTTCTGTTTTTCTCTTTTTCTTCTTCCTCCCTCTCTCTTTCTTTCTCTCCCCCTTCTCTGTTTCCATCTCTTTTCCCTCTCTCTCATTCTCTCTCCCTCTCTCCCTTCTCTCTCTCTCGTTTGTTTCTCTCTCTTTTTCCTCTCTCTCATTCTCTCCCTCCATCATTTTCTCATTTCTCTCTCTTTCTTTTTCTTCCCTTTTCTCTCTCTCATCTCTCTCTCTCCCCCTCTCTCATGTGTGTGTGTGCTCCCTCTTGAACCATTTTCAAAAACAGGTGAGGGTTGGGTTTTTTTTGTTGTTGGTTTTTTTTTGCTGATGTTCTTTCTTCTTCTTTGGGTGCTTTTTACCATATGATTTAAATTAAAAGTCATTTCAGGTTCCCAGATAAACGAAGCTCTTTCGTCCCCCTGCTGTAGCTCTCTGTCGGCTGACTGGCCCCGCCCCTTCCCTCCCAGTCACTCCTCGCGTAGCCTGAGAAGGTAAGGGCGACGGCAGGGATGGTGACTCGCTCTGAATGAGTGGGAAGCACCCCTGTACTTGCCTCTCATTCACGGAGTCGTCTTCTGGCACTTCTTAGTGCTGCATGCACCTCGGTCGCTTGGGGAGATGCGCGACTTGCTTTCTGCCCCGAGACACTGCCCCGGGCTGGCTGCGGCTGATGCTCTGCATTGTAAGCAGTATCCCCTCCTCCTCCTGAAGTCCATTACAACGCAGAGCATTGGCCGCAGCCGGCCTGGGCCAGCGTCTCGGTGCAGAGAGCAAGTTGCGCATCTCCCCAAGCAACCGCGGTGCATGCAGCACTAAGAAGCACCGGAAGAAGCTCCCGTGAGATAAGAGGCAAGTACAGGGGCGCTCCCCTCTTGTTCGGAGTGAGTCTCCATCCCCGCTGTCACCCTTACCTTCTCAGGCTATGCGAGGAGTGATTGGGAGGGGAGGGTGAGGGCTGGGTGGGTTGGGGCTGGCCAGCCGACAGGGAGCCACAGCAGGGGGACAAAAGAGCCGCATGTGGCTCTGGGGCCGCAGGTTGCCAACACCCGTCCTACACTCTCCTTCCTGCAACTCTGGACTATATTCTACCACATCGGGACAATTAAATAAGTCACTGCTAAGTGACCTCTCCACTTCATAGTACTTGCTAAAATGAGTCTATTGCTGGTCCTAATTAAAGCCACATCATCACAATAATTCTTGATCGTGCCAACAAGCAATATATTAGCCTCTCAAAGTAGGCAAAGTTAAGAAATAGTCACTGCGAGGATTCCACGAATGCTACTTTATTGTTGTAGGATATCTAAAGAGGACCTTGGAAACCTGTCTGTCTCACCCTTTCACAAAATTCTACATTCCTTTACAGGAACCTCCTTTTAATGACAGAAGCTTTGGAAGGACCACAAGCCCCAAAAACAGAAGCAGCAAAGACACTGATGTTGTAAAAAAGGGAGAGGAGAAAGAGAGCCGGTACTAATGAGAGAGGGCAGAAGGTCCAGAAGTTGAACCCAGAGGTGCCAAGAGGAAAACTGTCTCATACAGGTAGTCCCTCACGTTATGGCTACAATTGGGACCTGAATTGCGGATGCAATTATTCATGATGCTCATCAGTAAGGCCCCTACATGACTGGACCTGATTTTATGGCCATTTTTATAGCAGTCATAAAGTGACTGCTGCCAAAAGTCTGAATCCATTCTCCCAAATGGGTATGCTTTTCCAGAAATTGGCAAAACAAAAAACAAAAAAACCACAGGAAACCAACAAGAAATGTTGCAAATTATCAGCCTGGGACAACTCCAACTCTGTTAAAGCTGAGCAACTATGGTGCAACCAATAGTAATTGTGAGCTGGTTGTCGAGCACCCAAAATGCAGTCATGTGACCACAGGGAGTGGGCAACACATTTTACAACAGCCGGAAGTGCTTTATGGGCTGTATAACCAAGGCTGCCAAGGCTGTTCTGAATGGTCATTAAATGATTGGTCATAAGTCAAGGACTACCTGTAGTTTTCTCCCTCCTAAATTCACATCCAGTCAATTTTGGAATTTGCAAATACAGAGAGTTTAGATAATTTTTTCAGCTGCCCGTCATCCCATTTGTGCAGCTGGCATCTTAATAAATAGCAGAGCTCTGCTTTCATTCATTTAAAGCCAAACATTTTTCCAAGGAAGTTCCTGGCTTCAATCTTGTATCTGCCTGTAAGTGTACGTGTGCGTGTTCTTGTATAAACTGGTACAATGGCCTGCAGCTATAGAAGAGAGACACCCATCTGAACTGAAGCTGCATTTAAGATGTGCAAAGGCAAATACCCACCGAGTGCCAAGAAAGCAGCTTTTATCAGGGATCTGAACTGCACCGGCACTGATTTCACTCATTAATAGTAGCATTGATTTGCTCTGGACAGCACCCTCAGAGCAATCAATCTTTGGCCTGTTAAGACATTGGCTCTCTAGGTCTGTGATCTCTCCCCACTGCCACTGTAACTCCCTTACCTTCCCGAAATGCCGGCAGCTTCCGTCCTCTGCAGCTCTCAAAGAAAACGCCCAGCAGGTACAACGCGGAAAACAGGACCCTCCACATTGTGGGTCGCGGTCTGTGATCTTGCACCTAAGGAAGCAGAGATTCTGTTGCATTGAGAAGATCGATGTACCAGAACAGCTGAATCAGGATATGTCATGAATAGAACAATAATCCCCCTTTTGCATGTAATTATCCCAGATCTTTCCCCACCCAGGTAAGCAACATGGATTAGCAGCCTTTAGCAGATATTCAAGGCAGCAATCCAGGGAAATTTCTTAGGGCAGAACAGTAGAGTCAATTAATTGAACCAATACATCGAGTTGCCCTGACTCAATTTCCAGACAATTATACCTGGATGAGTGAGAATCTTCACTGAGATACTGGCACAGACATTGGGGAAGAAACCTGAGATTGGTGCAGGAATACCCTTAAGAATGGTAAGAGTTGGCACATTCCAAGGACTCCCTGCCCACTCGGTTTCCCCTAAGCTTCAGACTGAAGAAGCTGTTTGGATAAGCAGCAGAACATCTCAAACCAACAAGAAAGTAAGTCCAGTTGCCATAACTCAACTTCCAGACGGTAGACAAGAATTGTTTTACCAATTTATGGGGCTAACAAAATCTAAAAATCATACAAGCCAAACAATAACTGAAGACAATGGCAATCAAGAGCACCTGCCCTTTCTCTCTCTCCCTCTCTCTCTCTCTCTGTCTCTGTCTCTCTGTGTGCCCTTCAAAGTAGATCAGGTTAAGAATCTAATACCATGTAGGAATCCAGTGTGATGTATCCTTTCTTATAAGTTTATAGTAACAGAATCTTGCAAGTCTGGATATGTTTCCCATCTTCATGAGAAGTTGGGAGGGTCAGGTCTGAGAGGCTTTCTCAGGTTACAGTTTTGGCCCAGACTCAAATTTCCTTTCTCTGACCATTGTTTTGGTAATAGCTCTTTCTGTTGTCCCTCAAAGCCATTTCTTTTTCCATCTACATTGAGAGGGCGGAATAAAACTGTCACAACAGCCACGCACATCAACCTCTATCCCCCCTTTTTATACACAACAGACGTTAAAAGGGTGTGGGGCTTTGATCACATGATTATGGCTGTCATTTTGGTTTGGTTTTGTTTTTACACCTCCCCCGTCCCATAGACACATCTGGGAGCAATTCTCCTAAGGCCCCAGGTGTGGTAAAATTGTTTATTGGAACAGGAAAAAAAACAATTGAAGGAAAGGTTTACATCGGCCTAGGATATAATGAGATGGAAATGTTTATACATATACATGTACATATGGAATTGTTTAAATAAGTGATCTGGCAGCACCTTCTTGGAGACTTCAAAAGCTCCTCCTTCTGTGATGATTTAGTATGCACCCCATTTTGCAAAATTGAGCCCCTTTTATGTAATTTCACTTCAGGGAATCCCCCTCTCCCTAGGTTTCCCCATTTACTATGCAAAGAAAAACAACTCACTTTTTTCATATATGTGTATGTGTGCTCAGGGGTGGGTTCTAACTTACCTCACTGCTGGTTCGCTTCCTTGTGGGCGCACATGTGTGAAAAAATTCCCCAAAAATTCCCCAAAAAACAAAAAGCCAAAAACAAGATGTGCAGTGCCGGAAACTCAGCTTCTGTGCATGCGCAGAAGAAAAAAACCAGAAAAAAATCCCCCCCACAAAAAAATGCGGAAAAAAATAATCCAATTTTTTTTAAAAAAGATGGCGGCAGACCGGCACCAACCGAACCAGTTCCGTGATGTCATCATGACATCACCAGAGGGTTGCTACCGGTTTGGGCGACCTGTCCAAACTGGGAGGAACCCATCTCTGTGTGTGCTTATGTATGTGTATGTGTATGTATAGGTATTAATTGATTTAAGAAAAATCAAATAACTGTTTGGGTCTTTTCAGAGTGAACTTTGAGGAGAAAGGGAGCTAAGGGTTTTGCACAGTGGTCAATTTTAAATTTACAAAAAGAAAAATTGCGACCTACCTACCTACCTTCCTTCCTTCCTTCCTTCCTTCCTTCCTTCCTTCCTTCCTTCCTTCCTTCCTTCCTTCCTTCCTTCCTTCCTCCCTCCCTCCCTCCCTCCCTCCCTCCCTCCCTCCACTCCTTCCCCCCTCTCTCTTTTTCCTTCTTTTTCTTTCCTTCCTTCTTCCTTTTTTGAAACTGAAACTGCAGGATTTGCTGCATCTTTGTTAAGATATGGAGTTTCAAATAGCAGTTGGAGGAAGTGATCTCCAACTGATTTCCAATATTTTTGAAGCACAGTTGATTCAAATTTGCTTTGAATCAGGGAAATGTCCAAAATGAGCTGGAGTCTGACCCGCTCTAACTTTCTTTGGCTGTATCCAGAAGCACTTTGGCATTTTCAACGCATAGAGATTTTTCATATGATGAATTTAACACATTGCCGGAATATTATTCCGAGTTATATAAAGAGCCACTTCCTTTGGCAAACATTTGACAGCCAGCACATTGTCTAGCGCTATCTATGTTCATTTGGATTATGCTTTTTCTTAAAGACATCACATTATGGATGAGTTTCACACTTCAAACTCTCTATTAAAAAGTCACATTGTCATCAATGATATTATTTTTATTATTGTTTTACATTCAGTCATAAAGAAAGCCACAATAAAACCAACAGTGCTGAAGTATATGGATGCAACAAATTAAAACAAAGTTCATTACAGTAAAGCAAAGAAACAGGCAATCTAAAATGCCATCTCATTCCTGAACAATTGTTATCACACTATCAGAACTTGCAGGCTGAGAAATAAATCTCTCTCGCAAGAGAAACTCAGTCGTACATTCAATATCAGCAGATGATTGACAAACTCGATACAACCAGATAAGCTGTCCTTGCAGGCAAGAAAGAAATTATATTTATGTAAAACATTTGTCTACCGTAAAACACAGAAATCAAACCCTGCCTATTATTTGTGTTTATAAGAGAGAGAGAGAGAGAGAGAGAGAGAGAGAGAGAGAGAGAGAGAGGGATCAAACACTATATTATGAGTGCATGTGTGTATGTGTGTATGTTTATATATGTGTGTGTGTGTGTGAGAGAGAGAGAGAGAGAGAGAGAGAAGCGATAGCCATAATAGGAATTGTCCAAAGCCCCTTCATTACATCACCCAGCAAGATTCAACCAAGCCTGGGACTCAAGACAACCTACAAAGTTTCCCCTGCATGGCCCCATGGGAATCTGACAACCAATCAGAATACATTTCTTACACAGGAACAGGAAGCTCCAAGGCAGGGCCCAAGAGAGGGTGTAAGTGTGTGTATGTATGTATGTATGTATGTATGTATGTATGTATGTATGTATCAGGGGCGGGTTGCTCTCTTACCTCGCTACCGGAGCTCTGTGTGCGCATTGCCATGTTTGGTGCAAGTGAGCCCTTGCTACGCGCGTATGCCCCCTTGCACAGAAGCAAAATCTTGGCCAAATCTCGGGAGGGGATGCACGCGCGCACGCGATTTCACTGAGATTTTGCTTCCGCGCATGCACAGAAGCAAAAAAGCCCAAAAATTCGGCACCGGTGCGGCCGCGCTCAAATTGTGCCATCTGCTGGCCGCTACCGGTACTGTAGAGTGGGCCGCACCGGTAGGAACACACCACTGGTATGTATGTATGTATGTATGTATGTATGTATGTATGTATGTATGTATATATTTATATACATATATACATATATACATACACACACACACACACACACACACACACACACACACACACACACACACACATATATATATATATATATATATATATATATATAGAGAGAGAGAGAGAGAGAGAGAGAGAGAGAGAGAGAGAGAGAGAGAGAGAGAGAGAGAGGGATCAAACACTATATTATGAGTGCATGTGTGTATGTGTGTATGTTTATATATGTGTGTGTGTGTGTGTGCGAGAGAGAGAGAGAGAGAGAGATAAAGCTAGATAGAGAGCTAGATAATGAGAGCTAGAGATAAAGATGGAGATCAAACCCTTTCTATTATGTGTGTGTGTGTGTGTGTGAGAGAGAGAGAGAGAAGCGATAGCCATAATAGGAATTGTCCAAAGCCCCTTCATTACATCACCCAGCAAGATTCAACCAAGCCTGGGACTCAAGACAACCTACAAAGTTTCCCCTGCATGGCCCCATGGGAATCTGACAACCAATCAGAATACATTTCTTACACAGGAACAGGAAGCTCCAAGGCAGGGCCCAAGAGAGGGTGTAAGTGTGTGTATGTATGTATGTATGTATGTATGTATGTATGTATGTATGTATGTATGTATCAGGGGCGGGTTGCTCTCTTACCTCGCTACCGGAGCTCTGTGTGCGCATTGCCATGTTTGGTGCAAGTGAGCCCTTGCTATGTGCGTATGCCCCCTTGCACAGAAGCAAAATCTTGGCCAAATCTCGGGAGGGGATGCACGCGCGCACGCGATTTCACTGAGATTTTGCTTCCGCGCATGCACAGAAGCAAAAAAGCCCAAAAATTCGGCACCGGTGCGGCCGCGCTCAAATTGCGCCATCTGCTGGCCGCTACCGGTACTGTAGAGTGGGCCGCACCGGTAGGAACCCACCACTGGTATGTATGTATGTATGTATGTATGTATGTATGTATGTATGTATGCATGTATGTATGTATGTATTTATATACATGTATACATATATACATATATACATACACACACACACACACACACACACACACACACACACACACATATATATATATATATATATAGAGAGAGAGAGAGAGAGAGAGAGAGAGAGAGAGAGAGAGAGAGAGAGAGAGAGAGAGAGAGAGAGAGAGATACATTCTCTCTCTCTCCCCCCCCCCCTCTCATGTGCTCCATTGCTCAGGACCTCAAACCATTTGGTCTTGTCCACCATTAAACCATCTTTCCAAACAGCTTCCATGTTTCCAGTGTCTTTCTCCCCACTTGGAATTGAACCCAGATGGACATTTCTTCCAACAGGATCATGGATACAGAGAAAACAGGAATTCCACAATCAACTTGACCAGATTGCATGAACACAGCTCATAAAGAAGCGAGGTGCAGTTGTTCCCCAAAAAAGTATGTGTCAGTGAGTAGGAAATGCAACAGAAACGTGTTAGAAGTGGAATGTGATGATGGGGTTAGGATCTATGGAATATCAAGTTTGCTAGTTTATGTAACTGGCATTGTTTTTATCCCTCGCCCTGGATTGCTGAGAGACACAAACATCATTTTTATGACATCATCCTGCAGATGCTTTTTTCAAATTAGATTTGCTCAGTTTTATGGAGAATATTTTCAGTTAACTGGATGCAAGGTTGTATTTGAGTGTATTTTATTAAGGAATACTTGGAAACCCCATTCTTATATTAAAAAAACCCAACTTAATTGCCCCAGTGAAATCAATGGAATTTTAATATGCTTAACTGTGATTGAATTTTTCAACCAAATTATGAGAAAAGAAATGAAAAAAATGTTCTTAATCTCTAGAGATCGACACAGAGACGCTGGAATCTCCGATTGCAAGGGAATAAGGTGGTATAATCTACAGAGGATCAGGGTAGGCCTGCTTAAGTCTCTGAATTGATTTATATCACTTTGGGTACTTTTATGCATATGTATTTTATTGGGCCAAATAAGTCTAAGTCCAAAGATTTGCAGCTGGAGACTGAGCTTGGCTGAAGATTTTTTTCTGAATGGTTCTAAGCAGTGGAATCAACATGGATCCAATTCATGGAATCCTAGTAAAACAGACAAAGGAGGAACCCAAGACAGATTTGAGGATTTACTGCCATATCTTTAAATATATTGCAATAAATGCACCAGAGTTAATTCTTAGCTCTCTAAGAAGTAGTAACAGCTAAAATATTTCCGTATAGCTACCAAGCAGAGTTAGATTTATATCCCGCTTACTTTTCAGAGCTCTAGCTAGCACGTAGAGGTAGTCCCCATTTAGTGACTACCTCATTCAGCAACAGTGCACTATTGCAATGAAGATGAAAAAGTAATTTGTGACCAGCGTTTGCATTTATGACCTTTGTGGGTCTGTAAAGCAAAGGAAAGCTGAGATCAGAGCATAAGTTCAGTCAGTTTCACTTAGTAACTGTTTCACTTAATAACCAAGTTGCTGATCCCTATTGTGGCCGCTAAACAAAAATTTGCTGTATAGCATGTCTTCCTCAGCTTTTCCTACAACAACTATTGGTTGGTCTGATAGATACTGACTAGCCCAAGTCATTTCAGATTTAGATTTATTATTATTAGAGTTGGAAGGGACCTTGTAGGACATCTAGTCCAACCCCCTGCTCAAGCAGGAGTTCCTACACCATTTGAGACAGATGGCAGTCCAGTCTCTCCTTGAACCCTTAACCATTATACCAAGGATCCGCAAACTTGGCAACTTTTAAAACTTGTGGAGTTCAACTCCCAGAATTCTCCAGCCAGCTGGAGAATTCTGGGAGTTGAAGTTCACAAGTCTTAAAGTTGCCAAGTTTGAAGACTTCTGCATTACACCCTCCTGGCCTTTTCACTTCCTTACACCAAATGTGATTGATTTAGTGCAGCATTTGCTTCAACATCAAGAGCATTAAAGAGAACATACAGGGAGTCCTTAACTTATAACAGTGCATTTAGTGACCGTTCAAATGGAAAAAAGTGATTTATGACCGTTTCTCACACTTACGACAGTTAAACAATTAAAAAAAATTATCAATACTTCTTAGAACGGGCCCTAATTGAAGAGCAGGTCAAAGAAACCATGATAACTTGGTGTAGAGACTTTGGGTTTAATATCAACCTAGAAAAATGGCAAGACCTATGGCAAAGAATCCAAAAATTGACACTGGCTACCTCATATAAGGAGAACTTATACAAGATGTTTTACAGGTGGCACTTCCCACCAACAAGATTAGCCAAAATGGGTACACATCTTTCTTCATTATGTTGGAAATGTAAAATGCAACCCGGCACATATTATCATATGTGGTGGAGTGTCATAAAGCACAAGAATTCTGGACAACAATCAAACAATGGCTGGAAGAAATATTGAAAATAAAATTGGACCTCAAACCAGAACTCTTTTTATTAGGGATAACATTAGATAAATATGATAAAAATATAATATATTTAATGTTACATATATTGACTGCCGCAAGGTTAACTTTCGCTCAAAACTGGAAAAAACAAAATATACCCACAGAAGAAGAAATTTACGTAAAATATTAACATGTGCTGAAATGGATAGGTTAACGTCAGAAATGAAGGGAAAAGATGAAATTGAATATATTGAAACCTGGAATAAATTATATCATTGGTGGGGAGAAAGGAGAACCAAGATTAAAAATTAAAATGATGGAGATGAAAAGAAAAACTATAACTCATTTCTTTTTTTTTTTTTTTTTGCAATTTAAGATAAATAACGATGTATAAATTAGCGGAATGTAAATATGTATACTAGATTACGATTCGTCATGTACTTGTTTTTTATGTTTATTGTATGTCTTGTCTTTTTATCTGTTTTATAAATAAAAAACTTTTTAAAAATTAATAAAAAGAGCGTTAAAGAGAGAATACAGGGAGTCCTCAACTTATAACAGTGCATTTAGTGACCGTTCAAATGGAAAAAAGTGATTTATGACCGTTTCTCACACTTACGACCTTCACTGCATCCCCATGGTCAAAATTCAGATGCTTGACAACTGGTTCATATTTATGACTGTTGCAGTATCCCAAGGTCACGTGATCCCCTTTGGCGACCTTTTGACAAGCAAAGTCCATGGGGAAGCCAGATTCACTTAGCAACCGTGTTTACTAACTTCGCAACTGCAGTGATTCACTTAACAACTGTGGCAAGAAAAGTCGTAAAATGTGGCAAAATCCACTGCCTCACTTAGCAACAGAAATTTTGGGCTCAATGGCGGTCGTAAGTCAAAGATTACCTGTATTGTGCACCAACAGCTAGAACTAGTAGACTCTTCAACCATGCCAGAAGGATGGTTGTGGTACTGGAAGCTTTTGAAGCCTTTGAATCAGAGGTGGGTTCCTGCTGGAACTGCCTGGTGCGCAGCTCCAGTAGGGAGCGGCCGATTGCGCAATTTGCACGCGACCGCTCCAGAGCACTCTCTGCCAGTACACCGCGCGCGTCGCCATTTTTTTCTGGTGATTTTGGGTCGCATTTGCTTCTGCGCATGTGCGGAAGCAAAATCGCACCAAAATCTCATGAGGCGCAAGAGAGAGATTTCAGTGAGATTTTGCTTCTGTGCATGTGTGGAAGCAAAATCACGTTGAAATCTCACATGCGCGCGCATCCTCTCACGAGATTTTGGTGCATTTTTGCTTCTGCGTATGCGCAGAAGCAAAATTGTGCAAGGGGGCGCGCACGCGTAGCGAGCGTACACCCGCCCGAAGTGAGCGCACTCGTGCCCGAAGTGTGGAGATGCGCACGCAGCACACCAGCACCAGTAAGAGAGTAACCCGCCGTTGCTTTGAATGTTGTGAAGTTATCAGAATGGCAACAGAAGAAGTTAGCAACAACATTCCTAAAGGGTGTTTCACCCATCCTCTGGATGAATTTCGTCATTCCCACTTTCATTTTTTCCTTGCACAACATTTCCTGTGCTGGGAACAGTTTCTCCTTTTGTCCCGTTCATGTATTTGATTTCTTATCTTCTCGGGAGAAGAGCAGCCACGGTCAACTTCTCCCATTCATTCCACCTTCTCCTGCAGAGCTCCTCTCCCTTTCTGAGTCCTCTGCATTGTTTGTGAAATCACAGCCCTCTCATATTGTCCCTGGATCGGGATACTGTAAAGAACAGCCATCCAACGGGCTGTCTTTCCACCAGAAGCGTCAACGGGGAGGGATCAAAAACTCAAAATGGTGATTGCGACCATGTGAGTGAAGCTCCATCGCTTTTCTAGGCAAGCTGCACATTGAAAAGTGACCGAGCTTCAATCCTGTAGTCACAGGGGCCACCATAACTATTTTGAACCTCTTCTGTGGATGCTCCGATTCCTGCCTATGAAGCAAAGTTCTAGGTGGAATCCATGAAAAGAGGAGGCAGCTCTTCTCAAATCAGTGTTCTCTGAATCTAGCAGTGTTTTTTTAGCTGCACAAAAGCAGTCCTCCTTCACCCTACACTATTTTCAGCCTTCTGGAGGCTGAAGGGTCCAGAATTAGGGACTTTGTTTAGTTTTAGGGTATGTTGCTGTTTTTTTTAAAAAAAGTAGGAGCATCAATTTTCCCAAAGATGCTACTCCTTCAACTGAGTTGAAGGAATTGCTCATCTGTGCTCAAGTTATCCCTTTCTCTTTTACCTGCCTCACTAGTGCTGTTTAATGTTCCTTTGGCTTCTTTCACCAAATCCTACTTCTCCATCTATTGTTACATACATAGCAACTGGAGTCCATGGACTATAGTTTAAAAGGTCAAGATGGCAACCATCACAGGGCAATTGAAGAGAAGAGCAACAAAGATGATTAGGGGACTGGAGGCTAAAACATAAAATGGTTGCAGGAATTGGGTATGACGGGGATGATATGATAGCCGTCTTCCAATATTTGTGGACTGCCACAAAGAAGGGGGGGTCAACCTATTCTCCAAAGCCCCTGAAGACATGACAAGAAACAATGGATGGAAACTAGTCAAGAAGAGAAGCAACCTAGAACTAAGGTTGACAGTGAGAACAATCAACCAGTGGAACAGCTTGCTTTCAGAAGTTGTTGGTGCTCCATCACTGGAGGCTTTTAAGAACAGATTGGACAACCACTTGTCAGAAATGATCACCCTGCCAACAAAAGTGTGCATAGTCAAGGCTATAGTTTTCCCAGTTGCAATGTATTGCTGTGAAAGCTGTACCATAAGAAAGGCTGAGCGCCAAAGAATTGAGGCCTTTGAACTATGGTGCTGGAGAAGACTCCTGCGAGTCCCTTGGACTGCAAGGCGATCAAACCGGTCAGTCCTAGAGGAGATCAACCCTGACTGACTGCTATTTAGAAGGCCAGATCCTGAAGATGAAACTCAAATACTTTGGCCACCTAATGAGAAGGAAGAACTCACTGGAGAAGAAGAGCCTAATGCTGGGAAAGATTGAGGGCAAAAGAAGAAGGGGATGACAGAGAATTAGGTGGCTGGATGGAGTCACTGAAGCAGTCGGCGTGAGCTTAAATGGACTCCAGAAGATAGTAGAGGACAGGAAGGCCTGGAGGAACGTTGTCCATGGGGTTGCGATGGGTCAGACACGACTTCGCAACTAACAACAACAACAATAATATTTTCAAGAGGTGTTAGAACCAAGAAAAATTCCTGGTGTGCTTTCATACTAACAAGAACAACTTGATCTCTGAAAAAGACAGTCCGTTCTGGGTAAGACAGAAGAAATTCTTCCCATGTCAAAATCAACTAGAAGCAAACGTTTCAACAGACTTGAAGAACTGGCTCGTGTAAAATATTCAACAAAGACAAATTATTTACTTAAAACTGTGTTCTATATTGCCGTTCTAAAATGAGGGGAGTACAGGGAATCTTATGCATCTTAAATAAAATCACATTAATATATATATATATATATATATATATATATATATATATATATATATATGTATGTATGTATGTATGTATGTATGTATGTATGTATGTATGTATGTATGTATGTATGTATATATATATATATATATATATATGTATATATATATATATATATATATGTATATATATATATATATGTATATATATATATATATATATATGTGTATATATATATATATATATATATATATATATATATATATATATATATATATATATATATATATATATATATATATATATATATATATATATATATATATATATATATAAAATAAAAGTAACTGTAAAATGAACATAATGGGAAAAGAAATATTTTAATGGAAGAATGCCACAGTCAAGAAAATGCCAGCCTTTAGATTTAGATTTATTATTAGAGTTGGAAGGTACCTTGTAGGTCATCTAGTCCAACCTCCTGCTCAAGCTGTTATGGATTTACTGTTATGGATTTTCCATAAATAATGAATCGAAGTTACAGCTAGTTGGATCTTGGCTGAATAAAAGAAAACAGTTTCTGATAGCAAGGTCTGTACTGCAGAACAGTTAATTTAGGGGGTGTCTGTGACTTTTAATTTCTACACTTTTTAAAGAAAGACTGGTCAGCCACCTTTAATGGATGTCTTAAATTGGTGTTTCTCAGCTTCAGCGACTTTAAGACATGTGGCCTTCATCTCCCAGAATTCCTCAGTCAGCCACGCTGGCTGGAGAATTCTGGGAGTTGAAGTCCACACATTGTAAAGTTGCCAAGGTTAAGAAATACTGGTTTAATCAGTTTAACCATACATTGCTGAGTGTTAAATTAGAAGATCTTGGTGGTTCCTTCTTATTCTATTGTTCTATGAATTGGGATTCAGTTCCTGGAGAAATGAACTAACTTCACTTCCTAGATCAGTGTTTCTCAACCTTGGCAGTTTGAAGATGTGTGGACTTCAACTCCCAGAATTCCACAGCCAGCGTTGCTGGCTGTGGAATTCTGGGAGTTGAAGTCCACACGTCTTCAAACTGCCAAGGTTGAGAAACACTGTCCTAGATGAACTTGCTGAGTTCACATGTGCAAAACCTATCTAGGAACCCAAAAATACATTTTATTAAAAATTAATTCATAAAAGAACATCCTATTATAGTTGGTCCGCAACTTACGACCAAAATTGAGCCCAAAATGTATGTTATTAATTGAGAAATTTGTTAAGTGAATTTGCCCCATTTTACAACTTTTCTCACCACATTTGTTAAGTGAATCACTGCAGTTCTTAAAGTAGTAACACCATCATTAAGTGAACCTGGTTTCCCCATTGACTTTGCTTGTCAAAATGTCACAAAAGGGAATCACATAACTCCGGGACACTGCAACGGTCATAAATGGGAGTCAGTTGTCAAGCATCCGAATGTAAATCACATGGCCACAGGAATGTTGCAATGGACATAAGTGTGAAAAATGGTCATAAGTCACTTTTTTCAGTGCCGTTGTAACTTTCAATGGTCACTAAATTAACTGTCGTAAGTCAAGGACTACCTGTATTTGCAAAAAGTGTCTCTGTTAGAAAAGTGAACAAAAGCGTGCTTCATATATTAAGGGATATTTGCAAATCAGTAAGGAAACCTGGCAGCCAATGAAAATGGTGTAAAGCAGGGGTGAAATCCTCCCGGTTCGCTCTTACCTGTTGGTCGCCGCACAGCCAAACAACCTGGTGGCGTTCACGGCGCGGGGCTTCCCCCGCCCGCTTCCCCCGCCCGCCTGGACGCCGGCATTTGCGTTCTTTTGCCCTCTGCGCAAGCAGAACGCTTTGCGCATGCGCAGAGGGCAAAAGAACGCAAATGGCGGCTTCCAGTAAAGTTGAAATTAACAGGTTCAGCCTTCCATCCTGATTTTATGTCCAACAAGATGCAAGTAGTCCTCACCACCACAATTAGAACCAGAATTTCCATTGCTAAACAAGGCAATTGTTACGTGATTCACTCCCAATTTTACATCCTTTTTGCCACCGTTATAAAATGATTCACTGCAGTTGCTAAGTGAATCACATGGTCGTTAAGCAAATCTACCTTCCCCCATTGCTTATCAGAAGCTGGCTGGGAAAGTCGCAAATGGCAAACACATGACCCCAGGATGCTACTCAGGGGTAGGTTCCTCCCGGTTCAGACCGGTTCGCCCGAACCGGCAGCGATCCGCTGGTGACATCACAATGACGTCACCAAACCGGATCAGTAGGTGCCAGTCCATCTTTTTTTTCTTTTTTTTGCATTTTTTCTTCTTCTGCGCATGCGCAGAAGCTGAGTTTCCAGCTTCTGCGCATGCATGTGGTCGCTATCTTGTTTTTGCCATTTGTTTATTTTTTGGGGTTTTTGCACTGCGCATGTGCGCGCGCGGCCACGAGGCACGACCACGCGGCGTGGGAGGAAGTGAACTAAAATAAACCATGTCCACAGAACCGGTAGTAAAGAAAATTGGAACCCACCCCTGATGCTACTACTACTACTCACATGACCCCAGGATACTACTACTACTACTACTTCCTACTACTACCACTACTACTTCCATGTCTGAAGCACCAAGGCGCTTCCATGGTGAAAGGATTAGCCGGTGACATCATCATTGCTCAGGGAATGCTCAGTTGGGGGCTCCTTTCATGTCCCTGTTAGTGAGCCCACCAAAGTAGTACCTATTTATCTACCTGTGTTTGCATGCTTTCAAACTGCTAGGTGGGCAGGGGCTGGAGCAAGGAATGGGAGCTCGCTCTGACACAATAGCAGCACTCGGGCTTCAAACGCAGGCTTGCAAATTGGCAACCCAGCATCCTAACCATGTGAGCCACCACACTCCCTCCCGAGATGCTGCAACCATCCTAACTACTTGCCAGTTGCCAAATGCCTGAATTTTGATCGTGTTACCTTAGGACACTGCAATGCAAGGACTGGTTGTTAGTCACTTTTTAAAGCGCTGATGTAACTTAAAACGGTCGCTAAATAAATGGTTGAATGTCGAGGATGAATTGTAGAGACATAGGATCAGGCAGGAACAGCCTATACAGAATGAAAACCCTCCATATTCCTTGGTCCAGGAATATCAGTGTGAGTGCCCCACACAGTCCCCACCCCAGGGTTATACCAGTGAAATTCAGTTTCAAACTTGAATTACAGCAATAGAAATTCTAAGTGATTTTCAGATGGGAAGTATAGGTGCACTGACACTTAACATAATCAATACATTAAGAAGAGAGGGGGAGCAAACTGGGCTGGAAAATTCCAACTCCTCTCCTTCTGATGAGATCATTTATTTATTTATTTATTATTAGGTTCTTCTATGCCGCCCTACTCCCTAAGGACTCAGGGCGGCGTACAACATTTTAAAAGAACACTAAACAATAAACATTCATTTAAAAACAATTTAAAAACATTTTAAAAAGTTAAAAGACGTTCAACAACATACATACTGGGGGAGATCTCGGATAAAAACTAGTCTCAAACCCCTGCCTGCAGGAAGAGCCATGTCTTGACGGCTTTCCGGAAGGCCAGCAGGGTGGGGATCATGAGATGGTTGTCCCAGCAGTCTTGGAGTGAAATGGGATGTGCACTAATTTTCTCCAGTGTCACACAAATTTTGTTCATGTTTCCAGATAAGCAAGGAGTCCAGTGCACTTGCACTTATTCTTTCCCTCCTTGTTCCCCCATTAAGTGGTCCCATCTACTCTTGGGACTGGTGTAGACTGAGCAGGCATCTCCTTGTTGGGAGAAGATGAGGGGAGCTGTATGCCAACATATCTTGAGAGTGATGGAAGAGCTAGCACTGATCTGGTTTGCTACATCAAGGAGGAGGAGAAACATTTAGGTTTGAGCTATCTATACTGATGGAAAGAGTAGACTAAAGTAGTGGTGGCAACCCTTAGATCCCAAACGGAAAAGAAAGAACTCCAACAATGCAGCTCCACTCACAGGACCACAAGGGCTTTGCTGACTCTTATTAGAGGAGAAACAGATACTTATCATTGTGTGGCATGAATGTAAGATGGGGAGTTGTGAGGTTCTCCTGCCCTCAGGCATTTATCCAGCCATTTATGAACCATCTGGATAATTCAGCACTGGAAATAATTTGAGTAACAACCTCTCAAAGGCTAAAATATCAGGTCGAAATGATTCCATAGCTTATAGAACTTAACTTCTACAGAAAAGATCGTCTCTAATAACTTGAGGAACTTGGCCAAGTCATAAACTACAGTAGGAGGCCTCCTCCAGATGGTTTTAGCCATTTTTAAAAAAAGCTTTGCTTGACTTACGGCTAGACGCTTCAGAGGATTAGAATGCCCAAGAAAAAAGAAAAGACATGAGCTTTGGCAACAAAGAAAGTCCTAAAATGAGTCCCACAAACCTTTTCTCCTTGGAAATCTGTGCAATGAAAGCATGTAGTAAGTCTACATCCTGCAAAATATAAATTTTCCCCTCTTCAGACCCTTTTGAGAGGACATTTCTAGAATGATGCAACTAGACCATCTGGTTGAAAAACTTCATTTTTCCTGCAGAGTTGCTCCATTAATCTCTTTAGATAAGACTATGCGTAAAACACATCTGGAAGTATTTGTGAAATAGTCCAAGATGCAGGAAGGCGTGTTTGACTTTTCTCTTCTACATCTTCCTGGGCTCCCTTGTGTGACTTTACTAAATACAATCCCACCCCTCACTCTCTCTCAACACATACACACATCATACAGTCCCAACATTAAGCAGAACTGTGTGTCAACCGTTTCCCAGGCAGGGAAGATTTTTGAGCCGCTTAATAACCCAGTGTCCAAGATGCACATCAGGAAAGAAAAGTTGCAACTTCTGAGCTCATCTGTTTTGCTGGGCTGCTAATCTGCCCCTCCAAAGGGGCCTTCTAGCAACCCCCGCTTGCTACTTCACAAGGCTCAAAGCAGAGAGAAACTTCCTGCTGCCCAGAATACAGTCATTAGAAAGCTAACTGCAAACCATGCTGGGAGAGAGCCATTTCTCTTACCTGCTGGAGGTGCTACACACAGCTGGCCATGTTTCTAAGATGAGTGTGAGAAACTGTGTCCCCAGCAAGCAAGCAAGCGAGTGAGCTTGCAGCCTACGTCACCGTTGGATCTGGCAACTGTCAGCTCCAACTTTCACGTTCTTTAGAACTCACTCCCCCTTTCTTTCTGATCTTCCAAGAAGCCGCAAGCAGGGAATTGGGAGAGACAGAAAAAAGCTGCTTCCGATCTCTCTTGCAAAGCAAACTGGAGGAATCCTTAGAGTTGGAGATACCTCCAGGATAACTCAGCTCACAGTGACTTTCGGCTCCTTCACCCCCTCCCTCTCTGGACTCTTCTCTCCAGAGGTGGAAAAGTAGAGATTCCCCCCACCCACCCACCCACCCTTGCAACTCCAGGCTGACTCAGTGATGAAGGGCTGCTGTTGCTCCAGGCCCCCCGAGCTGGAAACGAGCAGCTCACAAACGTGCCGGAATGCCAAGAGAACTTAATCAAGCCCAGCTGGGATGGGAACAAAGGCCCGGAGGCAAGGGAACCTCTGCCAGATCTTCCCCGGCTTTTTGCTGTGTCTAGTTCAGTCTGTTTCTCAACCTTCGGAAGGTTCGACGCATCTTAATGAGATTTGGCCGGGCACAGAAGTTGCCACAAAGAGGAGCCAAGCCTGTGCAATGTGTCCAACTCTCGCTATCACAGTGGCCCAGAAAGTCTCCTCCTGTTGAGTGGAGCCATTGGTCCATCTTGCCCGGTGGGCTCTGCTTAATTTGGTTGCAGTTCTCTGGGGTCTTGAGAATAAGTGGTCGTCCCATCACCACTTCCCAGTCCTTTTGTGGGAAGACCAGATATGGATGCAAGAAATTTGGCAGGCAAAACAAACAAGGTCTTTTTAGAGAGAGGTGATGGGATGGCAGGAATGAAAACATCTGTCTCAATCTCTACAACCCAAACAATTCATTAGTGGTAAAAATAAAACTAGTCAAATGAAATTTAACCCCAATTATTTCTCCTTAAGCTCCTGCTGACCAGGGCATTGACTTTAATAAATAAAAGACAACGGAGGAAAAAATGTATCAACGTAGGAAGCAAGAATAGAAAACGCTATTTTCTCTCTGGGGCCTCCGAGCTAGAAAGCGCAGGTTTCTACCACTTACTGAAAGTTTGTCCTGCCCTGGCTTATTGGGGGTGGGGGTGGGGGGATTGGCTCAGAATAGTCAATCTGGATTAGAGAGGAAAGAATCCAGTTTCCACAGGAAATAAACATTTAATGTGCCCAAAGCTGAGCTTTTTAACTAAGTTCTCAAACCTAGAAGACTTTTTCTATATGAATGGAGCCTAAATCTCACCCATTCTTAGGGGCTGTGGGAATGTGATCTTTGTGGATCTTGGTATGAATCGACCCCAATTTGTACTACTCAGAAGAGTTTTCTCCTCCAGCCTGGTAACCTCCTAAAACAGGGGTCTCCAACCTTGGCAACTTTAACCCTGGCACATTTCAACTCCCAGAATTCCCTGGCTGGAAGGTTGGAGACCCCTGACCTAAAAGATGAGGTGTATCTTAGCCATGGCAGCTGGGGGAGGCTACACCTTTCTTACTATTGTTATAACTCACAGAAATTCATTGAATACTTTCACTTTTTCTTCCACAGGAAATTTTGACCTCCGGAGGACTAAGATAATACAGCTTTGCTGAAGACAGAATATTAGCTTAACATAGGCAATTAATACAGGTAGACCTTGACTAATGACTATAATTGAGCCCAGAATTTATGTTGCTAAGTGAGAAATTTGTTAAGTGAGTTTTGCCTCATTTTACAACTTTTGTTGCCACATCTGTTAAGCAAATCACTGCAGTTGTTAAATTAGTAACAGGGTTGTTAAGTGAATCTGGTTTCCCCACTGACTTTGCTTGTCGGAAGGTCGCAAAAGATGATCACGTGATGCTGGGACACTGCAACCGTCATAAATATGAACCAGTTGCCAAGCATCCAAATTTTGATCACCTGATCATGGGGATGCTGCAATGGTCATAAGTGTGCAAAATGTTCATGAGTCGCTTTTTTCAGTGCCATTGTAACTTCAAACAGTCATTAAATGAACTGTGTTGTAAGTTGAGTTAGCCTTGCTTTTAGGAGCAGGAATACTCATAGTCTTCAAATGTTGTTGAGCTTCAAGGGAGGAATGCTGGTAGGTTCTGAAGAACCACAGCTTCTTACACATTTTAGCAAGATCGATTATTGTCCCAAAAGTGCTTTTTAAAAACCAACTGGACTTCTTTGGTTTTTTTCCCTTGAAAGTGTTTTGCTTCTCATCCAAGAAGCTTCTTCAGCTTCAGAAGAGCCGAGGTGGCGCAGTGGTTAGAGTGCAGCACTGCAGGCTACTTCAGCTGACTGCTAGTTCAGCAGGTCAACGGTTCAAATCTCACCGGCTCAAGGTTGACTCAGCCTTCCATCCTTCTGAGGTCGGTAAAATGAGGACCCAGATTGTTGGGGGCAAGAGGCTGAACTCTGTAAACCGCTTAGAGAGGGCTGTAAAGCACTAGGAAGCGGTATATAAGTCTAAGTGCTATTGCTATTGCTATTCTTCAGTTCTGAAGAAGTTCAGAAGCTTCTTGGATGAGAAACAAAACGTTTTCAAGGAAAAGGCTAGCACATTCCAGTTGCCTTTTGAAAAGCACCTTTGGGACAACCATGACTGGATGATTGAGAATCTCCATAGACGTGATGGAGCATTGTGTGTGCAAAGGGGTGTAGTGCCTAACCCTGTGTCTCCACCTTCTAATGCAGATGCTTCATGCAAAATACATCTGAAGTCATGCATTTTGTTTAACTGTGATTGATTTTGAGGATACGTATCTGAGCAGAGAACTGGCTCAACATGGGAAATGGATCAGAGCTTAATTTAGTCCTGTTCCTATTAATGAATGGAGCAATGGGCCACAAGTTCACGGACAAATCGACTCTTGATGAATTGCAGCCAGCCAACTACCAGTGACCACCCAATGAGTTCACAGCTGAGAAGGGATTCCACTGGAGAATTACATAATGCCGGAGTGTCTCTTCTCCCTTCCCCACATCCCGCCTTGCTGGGAACCCCTGCAAATGTGTTTCAGCTGCCTGTAACACCACATGTAGCTCTGGAGGAGAGGGGAAAAAAAACAGAAGCAGAGACTATCCTGTAAAGCTCATCGTGCAACAGCCCTGTCAATCTCAAGCACAGAAACGTGCCAGAAATGTGTAGGGAAAGACCAAAGAGGACACCTAGAAACAAAGACCACAGCCCAACTGGAAACTCAGATGCAAAACTCCTAAAGCAGTGTTTCCCAACCTTGGCAACTTGAAGATGCCTGGACTTCAACTCCCAGAATTCCCCAGCCAGCGAATGCTGGCTGGGGAATTCTGGGAGTTGAAGTCCAGACATCTTCAAGTTGCCAAGGTTGGGAAACACTGTCCTTAAGGACCCTGCCTAAGAAAGGAGATGCAGTTTTCATCCATTGTGATTCTTGTTGAAATTCCATTCTTTCGTCGAGGGAATTGGCATGGCTGCAAAGGATGACAGGACTGGCCATGTGCCAGAGCCAAATGACAACCAAGGACTTTTGCTATTGTCTTGGTGCTAATTTGTACAAGCAATTCAGGCAAATGCAACCCAAAGAATCTTTGTTTTTTGCATCCTAATTAAAATAACAGGTATGTGGGGGAAGTAAGAGTGGCGGACTAGTTGTAGAGGAAAGACTAGCAGAATCAGGAGGAGGTGTCAAAAGAGGGATCAGCCTGGAATCTTTACATAGTCACAAACGAACCTTAACTACATTAACCCCTATCTCAGGGGTAGGCAAGGTTGGCTCTTCTATGACTCATGGACTTCAACTCCCAGAATTCCTGAGCTAGCATGATTGGCTCAGAAAGTCTGGGAGTTGAAGTCCACGAGTCATAGAAGAGCCAACTTTGCCTACCCCTGCCCTATCTAACTCTAACTAGGTGCTAACTGTTAGTTAAGATTCCTGGTGCATATATTTTAGCAATAAATTAGTTAAATTGAACCTTCACATGTGGACCTGGTGTTTCACACCTGACATTAATGCAAGGTTTCCCAAATCTTAACCTAGAACTGTGGAATCTTCAGTGCTCATTTACCCATTTGCAAGCACTGAGCTCTGATGTTCCCTAGTTAGGTAATGAAACATCTGCAAGCAAAAAACCAAGCTCAGAGAGCAGCAAAGACTCTGTAGAGAGAATGATTGAGCAAGGTCACACAAGCAGGGATTTGAACTGGGCACCGCTAATTCTGGTCAACATTTTATCTACAATGACAACACAAATTCAATCATTCCTGCTGTAGGGAGGCAGACTAGAACAACACATCAAAGAAGAGAATACATATATACTGATGTCAGCTTTATAATCATAACAACAGAGTTGGAAGGGACCTTGGAGGTCTTCTAGTCCAACCTGCTGCCTAGGCAGGAAACCCTACACTACTTCAGACAAATGGTTATCCAACATCTTCTTAAAAACTTCCAGTGTTGGATCATTCACAACTTCTGGAGGCAAGCTGTTCCATTGATTAATTGTTCTGACTGTCAGGAAATTTCTCCTTAGTTCTAAGTTGCTTCTCTCCTTGTTTAGTTTCCAGCCATTGCTTCTTGTTCTACCTTCAGGTGCCTTGGAGAATAGGTTGACTCCCTCTTCTTTGTGGCAACCCATGAGGTATTGGAACACTGCTATCATGTCACCCCTGGTCCTTCTTTTCATTAAACTAGACATACCCAGTTCCTGCAATCGTTCTTCGTATGTTTTAGCCTCCAGTCCCCTAATCATCTTTGTTGCTCTTCTCTGCACTCTTTCTAGAGTCTCAACATCCTTTTTTACATCGTGGCAACCAAAACTGGATGCAGTATTCCAAGTGTGGCCTTACCAAGGCATTATAAAGTGGTATTAACACTTCACGTGAGCTTGATTCCTCAAAACTACCTACCCTCAAAACGTCGCTATAGAGCACTGCACACCAAGACAACTAGACACAAGAACAGTTTTTTCCTAAATGCCATCACTCTGCTAAACAAATACTAAACATTACTATTACTATTAGTTTTTCTCATCGTTCCTATCACCCATCTCCTCCCATTTATGACTGTATGACTGTAACTTGTTGCTTGTATCCTTACGATTTATATTAATATTGATTGTTTCCTGATTGCTTACTTGAACCCTATGACAACCATTCTTGACAAATGTATCTTTTCTTTTATGTACACTGAGAGCATATGCACCAAAGACAAATTCCTTGTGTGTCCAATTACACTTGGCCAATAAAGAATTCTATTCTATTCTGTTCTGTTCTGTTCTGTTCTAGAACTGTGTTGGCTTTCAAGGCCAATGGCCTGTGTTGGGCTTCAGGGTTCATTGACCATGGTCTAGACAGGTTATAAAGCTAGGGATAGGCTAAAGATGGACAAGGCAGTCTCTGCTTTATCTGGCAGTCTTTAGTCTTAGGAAGGAGACAAACTCAGTCCTTGCTCTTTGCCTGAACAGACCATCTTGCCTCTGAAGCGACCATTGCTAGTGAAACATCAGGAAACATTTTGTCTAAATCATGGTCACTAAGCCTGAAGCCCAGCAGTGCCCAATGGAACACATATAATTTGCACGTGTGTTGATATTATTCTCCAGAGTCCAGACTTAACATTCAGCTGACTGGAACTTGGACTCTGTGAAAGTTTTAAAAAGTAATGATTTTTTGCCATACTGGAATAATTTTTTTCTTGGCTAAGGAATCATCAACATGAAAGAAGAGGCCAAAACTAGAAAACTGGTTTCCCCCCGAAGTCTATTTTTCCTACATTCATGTGAATTCAAGGAACTCCTTGACTCCAAATTTAGACAATTGGTTTAATAAGGACTGTTTTGACTGGAAAGTTCTATTTCTAGGCCATCAGAGAGAGGAAGATTTCATCCCTTGTCTTGGCTGTTTTATCATCTTTGATATGTCATTTTCCCTACTGTATTTCATTTAAGGTTAAACCAATACTCCTGTAAGAGTAATTGATCAATTTGAGAGTCAGGAGCAAAACAGAGGGCAAAAAACAACCTCTTGTTTTGCCTTTTCAGGGGATGTTTCGCCAATATATTTGAATTCAGTAGGAGTGCTGAAAAAAGACTGATAATTAAGTTAACAGAATCTCTTGTTTAAAAAGTTCAAGATATAATTGTCTTGGATGAAAATATAATTTTAGCCCAACTGTGTTTGAAGGAAAAATGAGATTTATTAAGAAATATACAAGATTGAAAAGCCTCACTTGTATCCAAATTTCATCAGGAAGAAACAGAAGAACAAGGCAGAAGGAGAGAGAAGGAAACAGGCAAAATTTTACTAAATCATTTCACTAAAAAAAATCATCCAGGTGAGAAGCAGACAAGGCTGGATTAAGGCCAACTGATGCCCTAACTCCACCCAACAGTGATATCCCTTGACGGAAGCATCATACCGTATTTTTCGGAGTATAAGACACACTTTTTTCCTCCCTAAAAGTGGCTGAAAATTTGGGTGCGTCTTATACTTCGAATGTAGCTTTTTTTTTCCAGCCCTAACCAGGTCCTAACGATCTTCCCAGCTCTTACTGGCTTGCATGCTCTTTCATTGTTACTCTCTCAGAAGAAGGTTTTTTTAAGTCCTAACCAGGGGATAAAATAATGTGCTGAAGCTGACCAGACTAAGGACGCTAGCCAGATGAATACCTGGTAGGCAGATTGTTTTCCCCTATTTTCCTCCCCAAAAACTAAGGTGCGTCTTATACTCCGGTGCGTCTTATACTCCGAAAAATACGGTATGTCATGAGACTGAAACAAATGTGACATCTGACTTTCAAGCTTTAGTCTCTCACCCTGCCAAAAAATCCCAATCCTCCATGTTGTTTTAAACAATCCAGATTAAAATCAAAATATTACAGATAAGAACAATTGCAAAAAAAAATGACTTGGATTGAGCATGACAAAATTTGAAGGACATGATAGCTAGGAAGGAAGTCTCTGTGGTGTATTTTATTATCATTATATTACTCCCCTACCCCAGTTCCGAATCTATAATTGCTCCTAAGTGGAGTATTTGAGTCGATGGTAGAAGGTGGCTCTTCTCCAGGTTAATGGAGAACCTGTGGCATTGCAGGACCTGGATGGTGACCCTCAAATCCTCCCGAGCTTGATGGGTGGAAGAGGATTGAATTAGAATGTCATCCAGGTAGCACTGGACATGCACAGGTAGAGCCCTTAAGTGGGCAGCAAGAGTGGCTAAAATTTTAGTGAACACCCGAGGCGCTGAAGAAAGTCCTATTCCTGGATGCTATATCCACCTCCCTGAAAAGGAGCGTATCAGGTAAGACCAACACCCTACTCCATAAAGTACTAATATGCCATGATGTCTTTGTCAACCTGGCACTTTTCCAATGTGATAAACAGCAACGCTCATCATTTACAGCCACAATGCCTTTGGGGGATGCTGGCTAGAGATGATGGAGCTATCATAGAATATGTATGATAGAGATGATGGAGCTATAGGCATCCAATTTGGGGAAGGCATTACTGTCATGGGGCTAAAAATGAAAGGATGAAGATCAGAAGTCTGCTGTGGGACAAGTCCTTCGCACCAACCCCACCCCCCTCCCAAACAAAAGTGTTGGCAGCCGCATTCTGCTTTCATAATCTGCAAACTGGACCATGAAATGGGGTAAACTGGTATCTCCATAGGGCATCGACTTTTGCTTTTCCAGGTGAGCTGTTATTCTTTTCCCACTTTAATGTGAAAATTATGCTAGCCTGGATTGCTAACATCATCACCTTTCAGTTAAATGTACAGCAATATTTATAGAATCAATCCCAGGTGTGATATTCTTGGTGAAATATAACTAATCTGGGAATTAGAACAATGGCCAAACAGTAAAAATGTGTAGAAGGGTAAAGAACAACACATTGACACTTTGGACTCCTTCCCACAAATGATGGACTTTTCTTCTGCAAGGATGGGTTTTTGCTGATGCTAACAAAGGAGCAAGGCATGGTGAAAAGTGGCTGAGATTACTCCTAGGATAACCTACTTGTGGACTATCTTTTACAGTGGTGACATTACTGTTAGACCTAAAAATGAAATCTCAGAACTCCCCACCTGGATGGAAAGGTGTGATCCCGTGCCAGATCATGGCAGCCCCTACAGAGAAAGGGGATGATGGATTTCTCAGATTCTGGGAATGAAAAAGAATATTTCCAAAATACAGGTAGTCCTTGACTTACAACTGGTTGCTTAGCGATTGTTCAAAATTCAAAGACAGACCCCTGAAAAGCTACCGATTACCAGGTTCAGAAGTTATGACATTTACAGCCGTTTGCAGCACCCTATGATCATTTGACCCTGATTTACAATGTTGTTTTCTGGAAACTGACATTTACTTGCCCCATAGTGAACAATAGCTTTGCTTAACAACCACAAAGTTTGCTTTACAACTATCATGTTTGCATAACAATTGCTGCAAAAAAGACAGTAAAATTGGGTCTGGTCCAGAGGTGGGTTCCTGCCTGTTTTTGCCGGTGCGGTTAATAGCTGTTGTTCGGCGCAGAGCCGAAGACGCTGCTGCTGTTCGCATGCAGAATGCTTTGCGCATGCGCAGAGAGCAAAAGAACACAATTGGCGGCTTCCATGCGGGCAGGGAAAGCGCCCGGGGAAAGCTCCCGCACCATGAACGGCAGCAGCGTCTTCGGCTCTGCGCCGAACAACAGCTATTAACCGCACCGGCAGGAACCCACCTCTGGTCTGGTCATGTGATAACCCACTTTACAACTGTCATGACTTACAACCATAATTGTAAACTTCAATTATGCTCAGAAGGTGAGGACTTCCTGTAGGGCAGAACAAGACCAGATGGATATTTTTAACTTATCAAATAAACAAGTAGCATCCTCCCTATTGAACCAAGACTTGGTTAGAAAGAAGATCAAGGGCTTTAACATAAACATTGATAAATGAGGACCAAGGAACTCAAAAAAACCTGCTTACAAACTGGATAAGGCCGAGGAATTTTGTCAAGGCAGTACATAACCTAACCTAGTGCAGCGGTGTCAAACTCGCGTCATCACATCATCGTCACTTGATTTATCGCGACTTTTTTCCCCTTCACTAAACTGGGTGTGGCCGTGGCCAGTGTGTGACACATACAGCCTGCGGGCCATGAGTTTGACAGCCCTGACCTAGTGTATCCCATATAGCATATTATAGAGGTGGCCAAGCTAGTGGTCACAGGAACCCTGTCAATTTCCTCAGAACTAACAAGATCAAACTTCTCCCAAATAATCAAGCCAGTCCCAGTTACCTTCACAGAATCTGCTCCTAGGCCAGAGTCCAAGCCAGCACAAATCTGAGAAGCTTTATCCGTCTTATTCCTCACAGCAACTGCGTAGGTAAATCTCTGAACCACTCTGCCCAGGAGGGTTTGGTCATCTACATAGGGAATGACCTGTGATGGAATCTGCAGCTGAACTAAGGGGAGGAGTTAAGAGACTGGCTAGCCTGGAAGCCTTGAAGGGGAGGAAGTGATGGAGACATGATACAGCCCTCCCACTCCAAACCCTGGAGTGCTGATCTGTTTTATCCAGTGGTGGGTTCCTACTGGTGCGGTCCACTCTGCCGTTCTGGTAGCGGCCAGCAGATGGCGCTATTTGCGCACGACCGCTCTGGTGCCGTCTTCGGAGGTCCGTCACACGCGTCACCATCTTTTTTTAAGAATTTTTGGGCTTTTTTGCTTCTGCGCATATGCAGAACATCTCCATGTTCCGTGCGCGCGTGCGCTCACTACGCACGCACCCCCTCGCACGATTTTGCTTCTGCGCATGCGCGGACGCAAAATCTCACCAAAATCTCACGAGGGGACGCGCGCACGAGATTTTGGCAAGATTTTGCTTCCGCGCATGCGCAGAAGCAAAATTGCACGAGGGGGTGCACACGTAGTGAGCGCACACGCACACGAAACATGGAGATGTGCGTGCAGCACACCGGTATTGGTAAGTGAGCAACCCGCCTCTGGTTTTATCTCAAGAGAGTGCACTAAGTCTGGTGAGATTATTGTAAATCTGCAAATGGCAATAAAAATATTTCCCTTATCTGCTCATTGTGTCAGGGTTTGTTTGTTTTTTTCTTCCTTGCACCTGACACCACCAGAAAACAGCCAATTTCCAGGCCTAAGGATTTCCCATCTCCTGGTTTCTACTCTAATAGCTTTAACCACTACATCCAACTGCCTGTTCATTAGTCACCTTGAAACTATCTCAGAGGTGGCTCATTCTGCAAACTCTGTAAATCCTCTATGAAGAGCTGAGTGGGGAAACACTGATCCCCACCAAGCAGGCAGGCAAATACGTGGCTGTGCATCCTAAGGACCTTCTTTTCACAAGCTGCAGATGCTGAGCTTTACAATGCTTTAAACAGCCTATCAATTACTGTAGAAAAATGATGTTTTCAAGTGTGTTCATTTGGTTAATCATCCACTTGGGCCGTTGAGTCCCAGGAAGAAGATCAATGCAGCTAATGGCGCTGGAGTCTAAACGCAGCCAAGGGTTGCCTTGTCAGTAGACGACAAGAGACCCAATTCTTTAGATGGGAATTAGGGCACCGACAGCCTGTCCCAGTCTCCCCCCCCCCCGTGAAGAATAGGCGGAGAAGCAGAAATGGCCTTGCTCTGTGGGAGCTCTGTTCAGAAAGGCGCTTGGTTTCCAACCCAAAGCGCCTCGCTGTAGTTTTGTCATCCAGACTTGAGGCTGTGGTTTGCTTTCCGAGACACATCAACGAGCCCTGCTCATTTGTGGGTTCTAAAATACCTAAAGCTTTACATTTGTTCTTCATGGAAAACTTTACGAAGGGGGAGCAGAGAGGCTGGTGATAAAGACGACTTCATTCAAGATGCTTAGTTGCTGTTCAGAATGGGGGCCTCGGCCCATCTCAGTTTCTCATTTTTTTAAAAACCTATCATTTTCCACTTTCACTCCAAAAGATCTAATTTTTGACTCGCATTATTTCTTAAACAATCTACAGTACTCTAATGTAAAGCATATTTCAAACAAAACAGATTAACAGAGTTGGAAGGGACATTGTAGGTCATCTAGTCCAACCCCTCACCCAAGTAGGAGACCCTACACCCGTGATGGTGAACCTATGGCACGTGTGCCACAGGTGGCACGCGGGGCCATCTCTGCGGGCACACGAGCCGACATCCAGGTCAGGTCCACAGCGCATGTGCACGCGCCTCCTGCCAGCCAGCTGATTTTCGGGTCTCGGCCGAGAGATGCATGCGCAGGGTGGAAGTCACGTGGGCATATACATGGGGGGTGGGGGTCATGCGCGCAGGGTGCGGCGCTCCCCCTCCGCGGCCCATTTTTAGTTCCAGGAGGCTTCAGGGAACTCTGCTAGCAGAAAAACAGGGCATGCGGGGGTGCGCCGCTCCCCCTCCACAGCCTGTTTTTAGTTCCAGGAGGCTTCAGGGAAGCCTGCTAGTACCAAAACGGGGGAGTGCAGGGGTGCGTCGGCAAGGACGGGTGGGCCAGGGCTTCTCTCCCTCCCTGCCCGAGCGGGCTTCTTGCACGGCCCCAGTCCTCCGGCAGGGAGGGAAGGAAGCTTCTTTTTTAAAAGAGGGGGGTCCTCCTCCAAGCAGCCTTGCCTCCCCCTTGTCCCCCTCCTCTATTAAAGGGCCATGGGCCACCAAGAGCAACTTTCCAAGCTGGGGGAGATGCTTTTCCAAGCCAGGGGCGACACCCCTGCCTGGGGGTGTGTGATATGGGGCGGGGTGTTGCCCTTGCTTGGAAAAGCGTCTCCCCTGGCTTGGAAAGTTGCTCTTGGTTGTGTGTTCATGGCGACCAAAACTGAATGCAGTATTCCAAGTGTGGCCTTGCTAAGGCATTATAAAGTGGTATTAACACTTCGCGTGATCTTGATTCTCTCCCTCTGTTTATGCAGCCTAGAACTGTGTTGGCTTTTTTTGGCAGCTGCAACACACTGCTGGTTCATTTTTAAGATATTGACTCCAAGATCCTTCACACAGTTACTACTATTGAGCCAGATACCACCTATTCTCTACCTGTGGAGAAGGAACCTTCCACTTCTGTCTGGCCTGAACATGATCTGGAGAACAATTCTCGGTTTCCTCTGATTCAGGAGGCTGGGTGGGGAAAAAAAAGATTTGCTATAGCTTGCAGAGTGCAAATTTTGAACACAATTCTTGAAAAGAGAATGAGCTGGAATGGAGAAGTGACTGCAGAAGTCCTGGTAACAAATATTCCTGGCCAAGATGCCCTCAGCATGAAGAACTCATCATCAATCTGTTTTCTATCATACTATTTTGGCTTTCTCATATCCCTTTATTTGGAATTGAAAACTCTTTTTCCAATTCTACTTCACTCCTGTGCAATTTTTCTACCTTTTTTTAACTTTTCAACATCTCTTTTTCACTTCATCATGGACTGATGCCTTCTTGACTTGATCTGCTTAATTTAAGTCTTAAACTCCTAATTTCAGCTGCTCTTTTGTGGAGGCTTCCTGGATTTGATTCAAGGCTGATTATAAATGGCCTGATCTAAACCTGCAAACTCCAGCAGAAATTTCCAGTTTTGAGCTGATCTGTGTTAAAAGTGCCCTTAATGGAAGAGAGTTTGTTTTGTGTGAATAAGGAATCAATCACCAGAATCTAAGAACCGAGATACACCCACGTAACACCCATTCTCCGCCAGCTGCATTGGTTGCCCGTTAGTCTCCGGTTGCAATTTAAGGTGTTGGTTTTGACCTTTAAAGCCCTATATGGCTCAGGGCCAGGTTACCTCCAGGACCGCATCCTACCACATACCTCCCTACGACCAGTTAGGTCCCACAGAGTGGGCCTCCTCCAGGTCCCATCAGCCAAACAATGTCGGTTGGTGGGCCCATGGGGGAGAGCCTTCTCTGTGGGAGCCCCATCTCTCTGGAACCAACTCCCACCAGAGATCCGGACTATCCCCACCCTACTCGCCTTCCACAAAGCAGTAAAAACATGGCTTTTCCGGTAGGCGGGGTGAAGAGAGGATTCCCCCATGTATGAATGGTTTTAAACGAAACATAATGTTTTTTAAAATGCTATTTTATTGTATCGTTCTTATCTCTGTTGTACGCCGCCCTGAGTCCTACGGGATTGGGCGGCCTATAAGAACTTTTAATTAAATTAAATTAAATTAAATCTCTAGGAAGGTCTAGGAGAGCTGTTGTCAGTCAAGATCTGTTCCCGCTCCCCCAATGAGCTACACAATAGGCAAAGGTTATAGGCAAACAAAAAATATAGTTTGAAAACCAGCAAAGAGTACTAAGGGGATGCAAGAGTGTAGTTAAGGTCCAGGACACATTTCAAGTCAACACCATCTTGAATGATTAGCAAAGTCTTCTAGATACAGCCAAAGGTCAACCTTTCCAGAAAGTGTGACTTAGAGACAGATCAAAGTTCAGGATTTCCATTTAAAAAAAATTACAAAACCTGAAGCCAGAAAACATGATCACAAATAACAGACTAAGAGACTTGGAAAGTCCAACCCCCTGCTCAAGCCGGAGACCCTATACCATTTCAAACAAATGGTTGTCCAATCTCTTCTTGAAAACTTCCAGTGTTTATTTATTTATTTTTTATTAGAGTTGGAAGGGACCTTGTAGGTCATCTAGTCCAACCTCCTGCTCAAGCAGGAGTTCCTACACCATTTGAGACAGATGGCAGTCCAGTCTCCCCTTGAAGGTCGCAAGTGTTGGGGCTCTCACAACCTCCGCTGGCAAGCTGTTCCACTGGTTGATTGCTCTCACCGTCAGAAAGTTTCTCCTCACTTCCAGGTTGAATCTCTCCTTGGTCAGCTTCCATCCGTTATTCCTTGTTTGGCTTTCTGGTGCCATAGAGAACAGCCTGACCCCCTCCTCTCTGTGGCATCCCCTCAAGTATTGGAACACTGCTATCATGTCACTCCTGGTTGACAGTGTTGGAGCACCCACAACTTCTGGATGCAAGTCATTCCACTAATTATTTATTCTATTTGTCAGGAAATTTCTCCTTAATTCTAGGTTGGTGTTCTCCTTGATTAGTTTCCATCCATTGCTTCTTGTTTTGCCTTCTGGTGCTTTGGAAGATAGGTTGACCCCCTCTTCTTTGTGGCAGGCCCTTAGATTTTAGAACACCGCTATCATTCACTCCAGTCCTTCTTTTCACTAGACTAGATATGCCCAATTTCTGCAACCATTCTTCATATGTTTTAGCTTCCAGCCTCCTAATCATCTTTGTTGATCTTTTCTGCACTCTTTCTAGAGTGTCAACATCTTTTTCATAATATGGTGACCAAAACTGGATGCAATATTCCAAGCATTGTCTTACCAAGGCATTATAAAGAGGTACTAACGCTTCACGTGATCTTGATTCTATCTCTCTGTTAATAGAGCCTAGGATTGAGTTGGCTTTTTTTTGGCAGCTTCATTATACTTCTGGCTAATATTTAAGTGATTGTCCACTAAGACTCCAAGATCCCTCTCGCAGTTACTACTATTGAGCCAGGTACCACCTCTTCTCTATCTATGCATTTGGTTTGGCATGAGCTTTTAATACAGACCATCCAGGTCTCCACACAAGCACAATTGATATTCTTAGATTGAACTGCAATTATGGGCTACTTGGCAGCCACAGCTTGCTTCCAACTGAGGTGTGAAATCATTTTCTAGAAAAGACTGTCACACAAAAATCAGTCAATGAACTCGGTTCTATGATTTAGGATTCAACATTTATCTGGAAACCAATCTAAATCTCATCAGTGGAGGGAAAATAGATGATTAGGAGCAATTTTTTAGCATCTCTGACACAGCCTATGAATGGCCATTGCAACACTTGCATGCATAGATGATTAATCATCTCTTGTAAACAGTGACTGTAAGCAAGAAGCGCTGATCAACTTACAGTATAAAGTCCTACTCCACCTTTATGGGGCAGAAGGTGTTACCCATAGCCTCCAGACATGGTAAGCCAGTCCTGAGCAGCTCTGTCAGCAAGGAAAGACTAAGGCTACAGATCTCTCTCTCTCTCTCTCTCTCTCTCTCTCTCTCTCTCTCTCTCTCTCTCTCTCTCTCTCTCTCTCTCTCTCTCTCTCACACACACACACACACACACACACACACACACACACACACACCCCTAGTTCTTTTCTTATTTGTTACCATACTTTTGGAATATCTTGCCATTTTCTCAGTGAATGCCCAGCTTGACCCAGAATTATTTTATTACCAGGTTATTATTTTTAACTATAGTTTTTTAGTTAAGCGATAATGGCGTAGCTGTTTTTCTAGAGTTTTACCTTGTCCTTCAATTTGATATACAATTTAAGAGAGAGGGACTGGCCCAAAGTCAGCAGTCAGTTTTTCATGCCTAAGGGAGGACCAGTAGTACTCATAGACTCTCCTGATTTATAGGCCAACACTTTAATTTTAATCTAATTTTGCAATACCAAGCAATGGATTATGAACCATGTGGCTTCGATTAAATGCTATTTGGTGCCAGGCAAAAAATCTACAGGATTGCTTTGGACACTGTGTAAACCTACTGTTCCCTTTGTTAAATTCAGCATTATTATTATTATTATTATTATTTTTCACTTATTCATGAGCAAGATTGTCCAGTGGGTTGGATTGATTCTCTGTAAGGAATGGCTAAATGCTAAGTAGAAATACTGTATGTATAAAATTACATATGGCAAGAAGAAATGGACAGAGAAACATTTTCTCGAGTAAGTACACACAAAGCCCTGAAAACCTAGTCTGCTTAACTGTCTATATTAGTAGGCAGTATTCCAATATGCCAATAATTCTTTTCTAGGAATAAAAAAGAACAAAGTTTTGTAACGATTTACCATCACAACCTCTTATAAAATTGAAAGCTTTTTACGCATTTCCCCTTAATTTATGTAATAACTTGCGTAGATTTTAATTTTTCATAAATCCCTTTGGGCAAATTATCCATCTTTTCTCTTGAAGACGTATTTTTCACACGTATTTTAAAATACAAATTTCGTACAAATGAAGGTTGCAAAATACAAAGCCATTCTTCCTTTAAATTCAGCTTCCATTATTTGCAAGCAACTTTTAGTGAGTACCTTTTTCATTCTTTGTGGTTGTTGCTATTGGTTTCCTGGAATTTTCACTAAAGAAAGAAAAATAGAGGCAGTCCTTGTTTAGAGACCGTTTGAAGTTATAACAGACACACACACACGCTGCAAAATTGCAAAACGGGATTCAAAATTCCAATGGCTGCCCTTCCCTCACAGTCATGTGACTGTAATTTGGGCCTTCATTTATGGCCATTTGCAGCATCCCACAGTCATGTGACCACGTTTTATAATGGTTTTGCCAAATATATACTTCTGTTTTTCAGCAAAACTGACCCGTAGTGAACCATAACGACTGTGGCGTTCCACTTAACAACTGTGGCATTCGCTTAATGACCATGGCATTCACTTTATGACTGTGGCATGTATTTAACAACTGCCACAAAAAAGGTCATAAAATCAGCCTGGTCACATGGGCGACCCAATTTATGACCATCAAGACTTAGGACCGAAATGGACAGGCTCCATTATGGGTTGTAATGCAAGGATAGGATAGGATAGGATAGGATAGGATAGAAATGCAGAATAGTATAGAATAGGAATAGGAATAGGAATAGGAATAGGAATAGGAATAGGAATAGGAATAGGAATAGAGAAGCCGAGGTGGTGCAGTGGTTAAAGTGCAGCACTGCAACCTACTTCAGCTGACTGCTAGCTGCAGTTCAGCTGTTCAAATCTCACCGGCTCAAGGTTGACTCGGCCTTCCATCCTTCTGAGGTCGGTAAAATGAGGACCCAGATTGTTGGGGGACAATATGCTGAACTCTGTAAACTGCTTAAAGAGGGCTGTAAAGCACTATGAAGCGGTATATAAGTCTAAGTGCTATTGCTATTGCTATTGCTAATAGGAATAGGAATAGGAATAGAAATAGAAATAAATAAGGTTGACTCAGCCTTCCATCCTTCCGAGGTCGGTAAAATGAGGACCCAGATTGTTGGGGGCAATATAAATATACATTGCTTACTGGTGTAAACCGCTTAGAGAGTGCTTGCACTGTGAGGCGGTATATAAATGTCACTAAATAAATAAATAAATAAATAAATAAATAAATAAATAAATAGGCATAGAATATAATAGCAGAGTTGGAAGGGACCTTGGAGGTCTTCTAGTCCAACAGCCTGCTCAGGCAGGAAATCCTATACCATTTCAGACAAATAGTTGTCCAATCTCTTCTTAAAAACTTCCATTGTTGGAGCATTCACAATTTCTGGAGGCCAGTCATTCCACTGATTCATTGTTCTAACTGTCAGGAAATTTCTCCTAGGTTGCTTCTCTCCTTGATTAGTTTCCACCCGTTGCTTCTTGTCCTGCCCTATATAAGCGGACTCAGTCTTATGTTAATAAACACTCCACTATGAAGTCTGAGGAAAACTGGACCGTGCAAATTACTCGTAGCAGAATCTGAGGTGGAATTCTCTCCCTTCTCTATTCTGGAACCTGGAGTCATCCAGGTGGAAAGTGTGGGAAGAATACCCCCACCCCCACATCACCTTTATTCTGCTTTTTAGCTGACCCCTTAGGCCTTTTGACACCTAGGCTGAACCAGCCAAAGCACTACAGATACTCCTCGACGTATGACTACAATTAAGCCCAAAATTTCTGTTGTTAAACAAAATATTTGTTAAGTGAATTTTGCCCCATTTTATGACCTTTCTTGCCACAGTTAAGTGAATCACTGCAGTTGTTAAGTGAATAACACATTTGTTAAGTGAATCTGGCTTCCCCATGGACTTTGCTGGTAACAAGGTTGCAAAAGATGTTCACAGAACCCGGGGACATGGCATTGGCAACCATCATAAATATGAGTCAATTGCGAAGCGTCAGAATTTTGATCACATGACCATCCCAACATTGGGAAGCGGCAATGGTTATAAGTGTGAAAAATGGTCATAAGTCAGTGCTGTTGCAATTTTGAAAGATCGCTGAATGAACTGTTGTAAGTCCAAGGACTACCTGTACTTACATAAGTGGAATTGCCAAACACTAGTAAACTAAATAAGGAAATTCCCTCTAGATATTACATGTTCCTCATTTCAATAATAGATTCCCCTCACACAAACCCCTCACCCTGTATCACAATCTTGTCACACGAAAAGTCAAGATTACTAAACCTTCCAGGGAGCCAAGCTATGTTTTCTTCTCTAATGCAGGAGTCTCCAACCTTGGCAACTTTAAGACTTGTGGACTTTAACTCCCAGAGTTCCTGGGAAAGCTGTCTGAGGAACTCTGGGAGTTGAAGTCTACAAGTCTTAACGTTGCCAAGGTTGGAGTCTTACAGTGTTTCTCAACCTTGGCAGTTTGAAGATGTGTGGACTTCAACTCCCAGAATTCCCCAGCCAGCGTTGCTGGCTGGGGAATTCTGGGAGTTGAAGTCCACACATCTTCAAACTGCCAAGGTTGAGAAACACTGGTTGGAGACCTCTGCTCTAAGGGATCTGCTCTGTTTCCCAGTAATCCCTAGAAGACAGGCTGACTTTTCATACTTTCTAAGAACAATAGAAAAGGTTCTCTATAAAAGTAACTACTGTACAAAACTGTAACTTCGTCACGACCTTTGACTGTGTTGACTATCTGTCTCTCCTGTGACTGTCCCGCTCTCGAATAAACGTCATCTCTGCCTCAAGCAATTTGCCCTGCGTCCTTTGGAAAACCCGGCTCAGATTGGACCCCAAATTTATTTGATCAAAAATGGCAGAAGATCTAGGAAGAGAGACTTCATCCACAGGCCAGCCGTTGGCATGCGCTACCCAAAGATGCACCAAAGGCTGCCAAATCAAATAGTTTTTAAAGGGAAATTGGATACAGTTGGAGGCAGGAAATTTTTCAGAGGACTGATTCAGCAACTGGAATCAGAGGCAGACCCTAGCACCTCTTGCTTAGAAACCCAAAGCTGGGGGCAGGGACTTTTATCCTGCTCCCCACCAGGGTTACGCCTTTGGTGCGATCCTGCACAGCTCATCTTGTATTCTTAGACGGCTTCTAAAATGTCTCTTCTTGTGTCTCTGCTGGCTTTCATCAGCAATATAGGAGTGCTAAAGTGCACATTACCAGATTTTGAAAGGGCAGAGGCTCCGAGCGAAGGAGAGGGCTAGCTTGAAATGCAGGAAAATGAAGAGAGAGACAGGGAGAGGAGGGAGGGAGGGAGGAGGGGGAGGAGAGGGAGGAGTGAGGAGGAGAAGGAAAATAAAAACCTCCACAAAATTTGCCAGGGGCTTCTGAAGCAGCCAATTTCAGCCTACATTTTGAGACTAAAATAGCTATCATTAATGTGTGTGTGTGTGTGAGAGAGAGAGAGTTTACCCGGCCAACACAGTTATGGGGAAAAAACCGGGATGGAGTTCTGGCTCGCGCATCGTCGGGTGAGCTAAGAGCTATGGAAGCCCGAAGCTGCAGCCAAGAGGAGACACTATCCCCATTGTTAGATCGTAGACCAAGATGCATTTCTGATAGCTCAGGATGCCAAAGAGAGGGCTAAAAAAAAAGCAATTTCCCAAGAGTTAAATGCTTTAAAAGCAGCAAACAATACAAGGGAGGATGAGAATTTCTCTCAAAAATTTACTCCCAAAGTTACGACGACATTGAAAAAACTGACTTATCACTTTTATCACTTATGACCATTGCAGTATCCCCATGGTCACAAGATCAAAATTCAGATGCTTGGCAACTGACTCATATTTATTACGGTTGCAGTGTCCTGGGGTCATATGATCACATTTTGAGACCTTCTGACTAGCAATGACAATGGGGAAGTCATATTCACTTAACAACCATGTTACTAACAACTGCAGTGATTCACTTAACAACTGTGGCAATAAAGCTTGTATAATGGGGCAAAATTCACTGAACAAATGTTTTCACTTTGCAACAGAAATTTTGGGGTTAATTGTGGTCGTAAGTCGAGGACTACCTATAGTAGGTGATGTGCCTTGTCTTCCAGAAGCTGGTCTACCTTATGCTGGTTGCATATTTGGGATATTAAGTTTATCTAGGGATCTACAGGTAGCCCTTGAAGTATGACACAATTGGAACCAAAAATTCCAGTGATAAGCAAGGCAGTTGCTAACTGAATTTCACCTAGTTTTATGACCTTTTTTGCCACAGTTGTTAAGTGGATCATTGCAGTTAAGTGAATCATGTGTTCATTAAGCAAATCCAGCTTCACCATTGATTTTGCTTCTTAGAACATGGCTAGGAAGATCGCAAATGATGATTACATGACCCCAGGTTGCTGTCATAAATACACGCTGGTTGCCAAGTGGCCAAATTATAATTAATGAAGTGTCTTTCAAGCTCAGCTACTTAAAATGGACTTCAACTCCCAGAATTCCCCAGCCAGCATGAGTGTCTGGGAAATTCTGGGAGTTGAAGTCCACACATCTTAAATTTGCTGAAATTGAGAAATACTGGATTTAATGGCTAAACAGGTTATAACCCTCAAAGAGGGACTTTAGGTGGCCAAATACTAGAGAGAAGTTTTAGTCCAAGTTTCCACTCCATCCCCGTATTTCTTAATCTAAACAAATACTTCTACAAATTCCATAGAACGGTTAACTGGATTATTTAGGGAAAATTGATGGTGGTTTTTTTAAAAAAAAGACATTCTGGACTTTGTTCTTTCTTTGAATAGTAAATATCTCCCACATGCTTGGAACAGCACAAGACTGTTCTTTAAATAACTTCCTGGAATGACCATGAGGCCATGTGATGGTCTTTCTTCAAGAGAAGATGAATAGCAACCAGACTTCACCCCTGCTAGCATTCAGCCTGCTTTTCCTCACTGCTATGCCTGCCAGAAGGTCTGCAAGATCAAAGTCAATATATTTTGCAGTCCTACTATTCTTGGAAATGATGAAGACTCCATTGGCTATCTATATTCCTTCTTCCATATGGAGATGAAGGGTCGGAAGAGGCACCTGGAACACTGATGGAGGAAGACTCAAATCGAGTTTGCCGGGACGCAGGTAAGAACCGATGTTAGGGCTCACTTTGTGGCGATAAGAGTGGGAAAATATCAATATTTCTCCACCTTTATTACATCCACAAATAGCAGTCCAGTGGCCTTGTTTAGGCTGTCCTGGTCACTAATGAGTAGAGAACATCATCTTAAAGCCCTACATGGCTTAGGACCAGGCTATCTCCGGGACCGCATCCTACCTCATACATCCCTACAACCAGTTAGGTCCCACAGAGTTGGTCTCCTCCAGGTCCCTTCAACCAAACAATGTCGGTTGGCGGGACCTAGGGGGGAGAGCCTTCTCTGTGGGAGCTCCGGCTCTCTGGAACCAACTACTCCCAGGGATCAGAACCATTCCCACCTTGCTGGCTTTCCGGAAAGCCATTAAGACATGGCTCTTCCTGCAGGCAGGGTGATTGAGTGGGTTGCATGTGTGGTTTTTTTTTATTCTTTTAATTGTTATTTAATTGTTGTTTTTATACTGTATTATAGCTGTTCTTATATACATTGTACGCCACCCTGAGTCCCTAGGGCAGTGTTTCTCAACCTTGGCAGTTTGAAGATGTGTGGACTTCAACTCCCAGAATTCCACAGCCAGCAACGCTGGCTGGGGAATTCTGGGAGTTGAAGTCCACACATTTTCAAACTGCCAAGGTTGAGAAACACTGCCCTAGGGAGTAGGGCGGCATATAAGAATTGCCAAATAAATAAATAAACATCATCCTGGGCCAGTGTGAAAATTATTCAGGCTATCTGGAGCCATAAAGTCAATTAGATCTGCTCTGATTTGGACTCTGATTGGGCAGGGCAGGCCAAAGTACCTGAGTCATGATCTAGTGGTGTGATTTGGGATAAGCTTGAGCTGCTGACTCTTGAGGAAGTGGAAAGATCTTCTAGCTCAGCCATCTACGTACTGATCTTCCTTGACAGATATGCAAATTAAAACTCAAGCTATATTCCAGAATGGGTAGAATTACACATTGCCCCTCTCTCGTACACACAACCCTTGTTCCAAGCTGACTTATCTGATGTTATCTGATCTGATGTTTATACATTCACATGGATCTCACAGTGGGGGAATGGAGAAACAAGATTTCGGTCCCTATCCATACTGTCTGGAGAAACAGTTAATAAGAGAACCCCCTATCCTCTGCAGAAAAAGGGCAAATACTGTTTTAAACATCTCATTTCAGTCCTCTAAACCAGTATTTCTCAAACCTGACAATTTTAAAATGGGTGGACTTCAACTCCCAATATTGTCCAAGCAGCATTGTTGAGGTTGAAAAACACTGCTCTAAACTCAGACCTTTGCCATAATCAAATTTCTCCAGCGTTCTCCAACATTCTTTAAGAGTAGAAATGCACATTTAGCACCATAACTGGTAGTATGCCTGTTCTTTCTGCAAGGATGTTAAATTTTTCCTTTGTTTCCCACTGTCATTTTGCAAAATGCTGCCTATTAAACACCTAAATATTAGTTCAGCTATTGCAGAATCCATTTGTTTATATAATATTGGAGAAGGAGGCTCTACTCACGGTCACTCATGCCCTTGTCACCTCTCGCTTGGACTACTGCAATGCGCTCTACATGGGGCTACCCTTGAAGAGTATCCGGAGACTTCAGTTGGTGCAAAATGCGGCTGCGCGTGCTGTGGTGGGTGTGCCAAGGTACACCCACGTGACATCGATACTCCGCCAGCTGCATTGGTTGCCCATCGGTCTCCGGGTCCAATTCAAGGTGTTGATCACCATCTTTAAAGCCCTTCATGGCTTGGGACCAGGTTATCTACGGGACCGCATTCTGCCTCATACTTCCCTTCGACCGGTTAGGGCCCACAGAGTGGGCCTCCTCCAGGTCCCGTCGGCCAAACAATGCCGGCTGGCGGGCCCAAGGGGGAGAGCCTTCTCTGTGGCTGGCCCTGTGCTCTGGAACCAACTTCCACCAGAGACCCGAACTATCCCCACTCTGCTGGCCTTCCGGAAAGCTGTTAAGACATGGCTTTTCCTGCAGGCGGGGGGTAGAGCTTAATTCATTCGAGCCCACCCCCCAAGTATGTATGATGTTGAATGGTTGGTGATGATTCTTTTTATAGTGTGTTTTAATTTTTATATTTGCTTTTAATTAACTTTTTAGATTTTGGTTATTCTTGTATTTTCTCACTGTTGTACGCCGCCCTGAGTCCTTAGGGAGTTGGGCGGCATATAAGAATTCCAAAATAAATAAATAAATAAATAAAATAAATAATATAGGCTATTAACAGCAACCCACAGTCAACAAACCAGAAGTCAAGGGGCCAACAAACCACCACAAAGCTCACAGTTACAGCTAGACATTGAGATCTGGGTCGCTCAAGAATTAAAACAAGGTTTTCAGTGCAGCCATCAAGCAGAATATAAATTCAAGGTCAATCCAGTAGAAATCTAGCCTCAGAAATGAACACTGGAAAAATCCAGAGCTTGCTCTAACTGTGGCCAATGAACATATTTATTCCCAAACTCAACGATGGTCTTTGGGACTCATCTAGTCAGACTTAGGTGTAAGGATTTATTTTATTCGTGAGTAGATGTATAATTCTCAAATAAGACTTCCTTGCAGGCATTAATTGCATTTGGCAGTGTCTTCTTAAAGCTCCTACTGCCGGTTCAGATCCCTATGCAAACATCTCCTAGAGAATTTCTTGTGATGGTCTTGGAACTTGGAACAGCTTGGAACTTTCTCCATCTCAGCTTTGTAACAAAGTTCTTGAAGGAATTCATGAAACTTTCATGGAGGACTGCTAAAGGTCCCTGTGATGATATGTGGGAATGACCTTGAGAGAGATAGGGAGAAGACCTGCAGCCTAGCCCTAGGCAATGGTCTGATCAGCAACAGCTCAGTCTACATGTGGGGGAAAACATAGGAAGCATTTCAGAAAGGACCCTCCCTAATTTTTCTGAAGACTAAGAGGAGAGAAGGGAAGTAATACTTTCTGCTTTGCAAGATTTGGACAACCTTAATGGGGTAACAATACCTTATCCCAACATAGAATATAGGATCACAGAGCTGGAAGGGATCTTGGAGGTCTTCTAGTCCAACCTCCAGCTCAAGGCAGGAGACCTTATATCAACCTGGTTGAACGGGTGTCCGGTCTATTTTTGAAAACTTCTAGGGATGGAGCACCCACAACTCTAGGGGGCAAGTTATTTCATTAACTGTTCTCACAGTCAGGAATGTTCTCCTTACTTCTAGGTTGGATGTGTCTTTAAGAAGCTTCCACCCATTACTTCTTGTCCTACTCTCAGGACCTTTGGAGAATAAGTCAATCCCCTTTTCTCTGTGTCAGTCCCTCAAGTACTGGAAGACAGTTATCATAGCAATAACAATAGCACTTAAGACTTATATAACGCTTCATAGTGTTTTACAGCCCTCTCTAAGCGGTTTACAGAGTTCAGCCAATTGTCCCCAACAATCTGGGTCCTCATTTTACCGACCTCAGAAGGATGGAAGGCTGAGTGAACCTTGAGCCGGTGAGATTTGAACTGCTGAACTGCTGAACTGCAGTGCTGCACTTTAACCACTGCGCCACCTCGGCTCATGTCACTCCTAATCTTTCTCTTTGATAGGCTAAACATACCTAGTTCCCTTAACAGTTCATCGTACATTTTAGTCTCCAGATCTGTCATCATCTTTATTGCTGTTCTCTGCATTCTTTGTTTTTCATGTATAACATCTTTTTTTGTATCGTGGTGACTAGAACTGTATGTTGTATTTCACATGCAGCCTCACTAGTGTGGCATAAAGGGAAAAACCCTTTTTGGAAGCCTTGGACAGTCTACTGTAAGCCCTTAAATTACTTCATGTTTAAATGGTGCCTCTTTGCATGTTTAAATAGTGCTTCTTTTCTGCGCAACATCATCCCTTAATGGTGACAAATGTATTTTCCGGGATTCTGTTGCTCTTAGTTACTGTTTCATTAACAAATATGCAGAGATATGTCTCAATAAGCAGGCAGCTAATTAACACCTGAGGGTTGCCCCTCCAGACACGAAGAAGAACGTGTCTCCAGTGGCCCAAATGATTTTACAGCAAAATAGTCACCAGCACTCCATTCAAATCATGGATATTTGTTTCCTGACAAACCCCAAAGACTTGGCCACCAGGAATTTATTCCATAGCTGCCTACATGGTTATAATTAGGGGGTAATAAAAAACTGCTGGCTATGAACTATTACTTTGTTTCAGTAATTCTTTCTTTATTGAGCAAATTCCACTCCCCACCACCGCTGCATCATAACTTATTTTAGAGACGAAATAGCAGCTGTAAACCACTGTTGTTGTTGAAGCAGACAGATGGGGGTTCTGAGATTTTGCATAGATCTCTCTGCCAAAGAATGTTTTTCTTGACCCAGTCCACAAGCATTTCTGCCCTGTCTTTGATTCTCCCCCCTACCCCCGTCTACCTATTTGAGAGAGTTTTGGAAAAATATATTAATGTCGGTGGCTTTTTTTTTTGGCTGGCGGTTACTGTTTTTTATGTGCTTTATAGTATTTATGATGCCAGGAAATGGTTTTTAAGGTGATGTTCCTGGATATTATTTGGGAGGGGAAGGTAGTCTATAAATTTTGCAAATAAATAAATAAGAGGGGGAAGTCAAACTTACTGAACTGGTGGCTTGAAGCACATGTTCAAACACATTTTGTTGTCAACAAAACGGGAGTGCTTTGCTTTCATCCAGGACGGTTTTTCAGTTTCTCAATCTAGATCTAGTGAAGTACTAATGCCACTCTATAAAGCCTTAGTTAGACCACACCTAGAATCCTGCATCCAGTTTTGGTCACCACACTATAAAAAAGATGTTGAGACTCTAGAAAAAGTGCAGAGAAGAGCAACCAGGATGATCAGGGGACTGGAAACTAAAACATATGAAGAACGGTTGCAGGAACTGGGCATGGATAGTCTAGTGAAGAAAAGAGAAGGACCAGGGGAGACAGGATAGCAGTGTTCCAATATTTGAGGGGCTGCCACAGAGAGGAGGGGGTCAAGCTATTTTCCAAAGGACAGACAAGGAATAATGCATGGAAACTGATCAAGGAGAGATTCAACCTGGAAATAAGGAGGAACTTTCTGACAGAACAATCAACCAATGGAACAGCTTGCCTTCGGAAGTTGTGGGAGCATCAACACTTGAGACTTTCAGGAAGAGATTGGACTGCCATTTGTTGGAAATGGTGTAGGGTCTCCTGCTTGAGCGGGAGGTTGGACTAGATGACCTACAAGGTCCCTTCTAACTCTGTTAATCTGTAACCTCAGCAACTTTAGCACAACATGGACTTCAACTCCCAGAATTCCCCTTAGTTGAGGAAATCCTGGGAGTTAAAGTCCACAGGTCTAAAAATTGCTGAGGTGGAGAAACCCTGAGCTAACCCGAACCCACTCCCAGGACCTGCTGGTGATTTTCCATCCAAAATTTAGATCCAGCTTGGTTTGGTTTGGTTTTCCTCCAAATCTGCCAAAACTATCTTGGTTCTATCATAGCTACATTTGAAATATGGCAGCAGAAGGCTGACAGATCACTACTAATCATCAACAGGCTGCCACAACCTTCAAAATAAATGTGTGACACAGACTTATTTGATTCTAGGGAAACGTCTTTGGTGTGAAAAGCTATGTGGGATGAACCTGTCTTTCTCCCCTGCAGCTTTCATGACTTAACTGACTTCCAATAGACCCAAAATGCTAATATCAGGCTGGAGTTGCTCTGTGAACGTCTTCAGTCTGAAAAGTATGGGCAGCCAGAGGAACTCCAGGAAGATGGGAAGATGTGTTCCAGGAAACAACCCTTGTCCCCTGCCCCATCTGAAGAACAGCATCAAACAAAAATTGCAAGGACATTTTCAAACATCCGTAGAATCATGGTAGACACACAAAAGCTCCTCTTTTTTTTAATAAGGGAAGTGGGCTTTTGCAAATCTGTGAGACAGATTTCAGCATCTGATTAAGATAATGGCCTCACTGCTTTTGATGTGGATCCAGCTGCAGTACAACATCTTCAAACCAGAAGCCAGGATTCCTTTGATTCCAGGTGGCCTTGCTAGGAATGGACACACAGAGAAAAATTAAAGGCTGGGGTTTCATTCTGCCCCCCTGATTCACTACCCCTGGCTGTTCTAGGTCTTTAGCTGGCTTTAGATCAGTGGTTTCCCAACCTTTCTAATGCTGCGACCCGTGCCCCGCCCCCGTGCCCCCACTGTGACCCACCCGCCGCCGCCTTTTGGGTTCTTTTACCCTCTGCGCATGCACAAAGCGTGCTGCGCATGCACAGAGGGTAAAAGAACCCAAATGGCGGCATCTGGGCGAAGTCTCCTGATCCGGGCGAGGTTTCCGCTCGCTTCGCGTGTTGCCTCTGGGAGCTTTTCGAGCCCCATCGCGAAAGGCGTGCACGACTTCGGCAGGGCCGGGACAGGCGGCTGCCCGGAGAGAGCCACCCCCTTCGCAGAGTCTCTCCCGTCTACCTGTAGCGTTCGGGGCAAAGGGTATGGCTCTATCTGGGCAGCCGCCTGTCCCGGCCCCGCCAAAGTCGTGCACGCCTTTCGCAGGGGTGAAATGCTCCCAGTTCATTCTTGCCTGTCAGTCGTCGCAGAGCCGATGGAGCCGGTGGTGGTCGCAGCGTGGGGCTTCCCCCCAGCTTCCCCCACCCGCCTGGATGCCACCATTTGAGTTCTTTTGCCCTCTGCGCATGCAGAACGCTTTGCGCATGCGCAGAGGGTAAAAGAACCCAAATGGCAGCAGCGGGGTGGGTCGCGGTGGGGCGTGGGTTGTGGGGCGCGATATGGCCAGGCTTGTGGCAGTGGGGGGGGAGCTGAGGATGCCGAGGCGACCCCTGGGAAATGGTCATTCGACCCCCAAAGGGGTCCCAACCCCCAGGTTGGGAACCGTTGCTTTAGATGCACACAAAATAAGGACTTTAGTGAAATCAGATTTAAATGTGACGTTCTCCCTTTGAATGTCTATGGAGATTCTCAGTCATCCAGGTCATGGTTGTCCCAAAGGTGCTTTTTCAAGAGGCAACTGGACTTTCTAGTTTTTCTTTGAAGACGTTTCGCTTTTCATCCAAGAAGTTGAAGCTTCAGAGAAAAACTAGAAAGTCCAGTTGCTTCTTGTAAAAGCACCTTTGGGTTCTCCCTTTGAACAAGAAACATCTTATTCTTGTTCCAGTCTGAGTTATAAAGGTAGTCCCCAAATTATGACCAGTTGTGGCAGATCCCCCAAAATATACACGTCCTGGTTCCAAAGTTTTGATGGTTACCCCTCCCCCACAGTCACATGACATTCTGGGTGCTCAGCAACTGAACTAAATTTACGGGGGTTTGTAGCATCCCACAATCATTTGACTGTGATTTACAATTTTTTTTTGCTGAAAACCAGTTATGCCCCATTGCAAACCATGCATTTGCTTATCAACCATTGTGTTCATTTAATGACTGTGAATTTGCTTAACGACTGTGATGATTTGGTTAATGACCACTATTCATAAAATTAGCTTGGTCTCGTGAATGACCCACTTAAGGTCTGTCGTGATTTACAACTGTAATGGGCAAGCTCCATTACAGTCGTAAGTCAAGGACTACATGAACAAATTTGCAAGTTCTTGTAGTTTGCTTAACATCTAAGGCAGGGGTCCCCAAACTTGGCAACTTTAAGACTTGTGGACTTCAACTCCCAGAATTCTCCAGCCAGCTATGCTCAAGCTATGCTGGCTTCAGAATTCTGGGAGTTGAAGTCCACAAGTCTTAAAGTTGCCAAGTTTGAAGACCTCTGATCTAAGGCAACATGTATACATAGTGCTCATAAAGGTTACCTTTGGCTCCATTTTACTACTTTCACTAACCTGCTGACCAGAGGTGGGTTCCTGCCGATACGCTCTTACCTGTTGGTCGCCACAGAGCCGAAGAAGCCGGTGGCATTCGCGGCGTGGGGCTTCCCCCGCCCGCTTTCCCCGGCCCGCCTGGACGCCGCCATTTGCGTTCTTTTGCCCTCTGCACAAGCAGAACGCTTTGCGCATGCGCAGAGGGCAAAAGAATGCAAATGGCGGCGTGTGGCGGGCAGGGGAAAGCAGGCGGGGAAAGCCCCGTGCCACAAACGCCACCGGCTTCTTCGGTTCTGCGGCGACCAACAGGTAAGAGCGTACCGGCAGGAACCCACCTCTGCTGCTGACGAATTGAGGCAATTCCCCACCCTGCTGTTTGGAGGGATTGTAGCCCTTTCGGCAGAGATGTTGACTCCGACCTTTATGAGCATCGTGTAATTTTACAGTCACAACTGCATGTGCTCAGGAATTGTGTAATCCCTGTAAAGTTCAGCTTCCCACCCTTAAGGCAATGTTGGCAGGATTCTAACTATTTTTGTCTGCCTTCATCTTTTACCATACTTATTTAGGGTTTATTTCTTAACCATCTTAATATTAAATTAGCATCTTAATATCCCAAGTAGACTGTTATAAAGCAATGTAGGATTGTATTTATTTAAGAGTTTAGTCATTTTGCTATTTTAAGCCTTTAATGCACCTTAGATCTACTCCTATACTCTAGCCCAGTGCTTGCCAAACATTTTCTTTCATTATCCTCAAAACTGCTTATCAAAAAGTACTTACAGGAAGTCCTGGACTAACTACCACAATTAGGACCAGAATTGTGAGTTGTGAGTTGTGAGTTGTGCCTTATTTTATGAGGAGGAGGAGCAGATTCCATACCACCACTATTTGTTCCCTTTTACAGCTTTTAATCATGCCATTAGGAAACAACACACAGTGAGAAGGCCAATAGTTACCCAGGTAAAATAAGAGCTGCTCACTAAAGCATTGAATGGATCATACAATAACCAGCTTTCTTCTCCCATCCTTCCCAAATTCACTTACTCTAATGTTCTCTGCTCATATTTTCTGTAGATGGTTGGTTGCTGCTAGCTTCACACACTGGATCTTTTATCCACTTTTCTCCTCTTCCTCTTTTCCTGCCCCTTTTCCCACCTTGAGAAACAGATCTCCAAACAGCTTCTCAGTTTCTTCTACAGATCTTCCAGGTCTTTCCACACCATGACTCAGCTGCCTGTTATTTCTGTGATGACCCTGTCATAAAGTCCTGCATCTGTCCTTTTTATGCTCTTTTGATCTCAAGTACAGGCAAGTATAGGTAACTGTAACTGCTCATTTCTCACCTGATCTTTCTTTCTCTGCTACCTCCCAAATTATGGTCATATAGACCTATCTGAGCTAGCTTTTTCTCTCCCCTTCCAAATTAGCTTCCTTCCCCCCTCCTTTCTCTGAATTTAGCTTTGAGGCTACTTGAAATATAACCTGGGGTCAGTATGTCTAGAAGGAGTTCTACCTATTCCCCCCCCCCCAATTTTATTAACCTATTAATCTTAGACAAACCTATTTTCTGCATGCTGCAATCTAGCCATTTAGCTTTGAGAGAGGGAGGGGGAGGGAGGGAGAGAGAGAGAGAGAGAGAGAGAGAGAGAGAGAGAGAGAGAGAGAGAGAGAGAGAGAGAGAGAGAGAGAGAGAGAGAGAGAGAGAGAGAGAGAGAGAGAGAATTCCACACCAGAACAACTAAACACAAGGACAGTTTCCCCCCCCCCATGCCATCACTCTGCTAAACAACTAATTCCCACAACACTGTCAAACTATTTAGTAAAACTTTTTACTATTATTATTCTCATCCTTCTTATTACCTATCTCCTTCTACTTATGACTATAACCTTGTTGCTTGTATCTTTTCAATTTATATTGTTTTATTTAGTTTCCCAGTATGATTTTGATTGCTTATTTAGTATCCTATGACTATCACTAAGTGTTGTATCTTATGATTCATGATAAATATATATTTTATGTACATTGAGAGCTTATGCACCGAAGACAAATTCCTTGTGTGCCCAATCACACTTGGCCAATAAAGAATTATATTCTATAAAGAATTCTATTCTATTGAGATCAGGATCATGTACATCTATGGTGATGTATGAAGATAGCAATCACAATGGAGATATAAAGTGTAAGATTGTGGTTAGGACTATCCTAGGACTGAACTTCAAGTCCATCCTCAACCATGGAAACTCATTGGGTCATTTTGTCGTCCTGTGTCAGAACAACCTATCAGCCACCCAGAGTCACTGGAGAGTGAGATGGGTGGCATATAAATTTAATAAACAAATAAATAAATCCTATCTAAGCTTGTTGCTAAAAACAAAAGGAACAGGGGATGAGATGAGATACAAACATAACAAATAATTGAGAAAATTGAGGACCCAGATTGTTGGGGGCAATATAAATATACATTGCTTACTGGTGTTAACCGCTTAGAGCAGTGTTTCCCAACCTTGGCAACTTGAAGATGTCTGGACTTCAACTCCCAGAATTCCCCAGCCAGCGAATGCTGGCTGGGGAATTCTGGGAGTTGAAGTCCAGACATCTTCAAGTTGTCAAGGTTGGGAAACACTGGCTTAGAGAGTGCTTGCACTGTGAGGCGGTATATAAATCTCACAAAATAAATAAATAAATAAAATAACACATTACAATATACAGGTTGTCTTTGACTTACGAGCATTTGTTTAGTGATTGTTTGAAATTATGGCATCACCAAAGAATGTGACTTATGACCAGTCCTCACACTCATGACCACCACAGCATTTCAGCAGTCTTGTGATTATGTTTTGGGAGCTTGGCACCTGGCTTCTGACAAGCAACATCAACGGGGAAGCTGACAGGAAAAGTCACAAGTCATGGCCATGTGATCTTTCACTTAAGAACCAAAGAGAAAAAAGGTTGTAAAATTGGGTGCAATGGCCTGATGTCTCACTTAATGACCATACTGCTTCACAATGAGTTTTCCAGTCCCAATTGTAATCATAAGTCAAGGACTGCCTATAGAAGGTGCATACCAATTGCCTCCTCCAATCCAAGGGTCAAAGTTGGCAAAAACCAACATAAACCAACAGGGAAATCTGCATGAACATTCAGTGCCTTTTCCAGATCCTGCATCAGGCTGGTGCAATTAGAAAATTCCCAAGAACACAGATTGCACCAAACTGGCAGGAATAGCCAACTCTCCAGAAGATAGGCTCAAGATACAGAAGGATCTTGACAGACTTGAGCATTGGGCGCTATCAAACAAAATGAAATTCAATGGTGAAAAAAGTAAGGTTCTACATTTAGGCAAGAAAAACAAAATGCACAGGTACAGTATATGTGGTACCTTGCTCAACAGTAGTAACTGTGAGAGGGATCTTGGAGTCCTAGTGGACAACCATTTAAATATGAGCCAGCAGTGTGCAGCAGCTGCCAAAAAAGCCAACACAGTTCTAGGCTGCATTAACAGAGGGATAGAATCAAGATCACGCGAAGTGTTAATACCACTTTATAATGCCTTGGTAAGGCCACACTTGGAATACTGCATTCAGTTTTGGTCGCCACGATGTAAAAAGGATGTTGAGACTCTAGAAAGAGTGCAGAGAAGAGCAACAAAGATGATTAGGGGACTGGAGGCTAAAACATATGAAGAACGGTTGCAGGAACTGGGTATGTCTAGTTTAATGAAAAGAAGGATCAGGGGAGACATGATAGCAGTGTTCCAATATCTCAGGGGTTGCCACAAAGAAGAGGGAGTCAAACTATTCTCCAAAGCACCTGAAGGTAGAACAAGAAGTAATGGGTGGAAACTAAACAAGGAGAGAAGTAACTTAGAACTAAGGAGAAATTTCCTGACAGTTAGGACAATTAATCAGTGGAACAGCTTGCCTCCAGAAGTTGTGAATGCTCCAACACTGGAAGTTTTTAAGAAGATGTTGGATAACCATTTGTCTGAAGTAGTGTAGGGTTTCCTGCCTAGGCAGGGGGTTGGACTAGAAGACCTCCAAGGTCCCTTCCAACTTTGTTGTTGTTATTATTATTGCTTTTGTGTGTTGGGTGTATGATATGTTCTAGGTCTGTGATGGCGAACCTATGGCACGCGTTCCACAGGTGGCATGTGGAGCCATATCTGAGGGCACGCGAGGCGTTGCCCTATGTCAGCTCCAGCGCGCATGTGCGTGCTGGCCAGCTGATTTTTGGACTTCCGGAGAGCGGTGGAGGCAGTTTTCACCCTCCCCAAGCTTCAGGAAGCCTCCAGAGCCTGTGGATGGTGAAAAACGGACCCAAAGAGCCTACCAGAAGTTCGGAAACAAACTTCTGGTAGGCCTGTTGGGCCATTTTTCGCCCTCTCCTGGCTACATTGGGCCGTTTTTCACCTTCTCCAAGCTTCAGGAAAGCCTTTGGAGCAGGGGCGGGTTCCTAATTTTTTTACTACCACTCTGTGGGCGTGGCTTATTTTGTGGGTGTGGCTTGCCAGCCATGTGACTGGGTGGGCGTGGCTTCTCAGACTGCTGAAGGGAGGGGAACTGAGATAGGTCCTGCCGCCCATTCTTTCAGCGTCTCACATGTTCCCTCAGCCATCCTCACCTGCTTGGACTCACTGTGGGGTAGGAAGGCAGCGCATGAGCACTGCCGGAAACTCGGCTTCTGGACATGTGTAGAAGAATTTTTTTTAAAAAAAAATGGCGGCGCCCAGGCACCGGCAACCGTCCACATCGGTACTGTGACGTCACCAGCGGGCCGCTACCGGTGCTATAGAGTGGACCACACTGGTAGGAACCCACCACTGCTCTGGAGCCTGTGGATGGTGAAAAATGGCCCCAACCGCCCCCCTTTTTCACCATCCACAGGCTCCAGAGGCTTTCCTAAAGCCTGGGGAGGGTGAAAAACGGCCCAACGGGCCTACCAGAAGTCCGGAGACTGCAGTGAGGTCTGCATGCATATGCAGAGGGGTTGTGCGTGCATGCGCGGGGGAGGGCATTGCATTATAGGTGTGGGCACGCGCGTGCATGCTATCGCGTGTGCGCGCGCCCTTTTGGCACCCGAGCAAAAAAAAGGTTCACCATCACTGTTCTAGGTTTTGCAGATGAGAAACAGGAACCAATTCTTTGGCTGCTGGCCTAATTCAATTGCAAATCTGTTTTGACAAAACACTGAAAGCTCTTCCATCGCCAAAGTGGAAACATTCATCTTCATGTAATCTTTTAGGCCAGCCAAGATTCAAGAAACCCCAGACTTTTGGAACAACCAAGATAAAAATAACCAAAAGCTGAGCAAAGAGGTGGAACAGTTTCACTGTTCCAGTACAATCTTACAGAGTAAGATTTGTTAGTTAAGGGACCCTTAAGAAGGAAGCAGGAAGGTTAAGGTGACCAGATTTTAATATTTGTAAAGCGGGACACCATTGACAGGGGGGGTTTCTAGGGGAGCAAGACGGGAGGGGTCCATCTCTCTTATCCTGCAGCTTTGTGCACCCCCCCCAAACACACCCCCTTCATCGCAGCCAGGGGTGGGTTCCTACCGGAGCAGGCTTACCTGTTCGTCGCCGCAGAGCCAAAGAAGCTGGTGGCGTTCGCGGCACGGGGCTTCCCCCACCCGCTTTCCCTGGCCACCGGGACGCCGCCATTTGCATTCTTTTGCCCTCTGCGCATGCGCAAAGCGTTCTGCTTGCACAGAGGGCAAAAGAATGCAAATAGCGGTGTTCCGGGGCCTAGGGAAAGCGGGCAGGGGAAGCCCCATGCCGCGAATGCCACCAGCTTCTTCGGCTCTGCAGCGACGAACAGGCAAGACCGCCGCTGCCCCTCTCACTGCCCTCCCTCCCCGCCTGGCAGGAGGAGGCAGGCGAGGCAGGAGGCAGAGGGGTGTGCAGGGCAAATTCAAATTAAAAAAGCAGGACTTTTTTGAAATGCCGTGGGACGCGGGACAAATTATTAAAAAGCGGGACTGTCCTGCCAAAAGCGGGACGTCTGGTCACCTTAAAAGGTCGACTCTTCCTGCAGCTTTAAAAGATGCAGTCCTTGAATTTTTCCAGTCTCCTGATCTTGGAACCTGAGTGTCACTTAAAAGCAATTTATGGGGTCTAATTTATCTCTGTTGATCCTTTTCTGCCTCCCCTCTTCCCACTTTAGTAAAATGTCGACTTGTTGGAGGGTGTGTGTGTTTGCCAGGGCTGTTTTGAGGGTTAACGTTCCATCTGGTGCCCCTTGGAAGAATCCCAAAAGAGCTGCTTCAGTTACAAATAATTAGTTACTGGTGGGGAGAACCCACAAGCAAAGATGGGTGGGGAGGAGCAGCTGGAAAGGAAGAAGATGGATGGGAGGGGGTGAAAACATAAGGCCATTTCTTATCTTACGTGGCAGTCAGAGCAGATTTTCAGCAGAGCCTGCGCTGAACATGGAACTTCATAAAGAATGTATGTCTAATCAAAGAGTATTTTTAGGAAGGAAGAACAGTTGTGCTCTGGAAATCAGACTAGGATTATGGTACCTGGGGCTATGGATATCCAGATAACCACCAGATGGCAGCAAAATATCTTATCTTTGCTGCCTTCTAGTGGTTACTTGAATCTTTGCAACTAAATATGATAGCCCCCAAAGCTCCATCTATCTGACTTCATTTGATGGAATACTATTTAATGCATGAGCCAGGCACTGACCTTTTGACTAGTCTTCATTTTTCATCTTAGATGCATAAAAGTAGGGAAGGAGGTAGACCATGTTGAATAGCATCAATCCTCCTTCTTCCCCTCAGAGAAAATGGAAATTATTTTTTAATTAAAAGGCCGGTAACAATGGGAGAAAGTTCAACTTACTTTTTATATACTGTGCAAAGTTTCCAAACAAAATCCAGTGAAGACCAAGGCAAGGTGAGAGGAGGACAATGGCGCTGTGAGATGGATTCTCAGGGTTTTGCATTAGGTATGAGATATATCTCAACTGAAAGGCCACAGGATTCTGATTGGAGTCTTGAGTAGTTCATGTCTGAACAATATATAAACTATAAGAGTGGGAAGCAGTTAAATTTTGAAGGGGGAAGGGGCTTCAGAATGCATGTGGACAAGCTTAACCAAATACAGAATTTCCCAGGGTTGTGTTGTAGTACAGAGGACAGCTGCACAATGCCAAGAATAAGTACAGATAATTTAAGGAGTTGCAGAGAATGTAACTTGAGCAACTCCATGGGCTCCAGATCAGCTTTTTGCCTTCAAATCCAAAATATTGCACTAGCTCCTAATGAACCAGAGAGATGAAGATAGTGTATCAGACTTAAAAAGCTACAAAGGGTGGCTAACACCAGAAAGGATAGCATCAAAATTTTAAAATATCTTGACAGGTTAGAAAACTGGGCTGAAGCCAAGAAGATGAAAACCAACACAACAAAACATCAGTTTTTCTATTCCAGTAAAAAATCATCCAGAGCAATGATGCGTAATTTGGAGGTGGGATAGCTGGCTTGGCAGCAGGAAAGGTAGAAAGCATCAAGGCCCCTTAGTCAGAAGCTGAACCTCAGCCAGGAGCATCACTTGGCTGCAAAAAAGCAAATTCTATTTTGGGTATCAATATCAGGAAGCCATACTTCTTTTTTATTCCACATAAGTCAGTTTGTGCTTGATCCATATTTCCAGAAGGCAATTGATGAAGTAGAGTGTGTCTCTGTTACATCTGTGCTGTGCTTCCTGTCAGCTGAGGAAACATCAAAACAATCCGATTAAAGGACAGGGACAAGCCACTTTCAGTATTTAATGAGAATATTAATAAGATCAGCTTGTACACCTGGTTGTAGGGATTCAATTATGACCTACAATGAATAGCTGGAATCATACGCAAAAAAGAGGGACTGAATGAACTAGGAAAGGATTCTGATCAGATGCTGGTGGCATATGCTTTAGCCCAGGGGTGTCAAACTCATGGCATCATGTTGGCGTCATGTGACGTATCGTGACTTTTTTCCCTTCCCTAAACTGGGGGTGGGCGTGGTCAGCGTGTGACATATCACCCTCGAGCTGCAAGTTTGAGACCCCTGCTTTGGCTAGAACTCACAATGTCAAAATGTCATGTGAACTTAGTAGGATGTCATTGGAAATGCAAGATAAAGATGACTCTGAATTCTATAAAACTTGGGACAGGTGGTATAATTGGCTTAACCAAAACAAATATCAAAAATTGCTATAATTATGTGTCATGAACTTAGACAGTATAAATAATAACAAATGTCTACTTTTTTGCACAGACCGGAACAAATTATCGGAATATATACAATTTTACAAGGTTTTAAAATATTAATCAAGCTGAACAAAAGAACCATTGTTGAAAAAGAAAAAATGGTTTTATTGTAATGATAATAGACTGAACATAATATAACAAGAGAAAAGAATAAGGAAAATATTGGAAGATATAAGAAAGATAATGATGTAAATAATAACTATATAGAATAAACATGTTTTTGTATCACTAGGCTGTAAAAGGATAGTGTCAATGAGATGGTTGACATGTATGTTCAATGTTTTCTATTCTCAAAGATATTTGATACTTTATTTATATATACATATGTTTATAGATGTTTTTATGTTTGTTTGTATGTTTGTTTGTCTTTTTAACATAATTAATAAAGACTATTTTTAAAAAAACAAAAACAAAATATCATGTGTTTCATCAAGTTAACCCAAAAGTGACATAATTAGGCCCATTGTATGAAGAGAGGATGCATATGATATTAGTTTCCCTCCATGGACATTTATGGATGATAAGTTTTCCTAGTGATATAATGTGTCAAAGATGGATTCCTGGTCAGGGTCACCAGCTCTCTTTTTCTTTTCTTTTCTTTTCTTTTCTTTTTTTTAAAAAAAATATTTATTGAGTTTTCCTTTAAAAACATAACAATTAAATACACACAACAACAAAAATAAACACAACAGAAAAAAACCAAATACAAAAACTGTAGAAAACACTACAGTAAGCAAATATCATACGCAATCAACTACAAACATAACGCCGACTAGTACAAACCATAGCAGTGAAATCATGCTTCTTTAACATCCTATTAGCTATTAATACTAATCTTTATACACTCGATTATATATTATATCTTTTTTTATATATTATATATTAGCTCTCTTTTTCATTGGGAATGTAGTGAATAAAGAAAGTGGCCTTGAAGGCCAGAGGGAAGATCCACTACCAAAGCAATGATCAGATTGGAGGAAAATTTGAGCCCAGGCCAAGAAAGCAAAAGCTACTCTGACAGCCCTCCGCAATTTTTATTAAAAATTTAAAAAAGGGATGACAGATAACTCATTCAGACTTAACAAAATAACAGAATAACAGAGTTGGAAGGGACCTTGGAGGTCTTCAACGTCTAACCCTATAACATTTCAGACAAATTGATGTCCAATATCTTCTGGAAAACCTCCAGTGATGGAACACCACAACTTCTGGAGCAGGGGCGGGTTCCTAATTTTTTTACTACCACTCTGTGGACGTGGCTTGTTTTGTGGGTGTGGCTTGCCAGCCATGTGACCGGGTGGGCGTGGCTTGCCAGTCATATATTAGTTATTTCAGAGAGACTTGACTACTATTTTTGCTATTTTATAGCTTACATGAAAAGCTTTGCATACAAAGTGTGTGTTACACCATGGCAACACAGCAACCTTTATATGCAGAAAATGCTATAGTTAAAAGACAAGTAAGTCTCATACAGCATTTTTGGTTTCAGTCATGGATTCCTTAGACGAAAATGTTGAGGACTGTTAAAAGAACAGTATCTTTTAACAGTCCTCAATGTTTTTGTCTAAAGAATAACTGTTTAAAACTGTATAAAATTAACAGTATAAAAGGTTAAGCTTTCGGAAAACGCCCACTTTGGGAAGCTTTAGGCAAAAGCGAAGGAAAAGTGTCAAATGCGAGCTTCTTATTATTTTCAAGCGAAGGGACGGGGAAAGACTTAATTGTCAGGTTTCTGGGCATGCGCAGAAGAAATTTTTTTAAAAAAATTAACCGATCGCACCGGTACTGTGACATCACCAGCGGGCCGCTACTGGTGCTATAGAGTGGACTGCACCAGTAGGAACCCACCACTGTTCTGGAGGCAAGTCGTTCCACTGATTAATTGTTCTAACTGTCAGGTAATTTTTCCTTAGTTCTAAATTGATTCTCTTCTTGATTAGTTTTCATCCATTGCTTCTTGTCCTGCCTTCAAGTGCTTTGGAGAATAGGTTGACCACTACAGCTGTTATAATGTAAAAGTAGCTTGCAGTCTACATGATGTCTGTTTCTTAGTCTGGTCTACCTGGTTTTCTGTTTTGGGTCTATATTTAAACTTACAGAACACGAAGAGACATCTGAGGCAATCAATTCGTATCCTCTGCCAACTGAAGCAATCCTAAGAGATGACAATCTATACAGGTAGTCCTCGAGTTGCAATCACAATTCTAAGTGAAACATTTGTTAAGTGAGTTTGCCCCATTTTACAACTTTACTTGCCAGAGTTGTTAAGTGAATCATTGCATTTGTTAAGTTAGTAACACGGTTGTTAAGTAAATCCGGATTCCCCATTGACTTTGCCTGTCAGAAGGTCGCAGAAGTTCATCACATGATTCCAGGACACCAACCGTCATAAATATGAGTCAGTTGCCAAGCATCTGAATTTTGATCATGGGTCCATGGGGATGCTGCCAATGGTTGTAAGTGTGAAAAATGGTCATAAGTCACTTTTTAGTGCTGTTGTAACTTTGAATGGTCACTCAATGAACTGTTGTAAGTTGAGGACTACCTGCATTTGATTGCCTAAATACTAAAGAGTTCTAAAACTAAACATCTTTATGAGAAAGTTTTGTTTAACGTTTATTCTTCCTGTTTAGGAAAACGTACACACAATTTGGACAACTATTCTAAGAATACCTGCCTGGTTCTCATGAATTGAATTGGACAAATTCAATAGATCCTGCTATTCCTAGGATATAGAGAGTAACAGATATTTGTCTGAGGTGGTAAAGCTAAGGAAAAAGTAGCTGTAGCAAATCTAATTTGGTGCCAAAACAAAGTTAAAATCAGAGTGATCCATTCCCAGATGTTGGTGCAATTGTTGATTTGCTGAGCCAGATCAATATAATTTAGTGCTCCAGTTAGATTGAATCATCTCAACTGGAGTGATTTGATTCCCTTTGATTTGGCTACTAAATCACAAATGTGCACATCCAAAGCCTAAACTGATATACATTATTGAATAGATTCCATGCATTGGATTTGATGATTCACCTAGAACCAGTGATCTGGTTTGGAAAGTTGCAAAGCTGCTTTCGAATCAAATCTTCAAATGTCATATCACCCGAGCTACTCCGGATGGACCACCATATCAGTTTCCTTTTCTTTACCACTCCAGAGTTTAGATCACAAGCACTGTCCATTTCATATTTGCAAATGTTAGCAAGTTCCTTTCAAAATTTTAGTTAAGAACCAAGGGCAGGGTGAGATCCTGCTGAAAATACTCTCTCTCTCTCTCTCTCTCTCTCTCTCTCTCTCTCTCTCTCTCTCTCTCTCTCTCTCTCTCTCTCTCTCTCTCTCTCTCTCTCTCTCTCTCTCTCTCTCCCTCCCTCCCTCCCTCCCTCCCTCCCTCCCTCCCTGCGTGGGTGCATGCATGCGTAAAATCGGTATGGCAGCTGCTATTATGAAATCAAATCCATGTTGCCTGTTTTGACTTTCCTGTGGATGGCATTATCAAGGATTGGTGAATCTGTGCAAATTCTTTTAAAAAACTGAACAAAGAAATCATACAAAATTCTCCTGTCACATTAGCTGTCTTCTGCGGTCTGTATGTCTGGATTGCAATCTCTTCTCAACCATTATTAAATTCTTTTCAAAGCTCTGTATATTATGCACTGGAAACTATCCGCTTGCAATTCTCACATCTCTGTCTTTTGTAAATAATAATCTAATTAGTTTTCTTGAAATTACAAGTGAGAATAAAAACAAAACAGAACTTGTGAAAACAATATAATCAAAACAGTATATAAAAAGCTAAAGGAAAGAAGCAAATATACTAAAGAGAGAGAGGGGGGAAAGCAAGAAGAGAAAAATCAATGTAGTCTAGTGGTTAAGACACCAGGCTAGAAATTGGGTTAGAAACCATGAGTTCTAATCCGACCTTAGGCATGACAGTCAGCTGGGTAACTTTGGGCCAATCACCAGGAGATGGTGAGTTCTAGTCCTGCCTCAGGTATGAAAACTGGCTGGGTGACTTTGGCCCAGTCACTCTTTCTCAGCCCAGTCCACGTCACATGGTGGCTGTTGTGGGAAAAATAGAGAAAGGAGTATTAGGTAGGTTTACCATCTTGAGTTATTTATAAAAATTAATAAAAGTGGGACATAACATAGAAAAATACAGCTAGTCCATATCTTATAGCAATTCACTTAATGACTGTTTGAAGGCACTAAAAAAGTGATTTATGACCATTTTTCACACTTAGGACCATTGCAGCATCCCCATGGTCATGTGGTCAAAATTCCGAGAGACGGTAACTGACTCATATTTACGACGGTTGCAGTTTCCCAGGGATCCCAGCTGTGATCCCCTTTTGTGACCTTCTGACAAGCAAAGTCAATGGGGAAGCCAGATTCACTAAACAACCATATCAGTGGCGGGTTGCCATCTTACCGGTGCTGGTGCTCTGCGCGTGCATCTCCAAGTTTCGGGGTTGCGCGTGCTCACTACATGCGCGTGCCCCCTCACGCGATTTTGCTTCTGCGCATGCATGGAAGCAAAATCACGCCGAAATCTCATAAGGGGACGCGCGTGAGAGAGAGATTTCAGCGCGATTTTGCTTCTGCACATGCACAGAAGCAAAATCTCACCATAATCTCACGTGCGCGAGCGTCCCCTCCCTCACGAGATTTTGGCGCAATTTTCTTTCCGCGCATGCGCAGAAGCAAAATTGACCCAAAAATTCCGGGGGAAAATGGCGACGCGTGCAATGGACCAGCAGAGAGGGCTCCGGAGCGGTTGCGCAATCCGCCACTCCCTACCAGAGCTGCGCACTGGGCAGCTCCGGCAGGAACCCACCTCTGAATCATATGACTAACTTAACAACTCCAATGATTCATTTAACAACTGTGGCAAGAATGGTTGTAAAATGGGGCAGAATTAACAACTGTCTCGTTTAGCAACAGAAATTTGGGGCTCAGTTATGGCTGTAAATTGAGGGCTACCTGTAGTCCAATCCATTTTCGTAAAAGTACAAACGAGAACAAAAACAGAACAGAACCTATGAAAACAATGCAACCAAAACTGTATGTAAAAAGCTAAAGAAAGGAAACAAGCATAGCAATGTACATTGAAAGAGAGAAAGAGGAAAGGAAGAAGAGAAAACAATGCAATTGTTCTACTTTTCCACAGTACAAGTAGAGTAGTTACATCTGTCTCGAAATGGCTACAACTCTATTTTTAAAGAATAAATGGACCCTGTGTTTTTCTGTACTGGTGCCTTGGGCCTCTGCGTAGCAAACGCTGTGAATTGGCTGATTCTGAAGTCTGCAGTCACTCGGTTCATCATGTTCTACTGATGGATTTATAGGCACAATTTCCGCTCCCCAAATAGTATATAAAATGATTGCAAAAGAGAGGGAGGGAGGGAGGGAGGGAAGGAGGAGGAGGAGGCCGCCACAAACGAAGCAACTGTGGAATCGAGGTTCTGACTGGCCACTAGATCTTCTACACTGGCTGGGGAATTCTGGGAGTTGAAGTCCAGACATCTTCAAGTTGCCAAGGTTGGGAAACACTACAGTGTCTAAAATAGGTTAGAAGTCCCAGGCCATCATTGAAAATGGACTGTTGGCATGTGGGATTCTATCCATAGTAAGGTTGGTTGGAGGACTTAAGACAGTCTGCATAGGATTTATGAGTCAGGAGGTGAGAGAAGATTCTCTGTGGCAGCCCCTCAAGTATTGGAACACTGCTATCATGTCACCCCTGGTCCTTCTCTTCGGCAGACTGGCCAAGCTCAGTTCCTGCAACCGCTCTTCGTATGTTTTATTTTCCAGACCCTTTATCATCCTGGTTGCTTGGGAGATGGAAAATACCAATCAGAGTTTTAAGAACTGGCAGTTTTTAAAATGACATTTGTTATCTATTGCTTTTGTGTAGAGAAAGGTTTCTATCCACAATGACCATGAAAATAGCTGTGACTCTGAACTAATGTCTGACACAGAGATTTGGATTGTATCAAGGCAAGTTTTCAGGCCGGAAAATTTTGTAATTTCAGTATAGTGAACCAACTATATCTCCTGGTTTCAGATCCTAAAGTCAAACCAAAGTAAAGCTGGGGATTCTTCTCAAATACCACTTTAAATATCACTTCTGAAGGATATCAGACCAAGGTTTAGTTTGGACATCTCCTACAAACTTTGGCCATTGGAGAAACTAAAGAGTCATCCAGAAATCTTGTCATATGTTGGATCAAAGCAAGACAAATGGCAGCCACAGAAAAAAAAATCCAGGAGTCATCTACAATGTACAGTATAAAGACTAACAGCCACTATGTAGGATAAACAGGCAAAAGACTAGCAGAGTGCATCCATGAACACCAACTAGCAGTCTGAAGACATGATGGCAACTGGACAGAAGTAACCAGAGGTTCAATTGGAAAACTGTGAGCATCCTACCAAGCCAAGTTCAAAAACAATGGAGAATTCCTGGAAGCCTGGCACTCAGATAAATCAGCCATCAAAAGTCACATAGAGATAAACAACATGTACTTACCATTCAAAAGAGAACAGCCAAAAATCTAAAAATAGAATTAAAAGACCCAAATGCCTTCTCACTAGCAATCAACACCCAGATAAGCAGAAATTAATACTAAACCAACAATCTAGCAGTAAATTGATAGCCAAGGGACTATCAACTTAGACAAACAATCAAACAATAAGCAATAGCCTCATCAAGGAGCCACCAAGAACATTCCCACCAACATGGACAGGGCAAGCCACCAATATATGAAAAAAGAGCAAACCCTACTCCCTTCTAGTACTGATGATGTTACCTAGTTGCGTAATGAAACGTTTGCAAGAAAACAGCCAAGGTCAGAGAGCTCCAAGGACCCCACTAATCAAAGCCAATGAGTAAAAAAGACAGTAAAAAAAAACATCACCAAGGAAATGTTCTGGTAATGGTGTGGATCTAAGGTAGGCTTATCCAACAGATAGGTTAGGGGAATAATTTGTCTGGGATCCAGTTTTGACCACATACTGCATCTCCATATCATCTGTACTATTGTACCTCTTCTGGATTTTTCCTAGATTTATCTTCAGATGTTTGGTTTGAATTGTGGGAATTTCCACAGGTAAAGCACATGTTGTATTTCTGAGTCACTGTTTCTTGGGAACTTCAATTGTGAAAGAGGCAATCAAGTCTGAACCAACCCCTAATAGATGAGACACCTGTGGCCTCCCTGTAGACTTAATCCTCCTCTTTAGCAGTTGAAGATCCCCCCAACACACATAGTGTGATGCTGTTTAGAATATGGCTCTGGCATTCTGTGTATCTTTCCTAATGACATAACTTTGGGCACACTAAGACGTAGTCATTGATGACTGATCAATTTCCCAAGCTGGATTACAGGGATAGGCAAATATCTTATTCACTCACCTGTGCAGAAGGGCTTCATCTGAACTCCATCCTGGAGAAATCTGTTCATAATCTGAGATACAAGAGTGTTGAAGTCAAGAGGCTCTTCTCTTTCCATTGTAAACACTTTCTCTTTTATAATGGTATGTGGTAATGGCCTTGGGAGACAGGGGGTTGGGAAAAATGCTGCTTAGGGAATGGTCAGAGAAGAGTAATAATAGTAATAATAATAACAGAGTTGGAAGGGACCTTGGAGGTCTTCTAGTCCAACCCCCTGCTTAGGCAGGAAACCCTACACTACTTCAGACAAATGGTTATCCAACATCTTCTTAAAAACGTCCAGTGTTGGAGCATTCACAACTTCTGGAGGCAAGCTATTCCACTGATTAATTGTTCTAACTGTCAGGAAATTTCTCATTAGTTCCAAATTGCTTCTCTCCTTGTTTAGTTTCCACCCATTGCTTCTTGTCCTGTTTTCAAGTGCGTTGGAGAATAGTTTGACTCCCTCTTCTTTGTGGCAACCCCTGAGATATTGGAAGACTGCTATCATGTCTCCCCTAGTCCTTCTTTTCATTAAACTAGACATACCCAGTTCCTGCAACTGTTCTTCATATGTTTTAGCCTCCAGTCCCCTAATCATCTTTGTTGCTCTTCTCTGCACTCTTTCTAGAGTCTCAACATCCTTTTTACACCGTGGCGACCAAAACTGAATGCAGTATTCCAAGTGTGGCCTTACCAAGGCATTATAAAGTGGTATTAACACTTCGCATGATCTTGATTCTATCCCTCTGTTAATGCAGTCTAGAACTGTGTTGGCTTTTTTGGCAGCTGCTGCACACTGCTGGCTCATGTTTAAATGGTTGTCCACTAGGACTCCAAGATCCCTCTCACAGTTACTACTATTGAGCAAGTTACCACATATACTGTACCTGTGCATTTTGTTTTTCTTGCCTAAATATAGAACCTTACATTTTTCACCATTGAATTTCGTTTTGTTAGATAGCGCCCAATGTACAAGTCTGAGTAGGGGAGTCCACAGCTGCACAATGGGCAAAGGTAAGAACTCAGAAAGAAACCTCTTTAATTTATCAGGCTGTAAAAAGAGATGGCAGGAGATCTGTATTTTCAAACTTGGAAGTTTCTGTTAATGAAGCCTTGGAATAAAATTGAATTAGTCCCTCTGTTTGTTTCCTGTTCCTCTACCTGAGAAAGACAATTATTTTCTCTTCCGCTGCCTTCTGGATATGCAACTTAACCAGAGTTAATTGCTCACCTTCTCTTCTGTTCTCAAAACAATTACCATGCCTATAAATACCAACACATATTTATACACACACAAATACACCAATATATGTCTCAGACCTATGCTGTAATCTTGCCGTACACTAAATAAATATGCTTTAATCTGTCCTGGAATAAAAGCAAGTTCTCTATCATTTCAATGCATTTCTCACCCACTCCATACGGGTGGGCCAGAATGTACCACCTACGCAAAATGCAACTTTAGGTGGCAGGCCTTATCTCATCCTCCCACATGTTTGCTTGTTAATTTGGCAGTCTGCCTGGGCATATGACTGAGCCCTGGAGCCATTAAGAACGTATAGAATACGGCTGAAAGCAAAGATTGAATTGCCCATTCACTGATGGCTTTAGATCACCACGTAAGAACTTTTTGATGGCTGAAATGAGAAGGATCACGCAGCAGTGTAGCCTGTGAAGTGAAAGGGAAATTTTTAGATGCAGGATAGAAAACAATATTGCAACATTTGAAATCTCAGGAAGAATCCAGGCTCTCCTACAAGAGATTTGCATCAGGATGCGAAGTACATTATCTTAAAGCAGCAATGGGAGGAGATAATGTTTACTGGAAATTGAATCTAAGCTCAAGGAAGAAGTAAGGTCTTTCCCCAAATGCCACGTCTTTGCCAATGTTTCATTTCATTAGCACCAACCTGCAGACAAGTCAAGGCAGCACACTTACAAAAGCATGGTCTCTATAACCAGGGAGTATTAAAAGCCACCTGTGAAAATGTAGTTTGAAGCCCCAGCAGAGAGTGACTTCTTCTCAAAAGGTAAAGAGATAGTGGCATTTGGAAAGTCTAGTAGACAGGAAGAGGGCAAGGATGTACCTTCCCTAGCCACTTACAGAGTATATCTATAGTTATATAGAAACTTTAGTCCGGCAAGATTCTGTCAGTAGGTGAACAATAATAAATAAATTACTCAGAAGTAATTGCACATGTTATTCTTGGTTTTTGGGGCCTGACATCACCAACTGAATGGTTAAGAAGTTAAGGAGTTAAGTTAAGATTAAGAAGAACAGGCACTTCTCAAATAATGATTGGCTGGTGTGGACCTATTTATTTATTTAACAAAATTTATATTGCTGTCCACTCCCTCTCAGTGACTCTAGGCCAGTGGTGGGTTGCTACCGGTTTGCCCCAGTTTGGGAGAACTGGTAGCGGCGGCGGTGGGAAGCTCCGCCCACCTGCCTGAACGTCATCACAGATGATTTACACATGCGCAGAAGCGCTGTGCGCGAGCAAAGCACACGCGTGCACGCATGCATTCACAGTTCCGAACCGGTAGCGAAGGTAAGTGAAACCCACTACTGCTCTAGGCAACTTACAAAAATCAAAACCAAACATACAAAGCATAAAAACAATAATCGCACTCTCACCCCCTTAAAGCTGGCATAGCTGGGACTTGAGACCAGGTGTAAGGTCCCACCTCGCCGGTCTTCTGCAGAAAGCAGAACTCTTGAAGCACTTAGCATTTCAAAAGCATTTTTTATTGAAAGACAGGGATAGCAACGGAGATCTAGGCAGGATCTGAGGTTTCCCCGCTCAAAACGCTTAATTAAACTACTGCAAGCAAAGCCCCTTCCAATGCCCAGTCCAACATCGAGCCAATCCCAGATGGTGAAGATGGTTTGAGAACCTCAGGTACAGAAGGTGATACCTGTCATTCTCTCAGCCGCTTTGGTTTTGCTTTCTCTGTCGCCAAGATAGTGCAGATGGCTCCAACCGCATTCCGTTCCTCCTTCCTAGGTTGTGGCACATTCCTTCCCCAGTGTTAAGGTGAGAATAAATCTCATAGAGGCGATGTGGATCTTTTCTTGGAATTCAGACATTCAAATATAAAGCCGAGATTAAAAGTCTAATAGAAAATATTTATTTCGGTACAAAAACAATAAATCCTGAATAGTTACATTCTTGCTAATAAATCGTGACTGCTCCCGGTCAGAATCAAAGGCGGAATAATAATAATGGAGAATCAGGAATGCACACATGCGCAGAAGATCGCATCATGTGTCCTGCTTGTATTGGAATGTATCATAATATTAGGATAGGGGTGCATCACCCTGCATAGACATACAACTGACAATATTCACTACATGACACCCGGCCCTATTTCCCTCAAGATCCCGTACAACAAAGCAAGTGAAAGCACACAAAAGAGTCCCTCTCAAGTCTCCCCCCTCCCAATGGCAGCATCCCAATAGCTTTCAATGGGACCTGACACTAGGCAGGGCCAGTAACCAAACACTCTGCAGATGCTTTCCACATCCAAGGTTGAGAGATGAACACCAAGAAGCCCATTGCAGGTAGTCCTTGACTTACGACCACAATTGAGCCCAAGATTTCTGTTGTTAAATGAAACATTTGTTAAGTGAGTTTTGCCCCATTTTATGACCTTTCTTGCCATAGTTGTTAAGTGAATCACTGCCATTGATAAGTTGTTAAGTTGTTAAGTGAATCTGGCTTCCCCGTTGATTTTGCTTGTCAAAAGGTTGCAAAAGTTGATCATGAGACCTTGGGACACAGCAACAGTCATAAGTATGAACCAGTTGACAAGCATCTGAATCTTGATCGTATAATCCAGGGGATGCTGCAAAGGTTGTAAGTGTGAAAAATGGTCACAAGTCATGTTTTTCAGTGCCATTGTAACTTTGAATGGTCACTAAATGAACTGTTGTAAGTCAAGGACTACCTGTACTATGTAATGGTAGGAGAAATCAATATGGAATTTTAACCTGGGCCTCAGACAAGGACTTGATTCTACAGAGTCTACAAAATGAGTTTACAAAACCCTAGTAAGACCACACCTAGAATACTGCAACCAATTTTGGCCACCATACTACAAAAAAGATGTTGAGACTTTGGAAAAAGTGCAGAGAAGAGCAACTAAGATGATCAAAGGCCTGGAGACTAAGACATATGAAGAACGGCTGCAAGATTTGGGTTTAGCCTAGTCTAAGGAAAAGAAGAATTAGGGGTGACATGATAGCAGTATTCCAGTATTTGAGGGGCTGCCACAAAGAAAAGGGGGTCAAATTATTCTCCAAATCAGCAGAGGACAGGACAAGAAACAATGGTTGGAAACTAATTAAAAGAGAGAAGCAACCTGGAATTAAGAAGAAACTTCCTAACAGTGAGGACAATTAACCAGTGGGACAGCTTGCCTCCAGAAATTGTGGGTGCTCCATCACTGGAGGTTTTTAAGAAGAGACTGGACAGTTAACTTGTCTGAGATGGTATAGGTTCTCCTGCTTGAGCAGAGGGCTGGACTAGAAGACCTCCAAGGTCCCTTCCAGCTCTATTCTATTCTAGATTCTAGCCTGATCATTTTCGTCAACTGAATTTCTTTGGTCTCTGCATTAAAGCAACTATCTAAGTCTTGCCCTTAATTCTTTGTGGCTGGGTCAAATGTGGAAGGGATTTATTTGCCTACCCCAGGTGACAGTCAGACAACTGGGGGTCAAGTTTATGTGAGCAAGCTTAAGGGAGGGAGTGAAGTAGCTTAGGGTTGGACAAATATCTCAGTTTCAGTGTTTTCCATTCCTTATTTCTATTTTTTTTTCCAGATTCTCAAACGCCCCTTTTAAAAAATGCACTAAAATTTAAATGAATTTAAATTCACATGCATTTCTCCCATTTTATACATTTGCATGTGTGACTTTGTCCTATGTTGTAAACAACTCTCCCCAGTTTATATTCTAATATAAGAATAACATAGCAGAGCTGCAGGCTACATTAAGATATTTTTTTAAAAAAAAAACTATCTAGAAGAAAGACAATAGCACACTATTTCCATGTCGCTGCCAAGAAAATTGCATGGTTTTGTCATTGGAGCCACCAGGAAATTCAACTTGAGGTTATTTTAATCTCCCTTCCCTCCTTCTTTTCCCTTTTTCCAAGCTAATGTGTGCTGTTGCCTAAATCTTTCCTCTAATATACTTCTTAAAAATGGGAAACAGCAATGCAGCATTTGAGAAAATGCAAATTTCATACGAAATTCGAAGTTTGGGTTCATGGATTAGCTCCAAGGGAGGGTTATATTTGCCTTCAAAAGCAAGCCAAATAATGTCTTCTTCTTCATATAGAACAGGCAGGAGGAGAGGCAGATTGCAAACCAGTTGTAAGCTGGGAAAGAACACCTCACAAGAACCAAAGCTGACTTGATCCCGAAGCTTTTCCTAGACAGGTAGATGGGGAACATCCTTGGGGAGGAGGAAGTTATAACTGAACATGGAAAAGAGAATCCTGCTTTTTTTTAATCTCAATCTTGAAGGACACCCTATAAACAGGCAGGAGAACATCAGCCCAAAGGTTCTTGCTTATAAAGCTAATTTTGAAAGGTTCTCAAAAAAGCCTCCAACGCTACCACATTCCCTCTTTCAGAGGTTACATTTAATGTTCCATCCATCGCTCCAAAACTGGGGGAGAATTTTTTATAAGTCACTGGATCCTTCTTTCTTTCCCCCTCGCCTCTCTCAATGTCCCCCTCCCTGGCTCCATCCACTCACCACATATGGCATCTTTGTAAAGCATTCAAAATGCTAATTGCTAACAGATGCCTCTATGAACATCTCCAGGCGGCTTCCTTTGCCCTTCTTCACGCCGCCTGATCCTTTTCTGTTCAGCCTGTAAATGCTGTTTTGGAGGAATCTTGGATTCAAATGCAGATCTGGAACAGAAGGAGAAGACTCTGATCAGATGCCCAGTTCAATTCTCAGAGTCACCTTGGATACATGTATTTAAGGTCACCAACTCCAACTGAAATCTCTGCGTGGTTCACGGGCTCGTAAGAGTTGAAGTCCAATATAGAAGAAGAAGTCAAACAGATCTGATCAATGAGATACAAGTGGTCCTCATTTCTGTCATTTTTTAAAATAAAGTTTTTTATTTTTATAGACAAACAAACATACAATACATAATTACCGTATTTTTCGGAGTATAAGACGCACCTTTTTACCCCCCAAAAGAGGGTGAAAACTAGGGTGCGTCTTATACACCGAATGTAGCCCCAACCACCCAACCACCCCCACCCTTTGGCCTCTGTCTTCCAGCAATTTACCTGTTTAGAGTAAAGAGGGAAGAGCCTGTAAAGCAAAGCAAGTCACTAGCACTTCCCGACCTACAGCTGACTTGCCACCTGGGAAAATGAAAGTGAAACTGCAAAGAGGCAAATAGCTGGGAGAGACTCGCAGATTTTTATTTTTTGCTGAACTGGGTGGAAGGGGGTAAGTGAATAACTATAAATGTCTGTAGAATGTTCAAATTATTATACTTATTTTTTAAAGACTGCTTTATTATTGTTCTAGAGCCAGTGGCAATTTTAAGACTTGTGGACTTCAACTCCCAGAATTCCACAGCCAGCTTTGTTAGCTTTGCTGGCTGTGGAATTCTGGGAGTTGAAGTCCACAAGTCTTAAAGTTGCCAAGGTTGGAGATCCCTGTAAATCTAGACAACTTAACAAAATAAAGAAGCTTTTTAAAATAAATGCTTGCTCTGAAGAGGTCCAGTGCTATTGTATTTTCTTTTAAATAATAGAGAATAATGTATACTTCCAGAAATTTTAATTAATTTTAACAGCTCTGTACAAGTATAGTCTGAAATGTAACAGTATCCTGTTTAGTATTAGAGTTTAGTTACCTTGGAGTAGATCTATTTAAATAATTGGGAGCAGTTAGTGTGACTACATTTAAGAAAACTTTATGGCATAATGTACATTCCTCCAATTCTTTGCTATTTCTATGGGTCAAGCACACATGCACAGAAATAGACAGCAAACAGTGTATATCATCTGTGCTGTTTGCTGTTTGGCAAATTGCTTGGAGGCAGAGGCCTTTTTTCCTTATTTTCCTCCCCCAAAACTAAGGTGCATCTTATACTTCGGTGCGTCTTATACTCCGAAAAATATGGTAACCCATCAGTGCATCATCTGTGTGCTTCTTCTGTGCCTTCTCCCTATTCCCCCATTATTTCTCATATCCTAGTATTTATCATTTCATTTGTTATAACATTTCACCCCTCTTTCTTTACAATATTACTCTATACAGGGGTGTATGGGGTGCTCAGGGAGAGGTAGCACCTCTGATGTAGGGGCATGTTGTGTCCTTTTACGGCAGCTCATTTTAGGGCAGCTTTTAAGGCAGCTCATTCACCTTTGGTCCCCAACTGTCACTCAGCTCTCACCTGTGGCTCCTAGCAGCTGTAGCATGTGCAGCGGCCACACCCCGGGCAACAGCTTCAACAGGCTGGCCAAACCAGGTTGAGAGTAGCCGTTGGGTCATCGACCTTCAGTGAGATAGGGACTTGTCTATCCCGAGCATGTGAAGACAGATTCCGGCGGACTGAGCGGATGAAATCTACTAGAATAGGACATCGGTCATGAAGGTGGTCTCTGCAAGCGATGTGGTATGCTAAGAGCATGGCAAGACACGAAAGACGCCCTGGTCAACCACTGCGCCCAGCCCATCTCCAACTGTCTTGACTCTTGTCCTGCTATTTGGAGCAAGATGGAATCTGGGAAGAGAGAGTGAGTATTAGCGTACCACATCGCTTGCAGAGACCACCTTCATGACCGTTGTCCTATTCTAGTAGGTTTCATCCGCTCAGTCCACTGGAATCTGTCTTCACATGCTCGGGATAGACAAGTCCATATCTCACCGAAGGTCGATGACCCAACGGCTACTCTCAACCTGGTTTGGCCAGCCTGTCGAAGCTGTTGCCTGGGGTGTGGCTGTTGCGCATTCTACAGTTGCTAGGAGCCACAGGTGAGAACTGTGTTTCAGGTGGGGACCAAAGGTGAACAATCTCATTCTCATCATATACTGTGTAGCTGAATGGACATGTTTATAGCCGGCTCAAGGTCAACGGTTTCTGCAGACCAGATGTGAAGGCTCCACCTGAAGATGTGCCCACATGACATCTAGGGGGCATTGGGATTGGATGGCTAGCCCGTGTCTTTGGGGGGAGGGATTTGGGATTGCTTTCTATATGTATTTTACACGCCTTTTGCCTCAGATCTTGCTTTCAACTTGTTGCTATCAGTTCTTATTCAGTAAAAGTACCTTTCTCTAGCATCATGGAGTTGGGGTCTTTCTTTCCTGGATTTTGAATGGAGGCACATCTGACAAAAACTAACAACTCAGAGCACAGTTTTGGGTGAAAACTGATGCTTTCACTTCTAAGACTTTTAGTTCCCACTCATGGTACTAAAAGTTCATGTCTCCGTAAACAAATCCTTGTAATGCCGCACAACAATATTTTATCTCTTTAGACTATCTTTGGCTTGCAGGGAATGGCAAGTTACTATTTTTTCCATAGTGGGTCAACGATGCGGATGTGAAGACGTCTCTGCAGTAAACAGATATTGGCCCACCAGGAGCTAGGTTGCTTAGCAATTAAGCCAGAATGAATTGTTTGGTTTTGGCTTAGTGCAATGAGCAAATCGAGTCTTTGTGGTCTGAAATGGGATTTATGGTAGGGCTGGTCAGCTCATAGCCCATTGCCAAAACCTCTGTACCCACACACTGGTTGTTTTGGTTGCCCCTGAGAGGGCATCACTGAAATACAGTTTCCCACCATTTTTGAGCCAGGAACTTGTAATATAAACCTCCAATAGGTTTAATGTGTTCTATAGATGTATGGTTGAGCATGAAGTATCAGCCATTATTCCTGGGCATTCCTCAGTGCAGGGAGAGCTTGCACGTGTCTCCATTCAAGCCCCAAGGACAAAGAAAGATGCATAGAGTGACTTCTGAGCCACTTCCTTTATTGTTCCTCACCCAGAGACAGAAATCTTGCCAAAATAAAACAATTTATTCGCAACATTACAGATACACTCTGAGAATTGTTAAGGAGGATCCTTCCTAATTCTCTTCCTCCCAACTGAACAATCCAAGCTTCACTGACTCTTTGTCCTCTGAAATGCAGCCCCTCCATCCTGAGAATCTGGACTATATTCCACCACACTCTCCACTGCGAAAAGGAACTGATCCATTGTACTCTATTACAACAATGTGAAGGTGGCAGAAAAAAATTAGACCAGTTTCCATCTTTTCAATATTAAATCTCAAGGCCTAAGATCAGGGGTGTCAAACACAATTTCATTGAGGGCTGCATCAGGGTTGTGTTTGACCTTGGGGGGCTGGGGTGGGTGTGGCTGGGGTGGATCAGAGGTGGGCTCCTCCCGGTTTGGACCAGTTCTATAGAACCGGTAGTAAACCAGTAGTGATGTCAGGGAGCCGGTTCTGTTGGTGCCAGTCTGTGGATGCCGCCATCTTGTTTTTGGCTTTTTTTGCTGGTTTTTGCTTCTGCGCATGCGCAGAAGCCGAGTTTTTGGCACTGCCATGCAGCGCGGGAGGAAGCGAACCAGTGGCGAGTTAAGTTAGAACCCACCCCTGAAGTGGATGTGGCCATGTCGACACCACTCATGTTGGGGGCAACTTTGGTGGCCAAGTGCTAAGGCAGGACTTCCCTCAGACCCTCCCTCCCTCTCATTATAATCTCCTTCCTTCCTTCCTTCCTTCCTTCCTTCCTCCCTCCCTCCTTCCCCTTCCCTTCCCTTCCCTTCCTTTCTCTTTCCTTCCTTCCTTCCTTCCTTCCTTCCTTCCTTCCTTCCTTCCTTCCTTCCTTCCTTCCTTCCTCCCTCCCTCCCTTCCCTTCCCTTCCTTTCTCTTACCTTCCTTCCTTCCTTCCTTCCTTCCTTCCTTCCCTCCCCTCCCCTCCCCTCCCCTCCCCTCCCCTCCCCTCCCCTCCCCTCCCCTCCCCTCCCCTCCCCTTCTCTTCTCTTCTCTTCTCTTCTCTTCTCTTCTCTTCTCTTCTCTTCTCTTCTCTTCTCTTATCTTATCTTATCTTATCTTATCTTTCCTTCTTCCTTTTCCTTTCTTCTTCCTTCCCCTCTATCCTTATTTTTCCTTCCTTGCTCTCGCGGCCTCCCCAAGCTCCATTTTTACTGGCAGCGGCACTGCAGGCTGGTCCTTTACTGTTTCCAGGGCAGTCCCGCGGTCCAGATCTAAGCACCCCATGGTCAGGATCCGGCCCCCGGGCCTTGAGTTTTACACCCCTGCCTAAGATGCACAAGTACTTCCTAGCAAAAACATTTTGCCCATTCTATTTGTTATCATGAGGAGATGTTAAAAAGTGAGTACCTGGAAGAACAAAAGTTGTTTAGCTTCTTAAACCTCAAAGATTGCACAAACACACAGATCCTAATATGGTAAAAGAATTCAAGATACAGTACCTTCTCTTACTTATGGTACATTACCCAGATCAGCTATGGTGTAGGCTGAAACCTGTAAGAAATGAGGCTGGTAAGGGAGGAACCACTGGTTACCAAACTAGAGAGAACTCCTGTGTCATCCTAGATCAAGTGCCTTCTAATGCCATGAAGTGAATTGCCAAATAGTTATTGAACTTGAAAGAGAGGCAGAAAAGGCTAGATTTCAACCCTGGACCTACCTGTATTTTTCGGACGATAAGACACTCCGGACTATAAGATGCACCTAGCTTTTGGGGAGGAAAACAAGAAAAAAAATCCGCCTCTGCCTCCCAGCAATTCACCTCCTTGCACAAAACAGAAAACAGCATGGTCAGCTTCAGCCCAGCCTGATTTAGCACGAGCAGCTGATTTGGCAGTTGGATCTGCCTCCCAGAATACTGCCTATCAGCTGTTCCAGGCTGCGGGGATCACCACCACCTATCACCACCATCGCAACCCATTGCCGCCTCTGTGTGCCCCATTTTTGGCCTCTGTGCATCCCATTTTCAGCCTCCGCATGCCCCATTTTCAGCCTCCATGCATCCCATTTTCGGCCGGTTCCAGGTGGCAGGGATAGGCAATGGTGGCACCTGGAACGAGCCAAAAATGGGACATGCGGAAGCCAAAAATGGGGCACTTGGAGGTGGTGATAGGCGGCAGCGGCGATGGGCAGCAACAGCGGCGATGGGCGGTGGTGATCACCGCAGCCTGGAACAGCTGATAGGCAGTATTCTAGGAGCAGATCCAACCGCCAATTAGCTGTTTGTGCTAAATCAGGCTGTGCTGAAGCTGACCAGGTTGTTTATTGTTTGCTGCAAGGAGGCAAATTGCTGGGAAGCAGAGGCCAAAGGGTGGGGGCCAGCAGGTGGGCGGGGCTTCAGCAACATTTGCTGTATAAGATGCACAGACATTTCCACCCACTTTTTTGGAGTGCGTCTTATACACCGAAATATACGGTATATTGGAATTACATACACTGCAGCAAATACATAGCATGTACAGCATAGGCTGGAAATCCATTCCTACTCCCACACTATTCAAACGGTGTTCATCCCATTCAAAGGGTGTTCATCCCAGCTGTCTGCAAGGAATATAAATCTTTTCCCACTATCCTGTCAGAGTTGAAGAAGCTTCTTGGATGAGAAGCGAAATGTCTTCAAAGAAAAAAACAAGAAAGTCCAGTTTTCCTCCTGAAAAAAGCATCTTTGGGACAACCATGACCTGGATGACTGAGAATACAAAATTGGTATTAGTTCAAACCACCAATAACTAGAAGCCTGAATGTTCCTTTTCAGTGCTTAGAATTATTTCTGGCTAAACAAGTAATTTTAATTTGGGCTTACAATTAGGAAATTACCTGAAATAATGATATATTGATATCTGGTCCAACTTCAAAAAGAATGACCCTGTTCACACAACATGACCAATCTATTAATTCTTCTCCCGTGGCCTACTCCCTCATTTCCATATGCTAGGTCAAAGCTAGAATGCCTGGATCAATTGTCCATCTGCCATACCAGCTGGGAAGATTTAGCTTCCTGTCCATTCCCTTGCTTTTAAAATCATTTTCTCCTGTGGCATGGGAAAAAATGTGATGGCACAATCAAATTGGGGCCATCTTTGATAGGATCAGGGCTGTTCCCTTGTCTGCCCTTCTTCCTATGGCAACATCTCCACTGCAGATGGAGGAAGATTTAATTAATCAACATGGTTTATTGGAGATAATTTGTTTAACTCTAAACAGATTTTGAACTATTGCTGTTCACATTCACGGGCTGACTCAATTTTCCTGTTTATACAATGTCTTATACCTCCCTATCTCAGCAGCACCATTCATGATCCACTAAGGTCTATTTGGCATGAAGCAGACAAGTATCTAATTGCATGTTTATAGTGGTTCACAAACAACAAGAACAATACCAAAAACCATACACTCACACACTCACACATATAATTATACATAATACTGCACTAACGACTAAGGTTCAGAATAACCAAAGCTCAGAGGACAATGCACGACATACTTCTGGGCATCCAAAACTACCGTATTTTATATAAGTATAAGACACACCCTTTTCCTCCCTAAAAGTGGCTGAAAATTTGGGTGCGTCTTATACTTCAAATGTAGCTTTTTTTTCCAGCCCTAACTAGGTGCTAACAGATCTTCCCAGCTCTTACCTTGCAGGCTTTTTCATTGTTACTCTCTCAGAAGAATGTTTTTCCAGCCCTAAGTCTTTGCAGGGTTTTTTTCATTGCTCTACTTGCTCCGAATAAGTTTTTTTTTAGCCCTAACCAGGTGCTAATGATCTTCCCAGCTCTTACTGGCTTGCATGCTCTTTCATTGTTACTCTCTCCGAAGAAGGTTTTTTAAAGTCCTAACTAGGGGATAAAATAATGTGCTGAAGCTGACCAGACTAAGGATGCTAGCCAGATGAATACCTGGTAGGCAGATTGTTTTCCCCTATTTTCCTCCCAAAAAACTAAGGTGCGTCTTATACTCTGGTGCATCTTATACTCCGAAAAATACAGTATTCTTGAAAATACTCTTTTTTCATTTATTATATACAACTGCTTGTTTCTACCTGTGAATCTGATCCTCATAGGAGAACTATAATAAAAATAATGGCATGTAGTAGGAACGTGTCCAACTATTTCTCCACCAGGAATTTTTCCTGTGCCTGATGCATGCTTGTGAGTCAACACCCCTCTCCGTCTCCACCCAGCAAAGCCAATGGTCAATAATGAGAGGAACGTTGACTGAAAACATCTGAAGGCCACTAACATATTTGTCCTGGGGCCAAAGGAATCTTTCATCTAGGCCAGCATCTGTTCTTTAATGAGGGATTCATTTTAATTAAAAGTAGGGCAATTTTTCACTCATTATTCAATTGGACCATTTGTAGTAAAAGAAAGGGGACAAACAGAATGCTTTTTTAAAAAAAGGAAGTTTATTTAGCTGTTAAACTTTTCAGTTTCTGACAACTGCAGTTTTTCAAGTTTTGGGGGTCCCTTCCTACAAAGTACAAATTTCATATGACCCATCAAAACAAAATAAAAAAATGAAGCCCAGCAAAAATAAGAAGACGGCAGAAAAATAGGAAAATCCATGGACAAAGCTTCCTCATCAGGCAAAATTAAACTCCCCACCATTTTTTCCCTAAAAGAAAAAAATACTGTGAAAACCCTGTTTTTCCATGTGCGTGGCTTGCATGCAATCTTATCAGCGTTCTTCAACCAGGATGGCTGCTAGAATGAAGATGAGGATGATAAATGAAGTGCATCGTTTCTCTTCGGGGCTCTTCATCATCTTTACTAAGTACCAACATCCTGTTTTGTTTTTTTTCCCTTTTGGAGCACAACCCAAATTAAGGACTGAATTAGAACTCTGGCTCCCAGAAATTGCATATTTGCAAATCATCTCAAATGTGTATCCCTTTTCCTGCCAAAAAAAATGGTGCCAATCAAGATATGAACAATTTGGCTGAGTGTCATCAGCGTGATCAGAAAGGGAGTTATTCAGTGCCAGTGATTAAAGTCACAGTTTTAGTCACAAAACAAAGAAAGCATTTTGATTCAAGGTGCTGTAGGAGAAGAGCAGGCAGAGTTGGGAGGGTTGGAGTTAAACATGCCATCAGCTTAGAGTCCTCCTGTTGCCACAAACAAACCAAGTCAACCTGATTTCCTTTAACCCTTATCTGGTGCCAAATTATTGCTGAACTTCAGTTGACTAGATTCTTCTGTATAGGCTTGACTAAATCTTTTGTGATGCAACTTAGCCTGATCCTTTGAATCTGACAGGTTCACCTTTGGCTACAACTGCAACAAATATAATTTAATTAAATGTAATTAAAAGTTCTTATAGGCCGTCAAATCCCATAGGACTCAGGGCGGCGTACAATAGGAATAAGAACAATACAATAAAAAACATGATAATATAAAACATAACATCATTTTAAAAAAACCCATTCATTCAGGGGAAATCTGATCTTCTTCACCCCTCCTGCCAGAAGAGCCATGTTTTTATGGCTTTGTGGAAGGCCAATAGTGGGGATGGTCCGGATCTCTGGGGGGAGTTGGTTCCAGAGAGATGGAACTCCCACAGAGAAGGCTCTCCCCTTCAACTGGCATTGTTTAGCTGATGGGACCTGGAGGAGGCCAACTCTGTGGGACCTAACTGGTCGTAGGGAGGTATGCGGTAGGATGGGGTCCTGGAGGTAACCTGGCCCTGAGCCATGTAGGGCTTTAAAGGTCAAAACCAACACCTTAAATTGTGACCAGAGACTAATAGGCAGCCAATGCAGCTGGCGGAGAATAGGTGTTACGTGGGTGTATCTCGGCACACCCACCACAGCTCGCGCAGCTGCATTCTGTACCAATTGCAGTCTCCGGATCTCTTTGAGGGTAACCTCATGTAGAGTGCGTTACAGTAGTCCAGCCGTGAGGTGACAAGGGCATGAGTGACGGACAAGGGCATAAGACCCCGACAGAATTTCACTTTTGCTAATCTTTGCTATTCCACTGGCAAAATAGCTTTTCCAGATCTCTTTGGCTACAATTTCTTCAGAAAAAAATAAACAAATCCAGTAATGCATCTCCCTTTTCCAGAGAAAAATCAACAGCATTTATTCTTTAACTAATTTCATTTGTATACCAAGAAAATTAAATGATTCATAGTGGTTGACACTTTAAAAAAACACCAACTAATTTTAGATGTGTTCCTGACAAAAGTTGAGAAATAAGCTAAATGGTCTCATTTAAATTACATCTCCATTGTCAGCCATGTGGCAACATACTCCCCACCCCCAGCAATGACTAAATCAAAAGAAGGGGTTAATAGGCTTTTTAAAATGACAACAACAACAACAAACAAACTCTTGGGAAATCACTGAAGCTTGGGAAATGATTTTTTTGTCATGGTTTTAAGTGGTCAAGCATGATTTTGGAGTGAGCTGGCCAACCAATTGTGAGATTCCATGACTACAAAAGGTTTACAATATGTCCTTGCTCAGTTCTGTTCTGTTCCTTTTTAAAAAAAAAAAAAATATTTATTTTGGCATGCCACTTGCTAAAAGTTGCTAACCTTTCCAGACATCAAGTGACTCCATTAAAAAAAAAAACATTTCAACACGTGTCTCTGTGAGCATATGTGCATTTCTCTTGTATTTGCCACTGCAGATTCTTTTGGACTGCTGCACGTGTGCCAGAATTGGACACCTATCCAGAAAGCATTTGCAACATGTTCATGCACCATCTGCAGTACTAGCCCTGCAGCAGCCTTGATTCGCCTGCTTTCGAAAGCATCACTGGAGCAGCCAGATAGGCGCTGAAATAGGCAGGGATTCTTTCTAACCCCCCCCCCTCCATTCCCTGCCTCTGTGCAAAACCCACTAGTGAAATTCTGCTACTGGATTTGTACTCTGACTCCCCCCCCCCCCTGAGCTTTCCGGAGCTGGATGCCCAGAATCTGCTTTCCTTCTGGAGAAGAGATTACTTAAGATGATTGACATGTGTTGTGCTTCCAAAAATTTAAATAAATAAGCAAGCATGGATTTAAATAGCCTTTGCATGTAGAAATGGGCAAATCTTACATTTTTTATCTTCCTGCCTTCCTTCCTTTCCTTTCCTTTCCTTTCCTTCCTTCCCCTCCTCCCCTTTTCCTCCCTCCCTCCCTCCCCTTCCTTTCCTCCTTCCTTCCTCTCCCTCCCTCCCTCCCTCCCCTTCTCCTTCCTACCTACCTTCCTTCCTTTCCTTTCCTTTCCTATCCTTTTCTTTCCTTCCTTCCTTCTCCTCCTCCCCTTTTCCTCCCTCCCTCCCCTTCCTTTCCTCCTTCCTTTCTCTCCCTCCACCCCCTCCATCCCTTCTCCTCCCTTCCTCCCCTTCCTTCCCTCCTTCCTTCCTCTCCCTCCCTCCCTCCCCTTATCCTTCCTACCTTCCTTCCTTCCTTCCTTTCCTTTCCTTTCCTTTCCTTCCTTCCTTCCCCTCCTTCCCTTTTCCTCCCTCCCTCCTCTTCCTTTCCTCCTTCCTTCCTTCCACTCTCTCCCTCCTCTTCTCCCTCCCTCCCTCCCTTTAAAAAAAAAAGAATCCATCTCAAACCCTTTCTGTTCCATTAATAAAGGCATTTGAGATTTAAAGTAAATGACTATATTTGAAAAAATGAACCAAATGGATTTCTTACACATCTTTTTGCCCCAAATTGGCCAGCTGGAAAGAACTAGTACACCCCCCCCCCCAGATGCCTTTTGATTCTCTTTCTGTCTCTCTGTCTCCTTATCATTCTCTCTAATGTGCCAAAAGTACTAAAATTCCAGTCTGTCAGATTTAAATCCAATGCCTGGTCTTAAACGGTTTTGGGGGAGGATAAGACATCAGCTCAGGGAAGATGGCTGTTCTTTTCTAGGCACGATCTGTGCATTAGGAAATGAGTTTTGAAAGTCAATGCCCATAAAAAAGATATTAACTGACCATTAAGGGTCATTAGCCAATCATTTTGTGCCCCACTCTGTTGTCCACCTCTATCCTTGTTGATAACGTCTAGATTTCAATCACATGCCCAGTGTCTCATTGACAGTATCCAAAGATTCGAATAGAACAAGGCAATGTGGTTCACACATTATTTTAAAGTTAAGTCATCACTTGCTGAAATGCAGTTTATTGAATAAAATGCAGTTGGCTGGATTCATACAAAATGCTGAAGTACAGACCAGGATTAAGCAAGCTGTGATACATGGGCTACATATGCACCCCTTTTTTGCTCTTCCAAGTAGAACGCATTTCACAGCACAACTGGAGTAGCATCTAGAGCTAAACATTAATATCTGACAGATATTAACTTACAACAGGGGTCGGCAACCTTAAACACTCAAAGGGCCGTTTGGACCCGTTTCCCACAGAAAAGAAAACACCGGGAGCCACAAAATCCTTTTGACATCTAAAATGAAGATAACACTGCATATATAATTTTTTACCTTTGTGCGATGTATAAAAAAACTATAGTGTGTTGCATTTATGAAATCAATGACCTGCTACAGAGAGAACACATTTTTATTTCTGCATGCAACAAAAACATTTTGAACTCCGAAAAAAAAGATGGGTCGAAAAGCTCAATAAATCGCTGCTGGCGGGTGTCGCACATTGGCGATTGTGATGCGTATTTTGAGCGACAGGGAGCCGCAGCAGAGGGATGAAAGAGCCACATGCGGCTCCAGAGCCGCAGGTTGCAGGCCCCTGACTTAGAATAATAGAATAATAGAGCCAAAAGGGAAACTTGGAGATCTTCTAGTCCAATCCCTTGCCCAAGTCAGGAGATTTTATACCTTCCTGGACAGATAGTTGTCTAATGTTTTCTTGAAAACCACCAGCGATGGAGGTCCCACAATTTTGGGAGACAAGCTGTTCCAATGATAATTGTTCCCACTGTCAGGAAATTTCTCCTTAGTTCCAGGTTAAATCTCCCTGTGATGAGCGTCCACCCATTGCTTCTTGACCCACCCTCAGGAGCTTTGGAGAGTAATTCGAGGACCCCCACTTCTTTGTGACAGCCCCTGCAGCACTGGAAGACAGCAATCCACACATTAAAAGATCATGGCTGAATTCCTTAAATGAGGCAGATTTGCATCTCACATAGAATCCTGAAAACCTTTATTCTGGTTGTCTGACACTCCATTCTCCCTTTTCATTCATGCACTCGCTCATAAACATACCAAGCAATTTGGAAATAAGCCCCAACTTAAATATTTTCCTTTTGGTTTCATGCTTCTTTTACACTTGAGGGATATTATCTGCCCCGACATTTGAGCAATGTAACCAACAGTGCTCGGGTTGAGCTGAGTCAAGACAAGGTTGCGAAGGACAAAGTGAAAACCCACCACGGGTAATCTTGAGTTCTGGTTCTTCTGGTATTGCTACCTAGAGCCACAAGGGGGCAGCAGGGACTTGTTGATTTTTTAAATAGTGGGGGATATGAAGAAGGGAGGGGGGAGAGGGAAGCAGAATTGAAAAGATAGCAGTGGAGGGGGAGGGAAAAGAATGTGGCCATTGTAGACACTGGTTAGAGAGAAAAGAGCGAGAAAGATAATTAAATCACGCAAAATGTGTAACCTAGCCCAAATTAGTCCATTTTCTGAGTTTGCAGAGAAATATGAACAAAATAGAACATAGCATAAGAGGGTTGGAAGGGACCTTGGAGGTCTTCTAGTCCAACCCTCTGCTTAAGCAAGAGACCCTATGCCTTTATAGACAAATGACTGCCCAATCTCTTCTTGAAAACCTCCAGTTTGGAGCACCCACAATTTCTGGAGGCAAGCCGCTCCGCTGATTAATTGTTCTTACCGTCAGGAAATTTCTAGGCTGGATCTCTGATACGTTTCCATCAATTACTTCTTAACCTGCCTTTGGGTGCTTTGGAGAATAGGTCCACTCCTTCTTCTCAGTGACAGCCCTTCAAGTACGGGAAGACTGCTATCATATCACACACACACCGTCGCTCTCTTTCTTAGACTAGACCAGTGATGGCGAACCTACGGCACGCGTGCCACAGGTGGCACGCGGAGCCATATCAGAGGGCACGCGAGGCGTTGCCCTGTCAGCTCCACGGGCAAACCGGAAGTTCGGAAAAACGCACTTCCGGTTTGCCATTGGGCTGTTTTTAGCACTCCGGAGGGTTCAGGGAAGCTTCCTGAAGCCCCAAAGTGCAAAAAACAGCCCAACGGGCAAACCGGAAGTGCGTTTTTCCGAACTTCCGTTTTGCCGTTTTTCACTGTCCCAGGCTTCGGTAAGGCCTTTACGTGTGTGTGTGTGTGTGTGTGTGTGTGTGTGTGTGTGTGTGTGTGTGTGTGTGCATGCGCAGGGGGCAGCGTGGGGGGGTTGTGCGCATGTGTGGGGGGAGGGAATGGGTGTGGGCACGTGGGCACACAAACCAAAAAAGGTTCGCCATCACTGGACTAGACAGACGGAGTTCCCTCAATTGTTCACCCTACAGTTTAGCCTCCTGACCCTTTCTATCTTTCTTGTTGTTCTCTGCACACTTTCTAACTTCCCTTTTCTATCATGGTGACCAGAATCGGGTTCAGTATTCGAACTGTGGTCTCACCAGTGCAGTACATTATGTCACGGTGTGATTTATTGCCTGTTATATGTATATGCAGGGAGCTGCATCCCTATTCAATATAATGGTTTATTCCCGAGCACGTGATTAATATGTTCTTGTACGCATGTGTACATTCCTTTCTCTGATCTTTCCTTCTGTTCCTGGCTTCCATTGAAGGAAGACCTACTTTTATATTAGAGATGTAAACAAATGAGGATTTATTGTTTTTGTACCGAAATAAATATTTTTACTTAGACTTTTAAACTGCGGTTTCTTTTTTAATGTCTGATGTCCGGGAAAAGATCAAACTTCTCCTTTGTGAGATTAATTATCACCTCTGTCACATTAAGTCTCACATAAATCTTAATAAGCCCCCTTGCCTACTCCCCCTCACTATGGTCAGTACTAACCAAGTTTAGCGTGTTACAGGAATGAAACCATCAGGCTTGAACCCACTTCAAGCCAGTGGTTTAGTTAAGCGTGCAGGGTAAATGCAGTGTCCATTTTTAGTGGAGAAGCTTTCCAGAAAATTGAGGGCTGCTGTCCTGATCAATTACATTGTGATTGGGAAGGAGACAAATGGGAGCTTTTGACCTAGATGTGCAGAGCTGGTATCGCAAACCGGGAAGCCACAGCACATATAAAATTAGATTTTGTCACCCATCCTCTACCCACAACCCTATATTCTCTCTCTCTCTCTCTCTCTCTCTCTCTCTCTCTCTCTCTCTCTCTCTCTCTCTCTCTCTCCCTCCCTCCCTCCCTCCCTCCCTCCCTCCTTCTCTCTCCCCTCCCTCCTTCCCCCTCTCCTCCTCCTCTCTCTCCCCCCTCTCTCCCTCTCCCCCCTCTCTCTGCCACCCTACAGATTGGCAGGTGCTGGTATCTGTAAAACAACAAAGCATTTTGAAATTTTAAGTCAAGCTGATGCTCAGCTCTGAGAGTAAAGGAGACAGCGCCATCTTTTTTAATCAAACATCAAACTATTAAAGGCTTTGGATCCAGCTCTCTTTTAAGAGCATCAAAAACATCTCCGGGAGTCCAACATTTAGGCCCTAAAAGGTGATTTTTGAGAGGTGCAGAAGCTCTGAGGCTCCACTGGAACTCAGCCTGCCTCAGCCTCACAGAGGAACAATCCAAGCATCTCACAATCACTGTGGACGTGCAGATGCCAATGGAAGCAATGTGGCAGCTTTCAAACAGGGCAGCTATCAAATGTTCAAATCTAGATCTAGATTCATACAACAATGATTAATGAAGACGGAGCTGCTGCCATTCTGGTTTTCCTTGGGTCTGAAATCAGTGCCAGGAGCCCTGATCTGGATTAGAGCCATCTTGCACACAGGGGAAGAACTTCCCTCTAGTCCAGTGTTTCCCAACCTTGCCAACTTGAAGAAATCTGGACTTCAACTCCCAGAAATCCCCAGCCAGCGAATGCTGGCTGGGGAATTCTGGGAGTTGATCCAGACATCTTCAGGTTGCCACGGTTGGGAAACATTGTTCTAGTCACTTTCTTCTGGCAATTTTTCTCATCAAACATGACAGCTGAAGTAAAGAAGTGTCCACTGACATTATTTCTTTCTTTTTTAAAAATGGCAAACATTTCAGTGTTGAGCTTATAGGTCCGTGATGGCGAACCTATGGCACGGGTGCCACAAGTGGCACGCGGAGCCATATCAGTGGTGGGCACGCGAGCTCAGGTCCGGCGCGCATGTGCGCACCGGCCGGCTGATTTTCTTGCCTTCTGGGCCCACTGGGAGTCAGGAAACAGGCTGTTTCCAGCCTCCAGAGGGGGTGGGGAAGGCTGTTTTCGCCCTCCCCGGGCTCCTAGAAAGGCTCTAAAGCCTGGGGAGAGCAAAAAATGGGCATGCCATTGCATGCTGGCAGTGGGGGGGTCATACGCGCATGCGCAGGGGTGCATGGAATTATGGATTGGGCATGCACACACGTGATCCCCCGCATCCCCCCCCTTTTTGGCAAGTGAACCAAAAAAGGTTCGCCATCACTGTTATAGGTAGTCCTTGGCTTAACAACCATTTGTTTCATGAGCATTCAATTACAGCAGCCCTGGTAAAAGTGACTGACAATCGGTCCTTGCACTTACGACATTGCAACATCACCGCAGGCACGTAGTCAAAATTTGGCTCCTTGACAATGGGACAAGTGCATTGCCCTTTGCAACCTTCCCAGATGGCTTCTGACAAGTAAAGTGAAGACGGGAAGCTGCATTTGCTTAACAACCGTGTGATTCACTGAACAACTGCAGTCGTTTGCTTAACAATTGTGGCAAATAAAGCTTGTAAAATTGGGCCTGGTTTAACCACCACTTTGGCCAGCAATGGACATTCTGATCCCAATTGTGGTTATAAGTCAAGAACTTCCTCTACTGGTTTCTTTTATTACAAGGTAAGAAATGCAACTGAATAGGAGCTTCGGCCAGTTTTCAGTTGCTGGTGCTGCCTCTTTAGATGCCCATTCTTCTTGATCTATTTAGACAGCTTTTCTATTGTGGTTTTCGATGTTCGGTTAAGAACGTCTTGAGAAGCCAAAAAGATTTACAATTGCAGTCTGATAGGTACTTTCTTACAAGTAAGAAAGTCTCCTTGAATATAAGGAACCTTAATTCTGTTAGAGAAGCTCTTGTAAAGATGCAACTGGAAATGGATGCAGTTTGCAGGTGTGGTCCACAAAGTTACGATGCCAACTATCTGACTAAACCAGGGGTGGGTAACTATGGTCCCTTTATGACTTGTGGACTTCAGCTCCCAGAATTCCTGTGCCTGGAATGGCTGGCTCAGAAATTCTGGGAGCTGAAGTCTACAAGTCATAATTGGGCCATAGTTCCCCACCTCTGGTCTAAGTATCTAAAAAAGCTTTGATTGCACCATCCTTGCTCAGCACTAGCAATAGCACTTAGACTTATATGCCACTTCACAGTGCTTTACAGTCCTCTCTAAGTGGTTTACAGAGTCAGCATATTGCCCCCAACCCTGAAGCCTCCGAAGGGCAAAAACAGCCTTCCCCAAGGCCGAAAATCAGCTGGCCAGCGCGCACATCCGCTCTGGAGCAGACATAGGGCAATGCCTCGCGTGCCCTCCGATATGGCTCCGTGTGCCACCTGTGGTACATGTGCCATAGGTTCGCCATCATGGATCTAGGTCCTCATTTTACTGACCTCGGAAAGATGGAAGGCTGAGTCAACCTTGAGCCAGTGAGGTTCGAACTGCCAAATTGCAGGCAGCCGGCAGTCAGCAGAAGTAGCCTGCAGTACTGCATTCTAACCACTGCACCACTGCGGCTTCCATCTTGGTTGTTGACCATTCAGGTAGATGAGTTACAATCTTAATTGGGTCAAGGATTTCTGTTGTTAAACAAAGTGGTTAAGTAAATTGTGCCTGATTTTATGACCTTTTTTACCATGGTTGTTAAGTGAATCATTCAGTTAAGTGAATCACATGGTCCTTAAGCAAACCCAACTTCCCCCATTGGCTTGCTAGAAGCTGGTTGGGAAGGTCATGAATGGTGACCACGAGACCCTGGGATGTGGCAATCATCTTGAATATGGTACAAGCCAATTACCAAGGATCTGAATCTTGATCATACAACTGGGAGGATGCTGTAATGGTTGTAAGTGTGAGTACCAGCTGTAAGTCACTTTTTTCAGTGCCAGTGTAACTTTGAATGGTCACTAAATGAATGGTTGTAAGTCAAGGACTACCTGTATCCTGAAGATACTCCTGATGGCGTCCCACCCATCCCAAATCAGCCAGATCATCCTATATTCTCTTTGCCTTTCTCCTTCTCCCATATTCTCTTGAAATAGAGAGACCACACACCAACTCGGAACTCTCTGACTGATACATGTAGCCTAGGGGGATGTGTTATTTCTAATCAGCTGCAACCTACCACCATCACCCCACCACCACCCCACCACCCCCAGCATGAAAATGAACCAGATAGAAAGCAATATGTTCAAATGACAAAACTTGATTGAGTTTTCTGCATCGATCTCATACAATATAAAGAACTGGCATGTCATCAGGCGGTACTCAGATCTCTTACCAGTTTATTTTATTTCATGTCCCGATCTAAGAGAGGATATTGTGTCTGATGATTTTTGGATGTTTGTCATTGAATCAAAGAGCTGCAGGCAGAGAATGGAGAGCTAGTGAAAAAGAGAGTTAGTTTGAAAAAAAAATCGGGTTGGATCAAGCTCAGTTTTTGGCGACCAGGTTAAACCCCCAGATAGGGAGGAAAAGTGGGAAATTGCAACTTTTACTCTGGCATGACTAAGGTGACCAGACGTCCCGATTTTGGCGGGACAGACCCGCTTTTTCATCATTTGTCCCACGTCCCGCCCGTCCTCTAAAAAGTCCTGATTTTTTGAAAGAATGCACAACTAGGGCATTCTTTCAAAAAATCGGCCTGAAAGGCAGCAGGCCTCTCAGCTCGGGCCGGCCGTGGGCGGCGTTGGCGGCGGGCGGGAGTCCCGCGTTGTTGACTCCTCCGGCGGCGGCTGGAAGCTGGGGGGAGGGGGAAGGGAGGCTGCTCCTCCTCTCCTTCCCCCGCCCCATCCCTAGCCCCACCCTCGGAGGCGCCGCTGCTGTTGGGAGGGGTGAGGGATGAGGAGCCGTCGCCGCTTTTAGTTTACGAGCGGCGCAAACAGCCCTTCCTCATCCCCCTCCCCCTTCTTCCCCCCGTACCTCGCTGCCGCCGTTGCCCTGGGGCTGGGCGGGCGACCGGGAGACCACGGCGTTTGGATACTTGGAGCAGGTAAGCTGCCGGCTGCCTCCTTTCCCCGTCTCCCGCCTCCCGTTCGTTGCTTGCCAGCCCAGCCGAAGGGAAGGCGGGAGGCGAGGAAAGGCCTCCCGAAAGGGGGGGAGAGGGGGGGAGGTGGGAGGGTGCTTGGATGCCTGCAGCTCGCGACAGGTAAGCTGCTGGCTGCCTCCTTTCCTCGCCTCCCACCTTCCCTTCGGCCGGGCTGGCAAGCAACGAACGGGAGGCGGGAGACAGGGAAAGGAGGCAGCCGGCAGCTTACCTGTCGCGAGCTGCAGGCATCCAAGCGCCCTCCCGCCTCCCCCCCCTCTACCCCCCCACCTCACCTGGACGCCGACATTTGCTGTTTTGCCCTCTGCGCATGCGCAGCGTTCTGCGCATGCGCAGAGGGCAAAACAAATGGCGGCGCCCAGGCGCCCCCCCCCGTCCCGCTTTAAAAAAAAAATCTGGTCACTTTGGGCATGACACACCCTGGCACTAAAGGTTCACTTCCTCTGTTATGAAAGGCAGGAAGCCAGAAAGGTGTGCAAAGCCAGACAATTTATTTATGCAGTCAGAATCTTTTTTTCAGTTTGGGTATCTATGTCCAAATAAAATCGATGCTATTGAATAATTGCATACAGGGTTCCCACTCAGGGGCGGGTTCCTAATTTTTTTACTACCACTCTGTGGGCGTGGCTTATTTTGTGGGTGTGGCTTGCCAGCCATGTGACCGGGTGGGCGTGGGCCTCGGGAGCTTGGCAGCAGCCGGAGAAGCAGGGGAGCATTGCCCACCCGCAACACAGCCCCCCGCAGTGGGAGCAGCAAGACCTCGGCAGCGGTTCTTCTAGGAGGCTCCGTCTGGCCTGGATGCTTCTCCCCATTCGATGATCCTAGGCTCCTGCCGCCTGTTCCCCCTCCCCTCAGCAGCTTGAGAAGCCTCGAATGTGCAAAAATGCCTGGGATCATCACCGCACGTTCGTGGCTTCTTGGACTGCTGAAGAGAGGGGAACTGAGATAGGTCCTGCCGCCCGTTCTTTCAGCGTCTCACGCGCTCCCTCAGCCATCCTCCCCTGCTTGGGCTCACTGTGGGGTAGGAAGGCAGCGCATGTGCAGTGCCGGAAGCTCGGCTTCTGGGCATGCGCAGAAGAAATTTTTTAAAAAAAATTAAAAAAATTTTTTTTAATGGCGGCACCCAGGCACCGGCAACCGACCACACTGGTACTTTGACGTCACCAGTGGGCCGCTACCGGTGCTATAGAGTGGACCGCACCGGTAGGAACCCACCACTGTTCCCACTGGAACTGAAAGTTCACATTGAATTAGACTGCAAATCTGAACTGAATCAAAACTCTGAATGGAAATTTGTCTGATTTGCAAGCATTCTTACTGATTTAGTTTTTACCATGAAATCTCTCAAAGCTATACCAGTAAAGGAGTGGAGGGAAGTCATGAAAAAAAGACCAGATGGCAGGGCCACTGTAGGATCAAAGCCCGGCCAACACCCCCTCCCGCCCTTTGAAAGGGCATCCTATGCCTGATGCTAACCTGGATACTATCAGAAAATCACAAGATTGTTTTAAGCAGCCAGTTCTGTCTCAGGCTCATTTCCATCCTGTAATCGAGAAAAGAGAGCCGAGGTGGCGCAGCGGTTAGAGGCAGGTACTGCAGGCCACTTTAGCTGACACTGATCCGCAGGTCAGCGGTTCAAATCTCACCGGGTCAAGGTTGACTCAGCCTTCCATCCTTCCGAGGTAGGTAAAATGAGGACCCAGATTGTTGGGGGCAATATAAATATATACATTGCTTACTGGTGTAAACCGCTTAGAGAGTGCTTGCACTGTGAGGTGGTATATAAATCTCACAAAATAAATAAATAATAATAAATAATCCAGTGTTTCCCAACCTTGGCAACTTGAAGATATCTGGACTTCAACTCCCAGAATTCCCCAGCCAGAGAATGCTGGCTGGGGAATTCTGGGAGTTGAAGTCCAGATATCTTCAAGTTGCCAAGGTTGGGAAACACTGCGTGTAATCCCAAAGGTGCTTTTTCAAGAGACAACTGAACTTTCTTTGTTTTCCCTTGAAGACATTTTGCTTTCCATCCAAGAAGCTTTTGAAGAACCGAAGAAATTTCTTGGATGAGAAGCGAAAGTTCTTCAAGGAAAAAAACAAAGAAAGTCCAGTTGCCTCTTGAAAAAGCACCTTTGAGACAATCATGACCTGGATGACTGAGAATCGCCATGGACATTCCATCCTGTAAGATGGGCTTAAGCTTCTCCGCATAATTTTAGAGGGCTGTTGAAAGAACAGCAATGCCATAATTAGGCAAAGTGCTGTACACTCACAAACAAGGTGCATTTAGTTGGGACGATTAAAATGGACCGTTCTGATGCCAGCCCATCGCTGACATCATTTCAACAACCAAGGAGGTCCGTGGGGCATGGTTTATATCTGGCACACATGAAAAACAGGCAGAGTTTTGATTGAATCCTTGACATTTTTGTCCACATCCTACAAACCCTCGGCTCAATACCTGTTGAAACCCTGGGGACTGACACCTTCTAACCAGCCCACCTTCCCTTAAGCCTTAATTGTAGCACCTCACAGGATATCCTTTGGGGCATAAGGGTTGTGGAGAGTCCAGCAAATGAAAGAGAAAGCTAAGGAAGTTAAAGTCATGAGATAAAAAATAGAAAAGGAAGAAAAAAAAAACCAGCTAAAGATAGTTTACCCTCACACCATTCACTATACATTCCTTTATCTTTCTAACTTTCCATTCCAGCTTCCACCATGCCCAGTCATGCTTCAAATCGTCCATTTTGTCCTTTAAACTTCTTACCTTCTCCCTTTCTGAAGATTTCATTAGTCACTTCCCATCATGACTTTCTCAAACTTTCCTTTCCCTTCAACACATTCCCTTTCCCTTTCTATATTTTTGTGGAGTTTAATCCTCCCCCATTATTTCTATATGACTGAACCATCTCAACCTATTTCTTTCATACTGGTCACCTACTGTTGTATTTGACCTGTATTCATTCGCCATCCATTCATTCTTGATCTTCTCCTCTCTGCTTGTTGGCATACTTCTTATTAACCTCTCCCCTCTGCTTTCAACTTACTTTTCTGTAGACATTGTAGAAGGAGAGCTGTGTTACTCAGTCTATGGCATTCCAAAATCACATGCTCATTCTCCAAAGTGCCATCACCTGCCATCAATATCCCTCTCAATTGTGTGTTAAACAAACAGGCCACACTTTCTGCAGAAGAATTAAAGGATTTAAGTTGGACAGCAGGACTTCAAAAAACAAGGACAAAAAAGTACGGGAGCATTTTAAACTCCCAAGAGTCTCAACTGCAGATTTCAACTTTTCATCTTAGAACACTGGAACTACACTGGTGTCATAGAACAAGAGACTGCAGAAGTCACATACATCAGAGGTTTTAGGCTGTCACAGAAGGCCTTTATTGTGTTTTTACTTGGCTGTTCACCGCCCTGAGTCCCCTGGAGAAGGGCGGTATATAAATTTAATTAAACTAAACTAAACTAAACTTTACACAGATAGAGGGTTTTTAATAGAATTGTTAATTGCTGAGGAACTTGTAATCTATCTTACATGTAACCCGCATTTACACCTTTCTTTCCCACCTCCCTTGCCTTGTCCTCTTTTTGAATTCCTTGTCCTCTTTAATTTTAGCCAACCCACACATCAGATCAAGTGAGCTGCAGTTCAAAAAAAGCTAATACCTTTAAATAAAATTTCTTAGTCCAAAGCTGCTACCAGATTGCATCTGATTTTTAACTTTTATGTTTCTCATATTACTTTGACTTTTCTTTTTTTGGCTTGTTTGTTATTTCTGGCATTTGTTGCAAATCTTAATTCATTCTGAGCCTCAGCCTCCCTGACTCCTTGCAGATTCGGGCTATTTGCTGGTATTATGTTTTGGTGATGTGCCCTTCTTTCCATTTTTAATACTTGTCCTTTTTGTCTCTCCATTTGTCAGAGAGCTCTTTATGCGACCATGCTGGTCACATTTAGTGTCTCTTGTTTTTCTTTATGTTATTATTTTTGTTTGGGCCTTTATTATCATCTCATTTTTCAGAGTTTCCATGGATCCTGAACTGTTTCCCCCCCCTCTAGGATTTCCATCCATGGAATGATCTTTTTTTACTGATGTTTAACTTTTATGTTGCTTTTGTTACTTCTGTAATATGTGTCCTTAGTGTGGGGGGGCGGGGGCGGAGGGTGAGTGTCTTGCCTATACCTCCAAGTTGATGTGATGTGAACAAGAGTATGTTGACTTGCAAAGCAATCATTTAGTTCTCAAATGTACCTTGTCTCTGGATTAGGTCAGAGTTTCTTTTGAGACCTATTTTATTTATTTATTTATTTTACTGTTCTTATATGCTGCCCTACTCCCTAGGGACTATAAATGCAGCTTGAAGAAAAGCAGGATTTGAAAGCAATTAGATGTAGAAAACACCAATAACTCTGCATTCCAGGAGAGAGGAAGAGACCTGGAGATCATGGCTTCTACTGAATTCCCCTGCACACACATCAAGCCTGGGCATGCCAGGGGTTGGGGGGCAAGGGCGAAGCGTGCCATTTGTCCGGAACTGAACTTCTTTATTAAGCCTGCACACTCTCCATAAATTGTTAAAACCTTGTCAATAGCTGATTAGCCATAAGCAAAGCCAGTCTGCCAAGGAGCGGTCAGGCGGTGATTTATGGCAAATGCATTTCTGTTATGTATTCTAAAACGTTATTATAGAAAGTGGCTTGGACTCCCAGCCCAATCTTGAAATATTAATAAAACATTAATAAAAAGTGGTGCTGTATATCCACTAACTAAGGCAGAATCTTCTCCCGGGGCAATTGATCCAGGGTAGAGCAGTGCAAAAATTCTTCTGGGTTATTTACTTATTTTCCTCAATGATAGAGCATCTACAGGGCATAACCCAGTGCCATTTTGGAGCATTGCAAAGCACCAGCCCAAGATACAATGCGGCCCTTTTAAATTCCTTCTGCCATCACATCGATATTCTCAGAAATGGAGAAGAATGACCCAACCAATTCTGCTTTCTTCCATTTTGCTATTTTTCAAAAAGTTAAGTCGTGTCTTTTTGATTTTCCATATCACTGGGATGTTCCTCTCTCTTTGTTAAGATGACCAGACGCCCCACTTTTGGCGGGACAGTCCCGCTTTTTAATAATTTGTCCCGCGTCCTGCGGCGTTTCAAAAAAGTCCCGCTTTTGAATTTGAATTTGTGCAAAGCGGGAAGCAGCCCGAGAACTGGGGCGGGCACCCCACATGCTCAGCGGCCGAGCCGAGGCCTGCACACCCCTCTGCCTGCTGCCTCACCTACCTCCTCCTGCCAGGTGGGGAGGGAGGGCAGTGAGAGGGGCAGCAGCGCACAGAGGCGGCGGGCAAGGCGTCCCCAGCAAACCTGTTAATCCGGCCGGCCACGCAACTACAAGTGCGGCGCGGAAGCCGCTGGTGGCCGGGTGGGTGGCAGCCCCCCGGGCGGGTATAGGGCCAGGCCTGCGCTTGGAAGGGGCCGCCACTCTCGCTGCTCTCCCTCCCTGCCTGGCTGCAGATGTCCGGCTGCCCTCCTGAAGTAGCGCTGCCGCAGTTCACTTTTGTTTTGTGGCGGGAGAAGGAAGAAAGCGGGCAGCGAGAGCGGCAGCCTCTTCCAAGCTCAGGCCTGGCCGTCTCCCCACACGGAGGGCTGCTGCCCGGCTGGCTGGCGGCGGCTTCTGCAATAGAGGCAGCACGCGGCTGTGAAGAACCCTCACCACCCGCCCTCCCGGAGCACCACAGCCATGATTTGCTTTCTTCCTTCTCCTGCTGCTGTCCCTCTCTGGGCCAGACGCAGCAGAGGCGAACCCCGGCCATGGCAGGGGTAAGGGCTGCGATGAAGGGGGGTGTTTGGGGGGGCACAAAGCTGCAGGATAAGGGAGACGGACCCCTCCCGTCTTGCTCCCCTACAGCCCCCTCGTCAATGGTGTCCCGCTTTACAAATATTAAAATCTGGTCACCTTACTCTATGTATTTCTCTCTGGGTGAGTGTGCTTGTGTGCGCATTGCCCTAAAGTATGCACCTCCATACCCCAGTGTTTCCAACGCACACATTTTTGCAGACAATTTCTCCAGAAATGATGCATTCCTTTGATTTCTCTAATAAACATTATTTTTATGACCCTTGTTTCAGTAGTTGGGGCGACTGAGTGGAGCTCAGCATTTACTGGCCGGATGCTCTTCCTGGTGTCACACAGAGTTCGTAGCATACATTTTCTCTTTGCGCCCTGATAGAGAAACATTTGCCACTGCCTAGGATTGAACTCTCAACCTTCCGAGTGGGAGGCAAGCATCTTCACCTCTAGGCCACGGTGCTGCTCCAATTTCTCTAATAAACAAATATGGAGTCAGTAAATCCCTTCCTCATTCTTAGATGACAGCACAGCCTCTCCAGGGTACTACTGCTGAGATGAATTTTGGATTCTGGACTTTTTTGGTGCAATTCTGGATATTCACGCACAAACCAGTAGTGGGTTTCTCTTACCTTTGCTATTGGTTCGGGAACGGGAGAGAGCGCATGCTTTGCACCAGAGGTGGGTTCCTGCCGGAGCTGCCTAGTGCACAGCTCCGGTAGGGAGCGGCCAATTGTGCAATTTGCACGTGACCACTCTGGAGCCCTCTCTGCCGGTACACCGCGCGCGTCGCCATTTTTTCCATTGATTTTGGGGTGTTTTTGCTTCTGTGCATGCGTGGAAGCAAAATCGTGCTGAAATCTCGCGAGGGGACGTGCGTGCGCACGAGATTTTGGTGAGATTTTGCTTCTGCGCATGCCCAAAGCATGGAGATGCACGTGCAGCACACCAGCACTGGTAAGAGAGCAACCTGCTGCTGCTTTGCATGCGCGTAATGCTTCTGTGCATGCGCAGAGCATTTTTGATGACGTCTAGGTGGGTGGGTGGAGCCTCCCACCGCCGCTACTGGTTTGCCGAACCGGTGTGAACCGGTAGCAACCCACCACTGACACAAACATCTTAGCAACTACACTACACCTTGGGCATTTTCATGAAATTCTCTTCATCTTTATTTTTTTAGTTTTCAATATACATAATTTTTATGGAAGATGTTTATATAGAGAATGATATTAAAGATAGAAAGAAAAGATAGAAAGAAGATAAAGGAAAAATTGCAAAAAGCAATTAGAGAAAGAAAAGAAGTTAATTAAAAATGTGACTTCTGTTTTTTCTTTTCACCTTTGGAGGGAAAAAAAAACATTGCTGCAGCAAATTCTCATTACGCGAATTAAATCAGAAGTGCCCAGCCCTAATTTTGTAGAATTTATCATTTTATGTAAGCTTATCTAATTTCCACACACCAAATCGATGTGTCTGCATTCCCAACCTGGTGCCATCCAGATGTGGGAGATGTTTGCAGCAGCAAGCATGTTATCAAAGCAGAACAGAACAAATGTAAGGTAACAAAAATGAGCAAATGAGCAAAATTCAATCTGACAATTTGTCTATTTCTATCAGCTTTTAAGTAGCTCCCTGTAATCTGCTCTTTCTCTTTGTGCCATTAATTTGAGGTGAATTGAAGGCTATTGTTAACTTTAAATGCTCTTGTTTTAATCGCCCTAGCTCCTTTAGGAATTACACGTCATAAAACAGTGCACTTAGGGATGAAAGGATGTTTCCCGTTCCATTTTTTTAAGTGTTATTCTGAGTGTTTGCTCTTTCCAGTGTCTCACTTCTTCTAATTGCTCTCCAGATAGAGCTTCTAAAATTAATTCCGGAACTGGAGCATGTACAGATTGGGAGAGCATCTCCCAAGCCAGGTTTTTGTTTCTCGCTCTCTTTTTGCTACGCACCTGACTCTTCGCTACATTTCTGTTCCTAGGCACATCAACGTTGCAACAAATTTGTTTGCCTTTTTTTTTTCATACAGTTTTATCAATATTTGTTTTTCATGGGGTTTGATTGAGAGAAACATCTGTTTCTGAGCATTGCTAAAAACATTTGCGCAAAATTATTCTCAAACAGGGCTGTGCAGTGCTTAAGGCAAAAGCATACTTTAGATTCTACACCTAGGTAAGAAGAATCAAAAATACACATACAAACTGGGTGAAACCACACTCAATAGCAGCAATTGCGAGAGGGATCTCGGAGTCTTGGTAGACAGCCAACTAAATATGAGCCAGCAGTGTGCAGCAGCAGCCCAAAAGGCCAATGCAGTCCTGAGCTGCATAAATAGAGGGATACAATCAAGGACCAGAGAGGTACTAGTACCACTCTATAAAGCCTTGGTCAGACCACACCTAGAGTACTGCATCCAGTTTTGGTCACCACACTACAAAAAAAGACATTGAAACTCTAGAGAAAGTGCAGAAGAGAGCAACCAGGATGATAAAGGGTCTGGAAAATAAAACATACAAAGAGCGGTTGCAGGAACTGAGCTTGGCCAGTCTGGCGAAGAGAAGGACCAGGGGTGACATGATAGCAGTGTTCCAATACTTGAGGGGATGCCACAGAGAGGAGGGGGTCAGGCTGTTATCTGGGGCACCAGAAAGCCAAACAAGGAATAACGGATGGAAGCTGACCAAGGAGAGATTCAACCTGGAAGTGAGGAGAAACTTTCTGACCATGAGAGCGATCAACCAGTGGAACAGCTTGCCAGTGGAGGTTGTGAGAGCCCCAACACTTGCGACCCTCAAGGGGAGACTGGACTGCCATCTGTCTCAAATGGTGTAGGAACTCCTGCTTGAGCAGGGGGTTGGACTAGATGACCTACAAGGTCCCTTCCAACTCTAATAATAAATCTAAATCTGTGCATGTATGTCAAGGGGACTAACAGGAACTCATTAAAGCAGCCACGTCATTTCTCAGGATGACTCAGCAGTCTTGATGACATTTCCCTCCTGAGGTCACCTTTGGTTTCTAAAGGATTTAACGGGAGAAAGAATGGGGCTGGAATTTAGCCATTCAGCTGTTTTCCTCATCCCAACCCATTCCCCAGAGCAGCAAATTATTTTCAACCCACTTGATGCAATGGGGGAAAACTGATAAACTCTGAACATGTCCATTAATCTTCCCTAATCTGGCCTAGGAAAAAATTAAGAGAACTTTTTTCTCTGTGATAGAAGAAGGGGGATAATCTTCCTTCCTTCCTCCCTCCCTCCCTCCCTTCCTCCTCCCCTCCCTTCCTCCTCCCCTCCCTTCCCCTCCCCTTCCCTTCCACTGATTTCCAAGTGCCTGGTTAATTCTTTAATTATACACCATCATATTTGGTCACTTTTGCTGTTCCATGTAGCCTGAACATAGTGTCAAGTAAACCCAACAATTGTAAATTGTAGCATAAGGTGTATGGCAGGCAGCTTCTTTACAATTTATGGTTAAAACAAACCTCATTCATTCATTCATTCATTCATTCATTCATTCATTCATTCATTCATTCATTCATTCATCCACCATCTTATACAAGTGACTCTGGGGGGTGAGCAGAGATAAAGGCATCAATAATATACAGCAAATCTTCCTTTTTTACAACCCTGTAATCTCTTAATTTTGGGTAGAGTCAGGGTGACTGGATGAAGCTGAGCATTTACTGGCTGGGTGACCTGCCTGATGCCACGTGAATTTCGCAGCAGATAGGTTTTCTTTGCACCCTGGGAGAGAAACATCTGCTGCTACCTAGAATTGAACTCTCAAACCTTCGAAATGGGAGGCGAGTGTCTTCAGCACTAGGCCACTAGGCCATTCATCAATAATATGACAGTAGCCAGCAAAAATAAAAATGAATAGAACATTGAGAAATCTAACAGATTCCTAACCAGCCTAGCTGACAACTTCATTGTCCAAAAAGTGGAGGAGGGAACTAGAGGGGCAGCCATACTGGATTTAATACTTACAAACAGAGAAGAAACAATAGAAGGAGTTGAAGCTGCAGGAACACTTGGCGAGAGTGACCACGTAATACTAAAATTCACCATAAAGCAAACACAAATAACTGAACATAACAACACCTATATCCCAGACTTCAAAAAAGCCGACTTCAATAAACTCAGAGAAAACTTGGGGAAGTTCCCTTGGATGAAAGTACTAAAGGGTAAAACAACTCAAGAAGCCTGGGAGATCCTAAAAAACACGATCTTAAAAGCCCAGAACACCACAATACCGATGAGGAAGAAAAACAAGAAATCCAAAAGGAAACCAGCATGGCTAAACAAAGACCTCACCGATAAACTGAATGAAAAAAAAGATAAATACAAAAAATGGAAAGATGGGCACATAACCAAGGCAGAGTACCAACAGACAGCCAGAATCTGTAAAGAAAAAATCAGGACAGCAAAGGCCCAGAATGAACAAAGACTCGCAACAAAAGTCAAAGACAACAAAAAAAGCTTCTTCCAACACATAAACAACAAGAAAAAAATCAAAGAAACAGTTGGTCCACTAAGGAGAGAAGACGGCAAAGAAGTAACAGACAACACAGACAAAGCAGAGCTACTGAACACATTCTTCGCATCAGTCTTCACACAAAAGGAAACTGCAGCTCAACTACCCAGCAACACAAATATAAAAAACAGATTCGAAGCAAGACTCAACCTAAGCAAAAATACAATAAGAGGTCACCTATCTGAACTTAATGAATACAAAGCACCAGGACCTGATGGATTACACCCCAGAGTCCTAAAATAACTAGAAGAAGTCATTTCGGAACCACTGCACCACATCTTCCACAAATCCTGGAACACAGGGGAACTCCCCGAGGACTGGAAAAGAGCTGATGTGGTCCCCATCTACAAAAAAGGTAAAAAAACAGACCCAGGAAACTACAGACCAATCAGCCTAACATCAATACCTGGGAAAATACTGGAAAAAATAATTAAAAACCAGATCTCACATCATCTAGAAACAAACCAAGTAATAACCAACAGCCAACACGGATTTGTTAAGAACAAGTCATGCCAAACCAACCTCATTTCATTTTTCAACACTGTGACCAAATTAGTAGACCAGCGAAATGCAGTAGACATCATATACCTGGACTTCAGCAAAGCATTTGACAAAGTAGACCACAACCTACTTCTTCATAAGCTAGAAAAAAGCGGGATAGACAGCCACACAACCAGATGGATTAACAACTGGCTGACCAACCGTACCCAACGAGTAGTCCTCAATGGCTCTAAGTCCACATGGAGAGAAGTAAGCAGTGGCGTACCACAAGGTTCCGTCCTAGGCCCAGTACTCTTTAATATCTTCATAAATGACCTAGATGAGGGAATAGCAGGAGAACTAACCAAATTTGCAGACGATACCAAGCTGGCGGGAGTAGCAAACACCCCAGAGGACAGACTCAAAATCCAGAGGGACCTTGACAGACTCAAACACTGGGCCCAAACAAATAAAATGAAATTTAACACGGAGAAAAGTTGTTGAGAGCCCCAACACTTGCGACCCTCAAGGGGAGACTGGACTGCCATCTGTCTCAAATGGTGTAGGAACTCCTGCTTGAGCAGGGGGTTGGACTAGATGACCTACAAGGTCCCTTCCAACTCTAATAATAAATCTAAATTGTTTGTTTGTTTATTTGTCAAGCATATATGATTATAAGCAAAGTATAAACAGTAAAACATGATTGAATATATATGTAATAGTACAAGCATGAATAAGAGTAAAAGAGGTATGAATATATGGGTACATTAGGACAGGAACTGTAGGCACGATTGTGCGCTTATGCACACCCCTTACCGACCTCTTAGGAATGGGGTGAGGTCGATGGTAGATGGTCGATGGGAGATGGTCGATGGGAGGCCAAGACCATCAACGCCAACAACAGTAGCTCACAGACTGACCTAACATCCCCACTGCCATGGAAGAACAGCCAGAAGTCCTAATGGCCTTCTGAAAGACCAGAAGAATCAGGGTCAACCTAATCCCAGGGGAAATGAATTTCCAGAGGGCAAGCAAAACAGAAAAGGCCCACTTCCTGGGCCCACCAGGTGCCACTCCTTAATAGATGGAATCTGGAAGATGCCCCTCCTGCCAGGCCTAATTAGACAGTGTTTTGCCTGCAAGTGTCAGAACAGTCATCAGATGCCCAAGAAATTGGTTCTTTTGGATCCAGGGACAATAAGCACAAATAAAGGGATTTTAAGCTTTATTATTAGCTCAAGCAGAGTTGAAAGCATAACATAAAAAGCATACATACCAAGCAAGATAATACCCACATCTTTTGCAGGCTGTCAGGAGCTCCTTAATAAAATAGCAGAGATACCCCCCAGGGCTGCCAATTTCCACAGTACCTAATGCTAGGTTCCATACAGAAGCTCCCAACAAAAACACAACCTCAAGACTTTTATGAAAACCTGGCTCCATGACTTCTTGGTCATGAAACTGCAAGATCTGATCTTGACTGGCTGGCACATAACTCCAGGATGGGACTCAAAAGTCTGAGATTTTCGCAGCTTTGAAGCTACAGTACGTGAAGATCCCCCCCCCCCTTCTCCTTTGTTCAGTAAGCAAGAGAGAAAAACAAGCAGGCTAGCTCACAATGCGCTCTAAACCTCTAGACTTTTCTTAATGTGAAGGAGAAGTCAAACTATGTCACTAATTCCTCACAATAATAATGATCTTCTGCATTGCCACTACAGGCAGGTAGAGGCAATGGAGGAAGGGTCTTTCAAATACTCTGCCTTATTCTGTGAACTTTGCTATGATACATAAACCCAGGTATTATTTTAGATTATAGTAATTTAAGGTAGTTAAATCATACCTAGAGAGGTAAGATATGCATTTTAATCGGCCAACCTGACAGGGGAAGGCAATGCTATTCTGGGTGCTTTCCTGAGCAAAGAATAAATTCAGGGTGATCAATTTTGAGAGGACCTCTTGGAGCAAGAGTTGGCTGCTGAGGTTGTTTTTACAAAGGCCCAAAATACCAAGATGCTAGTCGAAGGACATCATGGAAATTAAAATGACAGAAGACGAAAGGCATGATGGGAAATCCCAGCAGTTTTTGAGCTGCAAGGCAATGATTTGAAAGCTTGTCATGAAACCAGGGTGAAGTAATGGGTCCAAGGCAGGTTAGTTTGCTAGGGTCCTTTGCTTTTGGTAACAGGCCAGAATCTGATGTTAGCCTTCCGTGGGATTAGGAATTCAAATATAGGATTTTACAGGAGCCACTGGGTGCAATCTGCCAACATGGACTCCATTGCATAAAATAATGTTTTTGAAAAAGACTTCTGAAAATGAGAATATACTTGGAACACAGAGTAGAAAACATATATTTTCTGGCCAAGTCCATTAATGGAAAAATATTTGGAATCTATAAAAATTCACTGGAGAAATTCAAATGAGGAATGGAAAATGTTTCAAAAGGCTGTCCTGGGGGAATGCAGGATTTTAAAGAAATGGTATTGATGAAACAGATGCTAAAAACCAAATTCAAGCAACCTGCCTAGAAAATCTCCATGTATTAGGAAAAGTAGCTAATGATATATCATTATATAGGCAATTTTGTTACAGATTTTTAAAAAGGAAAGCATTGAAATACAATAGTAGAAGTGAAGAACTCCAATGTGGACAATAACAAGGAAGGTATTTATGCTGATTCTCACACCCATTTGTGGGATACCGGGAAAATGTCCCTTTTGAGATTCATCCGAACAGGTGAATCTTTGAATGTCATTCAGCTGAATGACAGCTGAACATTTGACAGATAAAACTGCAAACTAGAGATGAGCTAATCTATCCATTTCAGATTCACGTTGTCATATCTAGAAAGATGGATTTGGTCTGTGTGAATTTTCAAATTAAAATCTATCATCCCCCACTCTCTCCCTCCCTCCCTCTCTTTCTCATCTCTCATCTGCCTGTCTGTTTCTATGTTTCTATGTTTCTATCTATCTGTCTGTCTGTCTGTCTGTCTGTCTGTCTGTCTGTCTGTCTGTCTGTCTGTCTGTCTGTCTGTCTATCTATCTATCTATCTATCTATCTATCTATCTATCTATCTATCTATCTATTTTTCCATCCATCCATCCATCCATCCATCCATCCATCCATCCATCCATCCATCCATCCATCTATCTATCTCTATCATCTATCTCTATCTATCTATCTATCTATCTATCTATCTATCTATCTATCTATCTATCTATCTATCTATCTATCTATCTATCAATCTATCTATCTCTATCATCTCTATCTATCTATCTATCTATCTATCTATCTATCTATCTATCTATCTATCTATCTATCTCTATAATCTATCTCTATCTATCTATCTATCTATCTATTTTTTTATCTACTGTATCTATCTATCTTTTCCAGCCAGCCAGTCATTATCATTGTTTGATAGTGAGGTGGGTGGCATATAAATAAATAACAAACAAACAAAGTATCTGTCCATCCATCCATCTCTGTTAATCTCTCCTATCCCCCCTCTCCTCTATTAAATTACAACATTTGTTTCAAGAAATATCCCACATCCCTGAAAATCATTCATTTTACAAATAAAGGGGCTAAACATTCTCTCTCTCTCTCTCTCTCTCTCTCTCTCTCTCTCTCTCTCTCTCTCTCTCTCTCTCTCTCTCTCTCTCTCTCTCTCTCTCTCTCTCTCTCTCTCTCTCTCTCTGTTTCCAAGCTGTCCTAAACCTGGTTTAATTTTTTTTCACCTTTGCTCCACCACTTAGCAGTAGCTGCTCAGTTTATTTTGAATTCTGTCTATCTTCCTGACTCTGTCAAGCTTTGCCAGAAAAATGGTGCCCACCCGATCCCCCTCAGTATGCTAACCAATGCATGGATCAATGAGGTTTCATATGCTGCAGAAATTAAATATTGACTTTTTCTGGGTTTCAACTTCTCACAGTGGCCTTAGGTTGCATTGGTGGTGACCCTGCTTGAAAATTTTTGCAGAGACCACCATGAAGAAATATGAAGTATGGGAATGCATTATTTTGGGCATGCTTCAAGTGTAGGATTTAAAAAAAAAAGCTTGCAGAGGGGAAAACCATTTCAATTTTGTGTGCTAATTTTTTCCTGATAGAAGCCTGTATATGAATTTCTTGCCCATATTTCTGCTGTCTTACACTTTATTCATTGCTTTTTATACACTGTTGCTCCTTAATCGAGCAGTTGAGCATGTGATTCTGTTCAGAGAATTGAGTCACAAAATTCTAAGAGAAAATCATTAAGAATAAATACTACTTGCCATAATTCACTTATGAAAAAAGGGTGAGTGTGTTTGTGTGTTCTGGTCTTTTGATTTGTAGTGTGCCTGTCACTATCTTACTTTCTCTTATGTAGAACATGCAACAGATTTCAAAAAAATTAAATATATTAATAGAACGCAATAGCACTTAGACATATACCGCTTCATAGTGCTTTACAGCCCTCTCTATGCGGTTTACAGAGTTCAGCCCACAACAATCTGGGTCCTCATTTTACCGACCTCGGAAGGATGGAAGGCTGAGTCAACCTTGAGCCGGTGAGATTTGAACAGCTGAACTGCTGAACTAACAGTCAGCTGAAGTAGGTTGCAGTGCTGCTTTTAACCACTGCGCCTGTAAGGACTGTCTTCCCAACCACAATTAAAGTACGAACTTCTGAGTCAGTGTTTTCAAAAGGATTCCTTTAATTTGCATTTGTATAACAATCCATTCATTCAAAGCAAAGTCTAAATGCCTTCAGGCAAGGCAAGCATATTTAACCTTAATGCCCCACCCCATTTGGCAAGATGCGAGCACAATCAATCCATAAGTGTGTGACACTCCTTCCTGAGTATCCAGATGGCCATACGTTCCCAGCCCCCCTTCCATTCAACTGACTTGCATTACCCCTCATAAAACCCTATCTTAAGATGAGAAGGCTCCCAAGTGTCTAGGATCCGGATATGTTATAACCTTTTGATCAAGCAGAACCAAGATCCCCCTTCTCCTTTTGAATGGCAGAGTGCAGAGCAGGTTATTTCAAAAAGTTAACTGTATGATATCTGGAGAAGACTTGGAGGAGTTCATAACTTCAAATGGTTTTTAAGAGACATAAGTTGAGATTACCTATATATTGTACATTGTACAAATTCCTTTTTTATAACTCCCCATTTAGCAAAACACTCAGACAATTCTGATTTATGAATGGTTACTTTTATCACAACATGATTTCATTTCCCTGTATATGGCTAAATTCTGTTACTTGGTCTTTTAAATGAGGCGGACCCTAGCTGCCTCAGGGGACTAATGGTAATTTTCTATTGTCTTTCTTTTATTCAAAATAGAAATTGTTTGATTGTTTTAATTATTTGTTAGCTCGCAGAATTCTAGTCAGTGATTTTGTTGATGGAAAACCCTAGGTAGCTGGCAGCATCTCACTGACTTTGGATGATGTCAAAAAACGCTAAACTGGCATGGTCCCAGTTTGTACTTGGAGGAGAAGAAGACTTCTAGATGAAGGATTCCCAATCTGGGCAACTTTAAGAAGTGTGGACTAGTCACCTAGATAACTGCAACAGGAGACTAAATTTGGAAGTTGAAAAATTATCCCAGCAGACAGCAATGTCTTGCTGTCAAGAAGTGTCAAGCAGTGATTTATTGCCTGTTACATGTATATGCAGGGAGATGCATCCCTATTTAATATAATGGTTTATTCCTGAGCATGTGATTGATATGTTCTTGTACGCATGTGTACATTCCAATCTCCATTTTACCCTTCTTCTTCTGACTTCCATTGAGAGAAGTCACACATTTTGTATCAGGCATGTAGTTAATGAGATTTATTGTTTTTGTACCGAAATAAATATTTTTACTTAGACTTTTAAACTGCGGTTTCTTTTCTAATGTCTGAATTCCGGGGAAAAGATCTATTTCGCCTCTGTGAGATTAATTCTCACTTCGTCAAGAAGATTACATCATGAAGTCACCAGGAGCTGCAATCAACTTGGAGACTTTTCTATATAAAATATTGACAGCTAGGTAAAGTTAAATTCTGCAATGATCCATTGTTCAGTATAGGCACTAGTTTATTTGGCTTTATTTGGCTTATTAGATTGGAAGCTCTGGTTTTGTCACTATAATTGTATCACAAGAGGAGGAGGAGGAGGAGGAGGAGGAGGGGGGGGGGAGTTCATTTCAGGAAGAACTTTATTTCCACTGAGGAAACACAATTTTGGTTATGTCTGTGAGGAAACTCACCCTGTGCAATTAGCTATGGGGGTTGAGGGAGTGGGTTTAAACAACACCACCTCAACATTTTCAACTATAAAGACATCCCACCTGAAAAATAGTGTACAGTCTCCTTTAGATGTCTTCATGTTATCCCCATCCCTTTTTTTTTGTAGATACAAATGTACTCTTACAACAATCTCTCACAATTTGAGTTCCAGACTCCATTTTGGAATGTCTCTCTGTTCAGATGAAAACTCTGAAGGAGAAGGAGTCGAGCAACTCTGCAGAGGAAACAAAACAACTGGAGGAAACCAGGGAAAAAATCCAGAGAAAGCAAATAAATGTTGTTCAAAAGTACCAATGAGGAATAGTGAAAGTTCAGCATCAAGTGATCCACAGCTGTTCCAAAATGTGGGTGTCTAACTGGCGTAGAATCAAAAAGGGGTTAGAATTCCAGAACAATTCTGGAATGAGATTGATGGCCTCTATTCTTTCACATATACTGAGGTCAACCAGGCTTCTGTTTTCTGTTCCTGCTTCCAAAAGAGATTTAAAAATGTGCACTGTGTGTGCCTGGCTGCACCCATTTGATGAATGGCTCTCCCTGAGCTCTGACTTGTTTCTTGGCTCAATCCGTGCAACAGATTCAATCTCTCAAAAACAAGGACAGCTCAGAAGTCTTTTGATCCAGAGTGAAAAAGAAGGGTTGGGAGGAGAAGCGATTGTTTTTCTGGAGTTGAAGTTGGAGAAAGTAATCTGGGTGTAGTAAGGCGGTCTCAATTTGCTTTGCTTCAGCTACATTAGCACGCTCTTTCAGTGTAAGACAGTGTTTCTCAACCTTGACTACTTTAAGGTTGTCAACTCCCAGAATTCCCCTGCCAGCAATGACAAGGGTGGTTAGTCAGTGTAAAAGGCAATGTTTCTCAACCTTGACTACTTTTAATATTTGTGGGCTTCAGCTCAGTGGTGGGTTGTAAAATATTTTGCCACCAGTTCGTGCGCCCGTGATGCTTTTGTGCATGCGCAGAAGCATCTGCTCATGCGCAGAAGTGTCCCGGGTGGGTGGGCTTCCCACCGCCAGCGCTACCGGTTCTAAGAACCGGTCCGAACCGGGAGTAACCCACTGCTGCTCCAACTCCCAGAATTTCTCCATACAGTTCTATCCTTGCAAACCATCCTTGGTTCATCGATTGGTTCATACATGTCCCCTAGTTATCAAACTTCTCACCTCTCTTCCATTGAGGAACTCATTAACTCCATTCCAACCATGACTTTCCTGATCTTCTCCTATTGCTCCACCAATTCAGTCTACCTTACATATATTTAGTATTAGCAATAGAACTTAGACTTATATACCACTTCATATTGCTTTACAGCCTGCTCTAAGCAGTTACAGAGACAACATATTGCCCCCAACAATCCCCCAACGTCGGAAGGATGGAAGGCTGAGTCAACCTTGAGCCGGTGGGAAATTCCTGGCAATGAGCTGCATTAGCCTGCAATATTGCATTCTAACCACTGCACAACCACGTCTCCTACAGTGTTTACCAATAAAGGAGAATATATGTACTGTAGCTCAGAGTTGAAATAAGAGGTCCTTGGTGCTCTCTGAGTTTGGTTTTTTTACTTGCAGAAGTTTCATTATCCAACATCAGTGCACTGATGATGTTACCTAGTTTGGGTAATGAAAGGTCTGCAAGAAAACAACCAAGCACCAAGAGCACCAAGGACCCCTTAATGTATCTTTATTTTGCAGCTCAATCCTCTTTCACTCCCTTGATATAATGAAAGGATTTCTTCTAGATTAGTCATTGACTTTTTGTTTCAGTTTACATTCATTTGGCATCCATCCATCCTTCACTTTATTCACCCATTTCAGCTCTTTTATTCACAATTAAACATACTGTACACCTTTTTCTCTCTTCATCAACTCTTAATTATGTCCTTTCTCCTTTTGTTAGTCTTGTATACACACATATTTTAATTCACTCATTCACCTACCCACCCACCCATTCATTTCTTCTAGCATTCCAAGTCACAATCTACTGTAATACTGTGATCATCACCAGGTGGATTTCTTGATACTGATTACCAACATTGATAGTGTTTTGGTCAAATGGAGTGTAGGAAGTTAGCACCCACCCCCTCCTAGAAAAATGAAATATCCTAGGAAACATTGAAAAAGGAAAGAATATGTTTCCCTGAATGAGGAAAGGAGAAACATGTTTTAAATACAAAGCAGCTTCCTGCAGCTCCCTGCCCCCCTCCTTCAGCTCCAGGGTGATGGGATTAAGATCTTCCCCTTTAGGACATCAGAGGATTAGCCCTCTACCACCTGGAAAATTACCAGCACTCAAACAAACTTAGGAGACAGCCTAAAATGCTAGCTAAAAACCCCGCCCCTAGGTGGGTTCTAACCACCAATTGGAGGGCATTACATACACAGGAACAGGAAACTAAGAGGTGGGGCCCAACAGAGGTCATAAAATCAAGGGACTCAGCATCTTCCCTCCCCTTTTTTCTCTCCACCCACATCTGGAAGCATGTGATCTACCTTTTCTGTACAAGGGGCTCATGCCATGTGCTCCTGTCCACCATTAAACCTTCTTTCCAAGCAACTTCCATGAATCCAGAGTCTTTTTCCCCACTTGGAACTGAACCCAGAAGGATATTCCTTATAACAGGAGCTTTCCCATAATACTTATTAATAAGATGGTGGAGATACATTTAGATCAATCAAATCCATGCCACATCACTGTTATCATTTAACAGAATAACAGAATTGGAAGGGACCTTGGAAGTCTTTTAGTCCAACCCGCTGCTCAGGCAGAAAACCCAATACCATTCCAGACAAATGGCTGTTCAATCTCTTCTTAAAAGCCTCCAGTGATGGAGCACCCACAAATTCTGGAGGCAAGTAGTTCCACTGGTTAATTGCATCCAACTGTCAGGAAATTTCTCCTTAATTCTAGGTTGGTTTCTCCTTGATTAGTTTCCATCCATGGCTTCTTGCCCTGCCTTCAGGCGTTTTGGAGAATAGGTTGACCCCTCCCCTCTTCTTTGTGGCAGCCCCCTCAGATATTGGAACACTGCTCTCATTTCATCCCTAGTCCTTCTTATTGTAGACTAACATTCCCAGTTACTCTATCTGATTCTTCCTGTTCTACCACATACAGTTTTATCTACTGGTAAGGACAATGTTGGTTTATCTATTCACATTTTAGCTAGGATGCCACAAACATAAGGTGACCAGACGTCCCGATTTTGGCGGGACACACCCGCTTTTTAATGCTTTGTCCCGCGTCCCGCCCGTCCTCTAAAAAGTCCCGATTTTTTGAAAGAATGCAGACAAGCTAGGGCATTCTTTCCAAAAATCGGCTTTTTTTGAGCCACTCGCTTCACTTTTTACAGAAATAGATGTGAACCGCAGAATCTAGCCCTTCTATTCCAGGCTGCTTTGCCATTGGCTGAAGAGAGACACGTGTACAAAGGAACCAGGAAGTGACTCCTGGAATTGGAGTATCGGCTGTATTTTGCAACGTCTGGGTGATCTTATTGAGTGTATGTAGTAAATTATTATTATTAAATAGAACGGGTTATTAATTTTTTTTAAAAATCCAGGAGAATACATTGAAAACAAACACCCAGGCAGGCAAAATTCTTGCTACATATAATATGGAAACTTGGAAAGACTGTAAAATTTGCTGCCTAACTGTTAGGGAGAAGCCATGCTATAAGTGATTTTATTTGCTGTATTGTGTGATATATTGTGTGTATAAGAATTTTTATTTAAATTTTGTCAGACTTCTTTTGTGAACATGTACTCTTTTTCCATTGCTGCAGTTTTTTTCCTTTAATATTATGTCTGAAAAATATGTCTTAGTTATATCTGGAAAACAAAATTTATGCTTGTGATATTGTAAATTGTAATTAATATAGGGTGTATCTTTCCTTTTTTCTCTATAACTGATTACCAAATTATCTACACAATAGACTGTTCATAGCTTTAATTAATACTATATAAATATAATTGTATTGAAACTATAATGAACAATTAGAACAATGTAACATAAAAAGAAAACAAGAAATGTTTAAAGAGGAAGATATTGATGGATATTTACGAAATGGTCACATACATATAGCTTCCATGGAGCAGATTGAAACTTTAAATCAACTTATAACCTCAGAGGAAATATTGGCGGTCATTAAACAGCTAAAATTGGGAAAGGCTCCAGGTACAGATGGATTAACAGCTGTTTATTATAAAAACTTACAGAATGAAATGGTGGAGCCTCTGAAGGTGTTATTTAATACTATACAGCAAGGAGGAGAAGTACCCCCAACCTGGAAAACAGCTTTTATCTCTTTGATCCTGAAAGAGAATCAAGATCACACAGACCCTAAAAATTATAGGCCAATTTCATTGTTAAACACGGATTATAAAATTTTTGCCAAAATATTAGCCAACAGATTAATGATACTTATGCAACAACTGATCCACCAAGATCAAACTGGTTTTATAGAAGGTAGACAAATGAAGAGTAATGTACGACACATAATTAATTTATTAGAGTATTTGGGGAGGAATAATCAGATACCCGCTGCACTGGTATTCTTGGATGCTGAAAAAGCTTTTGATAGATTGAATTGGAAATTTTTATTAAAATTAATAGAAAAAATGCAGCTTGGAAAATACTTTACACAATCCATTAAGGCAATATATCAAAAACAGACTGCTCAAATAATAATTAATGGTGAATTAACAAACAATTTTAATATAGAGAAAGGAACCAGACAAGGATGTCCTCTATCACCTCTTTTGTTTATTTTGTCTATAGAGATTTTACTTAATAAAATAAGGGAATCTGAAATAGTTAAAGGTATTAAAATAAGAGGAGAAGAATATAAACTACGAGCATTTGCGGATGATCTAGTAGTTACTGTAACTCAGCCATATCAATCAATTACAGGCCTGATGGATATCATCAACTTTTATGGACAAGTAGCTGGTCTTAAAATAAATGTAGATAAAACTAAAATAATAGTTAAAAACATGACCAGAAATCAAGAGGAAAAAGTAGAAAGGGTTACGGGATATGAAATAGTCAAAAAGGTCAAATACTTGAGGGTTAACATTATGTCAATAAACACGAAACTTTATCAACACAATTATGAAATATTATGGCAAAAAATACAGAAAGACTTGGAAAATTGGAAAAAAACTACAGTTGTCCTTGCTGGGCAGGATAGCTGTAGTAAAAATGAATGTCCTACCTAGGTTTTTATTTTTTTTTTCAAACAATTCCCATACTTAAAAAGGATGATAATTTGAAAGAATGGCAAAAGGATATTAATAAATTTATTTGGGCTGGGAAAAAACCGAGAGTAAATCAGAAAATAATGCAAGACTCACGTGAAAGGGGAGGATTAAAAATGCCTAACTTAAGACTGTATTATGAAGCAGCTACCCTCTCAGCAATTGGGGATTGGATTAACCTGACGGAAGAGAGGTCATTAAATATAGAAGGGTATGGCTTATTTTATGGATGGCATGCTTATTTAGTGTATAATAAAAAAATAGATAAAACCTTTAAGAGTCATATATTAAGAAATGCTCTATTACGTGTTTGGAAGAAATATCAATGTAAATTAAATGATAAATTACCCATATGGACAGTGCCGAGGCATGCGATAGAGAATATAAATACAGAGCAAAAACCAGATAAGAATACATATAAAGAGTTTCTTTATATAGAGGGAATGAGGTTACAATTAAAATCAATGGAGCAACTAAAAGAAGAAGGAATAATTAAGTCTTGGTTTCAATATGGGCAATTGCAGGCCAGATGGAAAGAGGACTCAAAAGCAGGTATTTCGCAGCAAGATGACAACTTGATAAATCAAATAAAGAATAAAGGACCTATGCATATAAAGAGATTATATAATGTATTAGTGGAATTAGATTCTGAAACAGAGCTAGTTAAGGATTGTATGATTAAATGGGCTCAAAATATTGGTGAACCTATAATGATGGAAACATGGGAGAATATATGGGTTAGAAATGTGAAATTTACGCAAGCTCAAAATTTAAGAGAAAACTTTTATAAAATGTTTTATAGATGGCATTTTGACCCAAAGAAACTAGCTTGTATGTATCCAAATTTACAACCTAAATGTTGGAGATGTGAATGTGAAGATGCAACTTATTTTCATGTTTGGTGGTCTTGTAGGAAAATTAAGGCTTTTTGGATTAAAATATGGTGGATTATACAGAATATTTTGAAGAAAAAAATTAAGTTTACACCACAGTTTTTCTTGCTGGGAATAATTATGGACTGTACTGTAATAGAGACTAAATTGATCTTGAACTTGATAACGGCTGCCAGATTGTTGGTAGCACAATATTGGAAGAAAGAAGATATACCTACTATTGAGGAATGGACAATAAAAGTTACACATCTGGCAGAAATGGCAAGAATCTCATCATACTTAAAAGATCATTCAAATGAAAGATATATATTGGAATGGAGTAGATGGATTGATTATATTCAAAAAAAGTATCAGATTAAGAAGATATATATAGTTTAATAATGATATATGGTTAGAATTTTAAAATGGTTTTTATAATAGAATTTATGTTTTGTTAGTATATGTTAGTTTATGGTTATTTGAAGATTATATCCTGGTCAAAATGCTTGTTTTTTATAGAATCCCTAATCAAATATAATTGCAGGAGACTATATACCTAAAGTTGTTGTGACATATCTTTAGAATGTATATAACCTAGTTTGATGTCCATGAAGACTCATGTCTTGTGAACAGATGTGTTGGCTCTGTCTCTTTTTCCTTCTGCACCTGGAGCTAAGGAGGCAGTTTACAGGTTGACCAAAATACAATTAGAGCTTTGACTTTGCCTGTGATCAAGGGAACCAGCTAACCTTTCAAGTCGTGCCTTTCTGGTCTCTCACACCCTGAGAATGTTGCGAGCCTTATATCCCTGTGTTAATTTTAAGTAATTTATTGGTTTCATTCAGGGGTGAAATTCAAAATTTTCCCCTACCGGTTCTGTGGGCCTGGCAGGGGAAGGATACTGCAAAATCTCCATTCCCAACCCACTCTGGGGCCAGCCAGAGGTGTTATTTGCCAGTTCTCCAAACTACTCACAATTTCTGCTACTGGTTCTCCAGAACCTGTCAGAACCTGCTGAATTTCACCCCTGGTGTCATTCTACTAGAGCAACATGGTGGCCTAGTGTTGAGGTGAGAATAATATCTCATAGAGGCGATTTGGATCTTTACTTGGAATTCAGACAGTTAGAAATGAAGCCGAGATTAAAAGTCTAATAGAAAATATTTATTTTGGTACAACAACAATAAATCCTGAATAATTACATTTTTGCTAAGAAAACGCGACCGTTCCGGTCAAGAGCCAAGTCAAAGAGAAAAAATGGTGGTTTAGGAATGCACACATGCGTTCAAGATCACATCACGTGTTCTGCTTGTATTGGAATGTACCATAATATTAGGATAGGGGTGCATCACCCTGCATAGACATACAACTGACAATATTCACTACGTGACACCTAGCGATAAAGATGCTTGCATCCCACTTGGAAAGTTGAAACTTCAATCCTAGGTAGCGGCAGATATTTCTCTCCTAGGTTGCAGAGAAAAAAGAAAAAAAGAAATATCTGTTGTATGGCATCAAAAAGGGCATCCAGCCAGTAAATGCTCAGCTCCACTCAGAAACACGGACTCTATCCCAAATTAAAAGATTACAGGGACATAAAAAGAGAGGTTTATTGGTTTCATTCTACTGTTTGCTGCACTTCTATAGAACTTTTCTGTCTTTCTGTGATTATTTCCTCTTGACCTGCCTAAGTACAGGAATTCAGGTACAAGAATTCAGAGACTAACTGTAACCTGCTAATTTGCTAAATACTACAGGTAGTCCATGGTTGGAGGTCATAACAGTCATAAAACACATGACCAATCTGATTTTATGATCTTTTTTTGTGGTGGTCTCTAAGCGAAGAGCCATAAAGCAGTCATTGTGATCATAAAGTGGCCACCATGATTGTAAAGTAGCCACCAGGGTCGTAAACTGGCCACCATGGTTGTAAAGCACCTATCATAGTCTAATGATAGCAAACCAGTAATTCACTCTAGGTGCGCTTTTGCCAAAACTGGGAAGTAAATGCAGGTTTTGACAAATCATAGCAAAATATGGTCATGTGACCATGGAATACTGTAAATCAAGGGTCTCCAACATTGGCCACTTTAAGACTTGCGGACTTCAACTCCCAGAATTTGCTGGCTGAGGAATTCTGAGAGTTGAAGTCCGCAAGTCTTAAAGTGGCCAAGATTGGAGACCCCTGCTAAATTATTATAAATGTGGTGCAGTTGCCGAGTATCCAACGTTTGTTCCTGTGAATGCAGGAGGCAAGAAATTCATACTTACCAGTTCAGTTTGAATCTAGCAGCTACATTTGTATGTCCTCCTAAGCTTTGTTAACTTCATCTGTGTCTCTTGAAAAACTGCTTAAATGTACCCAGCTTGTTGGGTTACTTTATTGTTCAGTTGTTTGTGCAAACCAGAAAATGAGGCTAATCCAGCAGCCAGCTGAAATGTTTCATGTGAACACATCCTATTAGCATTAATCAGAACTGCATGTTGGTGTCATAGTAATGGCGAACTGAATAATAGAAGCCAACAATAGGTGATATTTGTTCCTTTTTATTTATCTCTCATTATTTTTCCTTCTCCTTTTCTTATTCACTTCCTTTTGATCAAGTAATTGAGGGCCGGTTCTTTCCCTGTAACCAGAGAGAGAGAGAGAGAGAGAGAGAGAGAGAGAGAGAGAGAGAGAGAGAGAGAGAGAGAGAGATTGTATAGCTGGCTTTCTACAATCAAAAATACTTCCTGCGCAAACCATGTACTTTTCCCTAGACCACCTATATTTTTGCAAAAAACAGAGCGCATGACCTGCATAATGGTGAGCTATGCGCTTGAGATACATGCTGAGTAACCCTTCCTACCCTCTTAGATAGCCCAGCTGTTCTCTCCAGCCGTGGAAAAATTCTAATGCTGCCCTTTGCTCTCTCTTGGTAAGCTCTCTTCTCACAACGGATCTTTCAGTTTTTTTTAAAAAAACCATTCCTGTTCTTATAATTATTTATACATGTCCCTATGCCGTGCCACTGAGTCATTGTGCTGAGTTAGACTAATTAATGGAGAGGCAGCAGTGGCAGCTGGCTGGGTCAGGGGAGAGCTGTGTGCTTATTAGATGGAGAGGCACATGAGCCAATGTGACCACCACACGTGGTCATCATTTGCTGTCATTTGAACTAGCTATTCCAGGAAGAACACAGACATTTGGTTCTGTGATGGTTGTACCATCCTAAAATCAAAGAAGTCAGACTCTTTCTCCCTGTAGTTCCATACCCCAAGCACAAACAACACACCTGCTAGAGGAAGGCAACACAATCGCAATGCAGAAGATGGGGAGGAAATCTCCAAGTCTGTGACCTGAGTGAAAGTCCAAGAGAGAAACCAGGTTACCTTCTGATCTGCACCTTCATTCCCAGGAAGTGCAAAAGGCCAAACATTTTTGCACAAGGCTCCTTGCGCTCTTCAGAAACTCCCGCTGATGATTTTTGTGCACTGAAAAAATAGGGCAGAGGAGGAAAAACTCAAAAACCTATCTTATTATGGGATATGCAAAAGCTACACTTGTTGCAACCGAGGTAACAGGTTATTCTAGGAAAGGTGGGGGCAGGTGACATGACCCATGGAAGAAAGACCACCATTGTCATTTCCCAGCATCTGTCATCTGAGTTTGCCAGATGATAGAGCTGGCCGGAGACCAACGTCTACACTTTTCATCCTCTGGCCTTTTGTGGCATGGGTGAAATCCAAAGGCTGACTACTGCCAGAAGGATTCTACCAGACAGACCTAAGAAGCTTCCTTGATAGACAAAAGAATCCGCTCAAGGGCTTCTCCTTAGTCAATCTGTCCAGAACCTTTTTGGATCTGAAATCAACTGTACCTTGTGTGGTAAGGGCTAGTGTTAGATTCGCATGTAAATGAAGAGTCGAGACATAGGAACAGTTCAGCACCTTTATTGTCTATTAGCTATACCCAGTGGTGGGTTCCTACCGGTGCGGTCCACTCTATAGCACCGGTATCGGCCCACTGGTGACGTCACAGTACCGGTGTGGTCGGTTGCCGGTGCCTTGGCGCCACCATTAAAAAAAATTGTAAATTTTTTTTTTTTTAACATTTTCTTCTGTGCATGCCCAGAAGCCGAGCTTCCGGCACTGCGCATGTGCTGCCTTCCTACCCCACAGTGAGTCCAAGCAGGGGAGGATGGCTGAGGGAGCGCGTGAGATGCTGAAAGAACAGCGGCAGGAGCTATCTCCATTCCCCTCCCTTCAGCAATCCGAGAAGCCATGCCCATTCGGTCACATGGCCGGCAAGCCATACCCACCCGGTCACATGGCTGGCAAGCCACACCCACAAAATAAGCCACGCCCACAGAGTGGTAGTAAAAAAATTAGGAACTCGCCCCTGGCTATAACTAATATGGACTGCCGGCAGGCTGCAGGGAAGCTGCTTTTAAAGGCTTCTCTGAAGCCTGCTGGCCACTGACAGCAGTTTAATTCTCCCACCACTGAATTAACCAATCAGTGGCGGCTATGCAAATCCTTACTCCATATATCAGTATGTAACACCCCTCCCCTCTTAGTTTCTGTACTGTCCAATCAGGAATCCACGTATGTCACATAGTCACGCAAGTAAACAGGGCGCCTAGTAGTCCTACTGGGCCTGCGTGATTCAGTTCCTCGGGAGCTGTTGACCGGAGCGGACATGCCTGTTGTTGCTCCTTCTCCAAGTGGTGGAAAAAATATGGAACCAGCCTCCGGGCGTGGCGGCTGAAACCTTGGTGGCGGCGTCCTCCGGCCCCGGGTGACTTCGCTGAACTCCGCCGGCGGCAGGTAGGTATTCACGCTCCTCCTCCGGGCTTGAGTGCAGGGTTCTCTGGTGTCTTTCAGATAGGGACTGATTCTCGCCCTGATCTTCCAGTGTCGGTGAAGTCTCCGGTTGGTGGAGCCAAGACTCTCCCAACCTACTCCTTAGCTGGTCAATGTATCTTCTCCACACCCAACTGTCATCTAGTTGAACTTTATAGGACTTGGGCCCGGTAACTGTGGTCACAGTGGCTTTCATCCCCTGCAAAGTTTTGTGCGAAAACTAATTCACCCTAGACAATGTCCTGGTTAGCTGACTGGACCCGAGGGGTGTCTCTGAGTTGTATGTGGGGTTCAGCTTGTCCAGTTGGGACCTCAGTTTCCATCCCATTAGTAATTTGGCAGGGCTCTGGTTGGTGGCAGCGCCAGGAGTGATGTGCTGGGCCAGCAGGAACTGGTCGATCCATTCCTGCCAGTTTCCCGGGCCCATTCTGGTTAAAGTCTCTTTTGTCATTCTTACCATTCGTTCCACTTGTCCATTGCTGGCCGGACTGAATGGTGACACGAGTACATGCCTTATTCCTAGGTTGGCTAGGAATGATTCCATGTTTTTGGCTGTCAGCTGTGACCCATACAATGACATCTGGCAGGCCATGGGTCGCGAACAGCTTCCTCAAGACTCATATAGTGGCCTCCATTGTTGATGTGGGCATGTTGACCACCTCCAGCCAATTAGAGTAAGCGTCCACCACTATAAGGAATGTTTGGCCCGCCATGGGCCCCGCGAAATCTATGTGGATTCTTGACCACGGGGCGTTGGGTGACTCACATTCCAATGGAGTGGTTCATGGTGAAGCTGGTCTGGTTTCTTGGCATGGCAGGCAAGTCGCCACCCACTCAGTAATGTCCTGGTCCAGTTTAGGCCACCACAGGTAGCTCCTAGCTAGTGCTTTCATGCGCGCTATTCCCAGGTGATCTATGTGCAAGGTCCTTATCACCCTCTTTCTCAGGCTCTGGGGTACAACAACTCACTCCCCTCACAGCAAACACCCCTTCAGCACAGATAGCTCAGTCTGTTTATTTTTAAAAACTTTAAACACTTCCCCCCCGTCTTCCTGTGGCCATCCCCTCAACACCCAGTTCATGACTGGAAATATAATATTCTGCTTCTTTTAATATTCCTCAAAATATTTTATTCTTGGGGGGGCTTTCTACAATGCCATGGTACAACTCAGCCAGAAAGAGCTCGGTGTCAAGGCGTCCTTCCCCCCTTCCCCCTCTGTGTGGCCACTGAGGAACAGAAAAATGGCTGCTGCCAGGATCGGTTCGAAGCTGACACTCGGATTTGCACTGCCAGATTCAAATAGAGAGAGCGAATGGTCCCACTTAACGATCTCCATTTTCTATCATTACCATTTTTCCATCCCTGCCCCTTTGCAAATGGTGTACCCAAGACTAGAGATTCAGCCAACAGGTGAAATCCTGTTAACAGCAAATTTAATTCCATGAGATAATGGTTACTGGAGACGTATTTACAAGCATGTTCTGAAATGAAAAACGTATCCCGATTTGATAAATCATATAATGCAAAAAGCTGGTTTCATTTTAAAAATAAATCTTCAGCTCCCGCGCTTCGTCTTGTTCTCCCCCACCCCTTTTTGCGTCTATCTACAAACACCTGGCCTTGTTTATGAAATAGATTAGAGAGTTCAACAAAATATCTGAGTCATGGGCAGACTTAAAAAATAATGTGCACGACATAGAAAAGATTTTTTTATTGAATGCATAAAAGAACTAATATACAATACAGGAGAAAAACCACAAAATTATATGGAAAAGAAAAGAACTTGCAAAGAAAAAAATGTGCATAACAAAATGAGCACACTTTTTTTGTGTGTGCTGTTCAGTTTTATTTAGCCAATAATGGATAGAAAAACATATTGCAGCAGTTTAAATAGCAACATTGCTGAAAATAAAAGAGACGGAAACGTCTAGTCTGCCAGGGGATACGTTCAGATCTGCACCACTGAGATTGGAAATGACAACTCCAGGAATGGCTGCAATCCCTAGTTTTGGTTGTGGAAGTACACTCTCAGCTACTGCCACAACCAAGAAATCTAGGCCTACAGATGAATATGCCCAAAGTATAAAATCTTCAGTTATGTCCATGGGAAGGTGCAGTCAAAGTCACAGTGGTGGCCATGATATATACCCGTGATGGCGAACCCATGGCACGCGTGCCCGAAGTGGCACACGGAGCCATGTCACCTGGCACGTGCGGCATTGCCCGTTCCTCTTCCGGGTTTCAGGTGCGCATGGAGCTGGTCTTCTGCTTTCTGGCGTGAGCATGTGCACCAGCCAGCTGATCGTCGTGCGTGCATGTGCGTCAGTAACTGGAAGTCTAGCTGGCTGGCGCCCATGCGTTTGTCGGAAACCAGAAGTGCGTTTTCTAGTGTGTGTATGCCCCCTGGGCAGCTCTTCTTCCTGGTCGCATCCCAGATGACCATGCATGCTCCCTTTTCGGCACTCGGTGCCAAAATGTTTTGCCATCACTGCTGTATACAATTAACACCCTGTCCCTTTTCTTTAACCAGCATTGTACAGGCAACACACGAGGGTTTTAGTTGCATACCTGCAATCACCAACTTGGTGTTTTTGGCAAGCTTGCCAGTGTTGCACAAGATGCCCCAATATTTCTGAAAGACTCTTTTGACTGATCAAGCTTAAATAAGATTCCGTTGTTCCTCATCCTGCTCATTGCCAAACAACAGATGTTGGTTTAGACCAGAAGCAATTCTGTTAGAGTGAGAAAAAAGTGAAAGAGAGAGAGAGAGAGAGAGAGAGAGAGAGAGAGAGAGAGAGAGAGAGAGAGAGAGAGAGAGAAAGAAAGAAAGAAAGAAAGAAAGAAAGAAAGAAAGAAAGAAAGAAAGAAAGAAAGAAAGAAAGAAAGAAAGAAAGAAAGAAAAAGAAGTTGAGTCCTGTCAATAGATCAGAAACTTTGAATTTTAAGATGAAGAGCTGGTCTCCTCCAGATCCCATCGACCAAGCAATGCCGGTTGGCGGGGCCGAGGGGGAGAGCCTTCTCTGTGGGAGCCCCCTCCCTTTGGAACCAACTCCCTCCAGAGATTAGAACTATCCCCACCCTGCTGGCCTTCCATAAAGCAATAAAAACTTGGCTCTTCCGGCAGGCGGGGTGAAAGTGAGACCAATCAGATTATATTTGGGTCTCCCCCCTTGGTTATGAATGTCAGATGTTTTTTTAATTTTTTTAATTTTTAATTATATGTTTTTATATGTAACAATGATTTTATATGTTGTCAGCCGCCCAGAGTCCCTCGGGAGTTGCACGGCATACAAATCTATTAAATTAAATTAAATTAAATTAAATTAAATTAAATTAAATTAAATTAAATTAAATTAAATTGGCAACTTGAAGACTTGTGGACTTCAACTCCCAGAATTGCTTTTTGGGGAATTTTGGGAGTTGAAGTCCACAGGTCTTCAAGTTGCCAAAGTTGGACGCCTTAGTATAGAGCAAGGGTGTGTCAAACTCCAGGCCCACGGGTCAGAGATGGTCCACGGGGTGCTCAGATCTGGCCCACGAGGCTGCCCTGGAAACAGCAAAGGTCCGGCCTACGGTGCCTCTGCCAGCAAAAATGGAACAAGGCGGGGGCGCTCAGTTTTCGCTGACAAAGGGCTGCAGGAGCCGTCATGACAGAAAACAGAGCTCACGAGCAGGGGTGGGTTCTAACTTACCTTGCTGTCGGTTCGCTTCCTCCCATGACACATGGCTGCACCTCATGGGCGCCAGCGCACGCATGCACAGTGGCAAAAAAAAAGCTGAAAACAAGATGGCAACCACATGCACTGTGCCGGAAACTCGGCTTCTGTGCATGTGCAGAAGAAAAAAAAACCTGGAATTTTTTTTTAGAAAAATTTAAAAAAAATCTGAAATTTTTTTTAAAAAAGAGATGGACCGGCACCGACCAAGCGGGTTCCGTGATGTCATCGTAACGTCACCAGAGGGTTGCTACCGGTTTGGAACCCATCTCTGCTCACGAGGCCTGCAATCAGCCCCCCAAGCTCCATTTTCGCTGGCAGAGGGTTGCAGAAGGCTTTTGCTGTCAAAAACGGAGCTCGGGAGCCTGTTTTCATTGGCAGAGCGCTTGGGCCACAAACGCCTCGACACAAGTGACCACGTCCAATCTTGCCATGCTAGTCAAGCTGGTCATGCCCATCCTCGCTATGCCCACCCTGCCCCCTGAGGTCTAACACAACCCTGATGTGGCCTCAATAAGATCGAGTTTGACACCCCTGGTATAGAACAAGCAGTACTAACAGTTTTGTCAGAGCAATTCTCAGTATTGTTAGTATAGCTTTCGTATGCTTCTGGGATCCACTATTCCATATCTTGCTCTATAATTTCCTGCTCTGGGATTGGGATATTTGGTAAGAAAAGAAATCCCAATCCCAGAGCAGGAAATTATAGAGCAAGTTTAGTCGGTTTTAGAGAAACACTCCAAGGAGCAACAGAAAGCAGAAGACCAAAGCAAGATAGTTCTGGTTCTTCCTGTTTTTGAAACCTCACCTGTGAGGCAAATCTTTTCAGTCTTGATTAGCAGTTCAGCTTTAATTGCTGTGTTTTTATTATCTCTGCCCTGTACAGGGATTGACAGGGTAGGTTTGATTGACAGGTCAGATTGAGGTTTTCTTTTAACTCTTTCATGGATGAACATTTTAGAACGGGATTTCTCTCTATACACTGGGCAGACCAGGTCCCAGATAGAGAAAGAAGACAATTTGCAAGTTGGTTTCCATTTCTGACAACAGAATGTTTTTGCAAAATATAGGATGAATTCTATTAGAAGAGAATATATGTAGCTCAGGATTGAACTTGTGGAGTCCTTAGTACTCTGAGCATGGTCATTTGCTTTCACTATCAGACTAGGCAATATCATTAGTACTGTACTAGTGAGTATGGAGCTTGCACCTTGTTTATATGTAGCAGCTTGCTCTGCCAGGCTTGATGGGACATAGTTTTCTTCTTGGTAGTTCCTTGATTATGGTATTGTTTTCTGTTTGTTTGTCTGATGTTAATCCCTGCTTATCAGGGCATTAGCTGCTGGAGAGAATGTGAATATCTGATGCTCTCTGAGCTTGGTTGTTTGCTTGCAAACCTTTCATTACCTATCTAGGTAACATCATTGGTGTGAGTGTGGGGTTTACTCTCTGTTTTTATACAGTAGCTTCTCCTGCCAGTGTTGGTGGAAGTGTCATTTTCCCCTACTGTCACCACTTTTGTTTATACTGGTGATGCATATCATCAGACATGACCTGAAGCAGAACGCACCATGGACTATGCTGATGATAATAGAATAGAATAGAATAGAATAGAATAGAATTTTTTATTGGCTAAGTGTGATTGGACACACAAGGAATTTGTCTTGGTGCATATGCTCTCAGTGTACATAAAAGAAAAGATACGTCAAGAATCATAAGGTACAACGCTTAATGATAGTCCGGGTACAAATAAGCAATCAAATCATATTAGGAACCAGTCAATATAAATTGTAAGGATACATATATGATGTTATGCTTGCTTTCACCATCAGAGGTGAACTGCAGCAGCAAGTTTAAACATGGAATGATCGCCTCAACAATTTCTGACTCCGCCTAAACATCAAGAAAACTGAGTACTTAGAGACTGTCATCACCCCTGGAATGCTTCAAATCAATGGAGAAAATCTAAAGAAGGTGGACATATTTAGGTATCTGGGATCCCATCTCCAGGGCAATGGCGAATAAATGGCAAGGTTCGAGCAAGGGTGAATGCAGCCTAGATGTGTTGGCAAGAACTCACTGGTGTGTTATGTGACAGACAAATGCCAACCCGTCTTAAATCTAAGATTTACAAGACAACCATCCGCCCTGTTGCACTGTATGGCCCTGAATGCTGGGCAGCAACAACAGGGACCGAAAGCTCTCTCCATGCCATGGAAATGCGAAGGCTCTGTTGGATATCGGGCATCTCCCTTCTTGACCAAATCACAAATGACACCATTCGACAACATTTTGGTGTGGCACCAATTATAGAGAAGATTTAGATTTAGATTTATTATTAGAGTTGGAAGGGACCTTGTAGGTCATCTAGATCAAAACCCTGCTCAAGCAGGAGTTCCTACACCATTTGAGACAGATGGCAGTCCAGTCTCTCCTTGAAGGTCGCAAGTGTTGGGGCTCTCATGACCTCTGCTGAAAAGCTGTTCCACTGGTTGATCGCTCTCACCGTCAGAAAGTTTCTCCTCACTTCCAGGTTGAATCTCTCCTTGGTCAGCTTCCATCCATTATTCCTTGTTTGGCTTTCTGGTGCCATAGAGAACAGCTTGACCCCCTCCTCTCTGTGGCAGCCCCTCAAGTATTGGAACACTGCTATCATGTCACCCCTGGTCCTTCTCTTCGCTAGACTGGCCAAGCTCTGTTCTTAACAACAACACTTAACAACAGGCCCTTAGCCTGTTTTACTCACAATATATATTGTACTCACAAACCGTTGTGCTTCTTAGGTTTGCTCTCTTTTGCTTGGCTCTTAACTGCTATATAGGAGCTAGAAAAATAGATGGCAGCAAAAGGAACATTTACTGCACACCTGATCTGATAGCTCTGCTATTGATGGAGTTCTTGTGGTCTACTGCTAACGTTCCTAATGATGACTTTGTAGCAAAGTTGATGCTTTGGGACACAGAATGCAACCCAGTTTCCTGCTTTAAGTGTAAATCTCTCTCAAAAGTCTTTCAGTGGGAGGGAGAGGTGGGGAAATGACATACAGCTTGACTCATTAAGCCTTCCCTCATGTTGCTGTGTGTCATTGTAAGCTCTAAAACAAAACAAATCAAAAAATAGATGTTTTCTCCAAGGAAGGATGTGTGGACTACAAGATCCCTAGAGTGTGTTTCCTAATTACCAGTTATGACCAGTTGCTACCATGGTTCAGCCACAGAACATTTTTGCAAAGGACTTTGCAGCTGCTGAAAAATGGTCCTTAGAGCAGCACCTTCCACCATTGCCAAGGCTGCCTACCAACTAGAAGTCAAGGGCCAGCAACCTCGTGGGTGTCCAAAGCAGAGATGGCAAGACACCATCAACAAAGATATGCAAGCCGCAGGCCTGTGTCCTGGAGATGCAACTGACCATGCAAAATGGCGGTCAATGATCTGAAAAGTGGACCCTGAACTTGTGAGAATTCGCTAGAAAGAAGAAGTTCCTTGCTAGTTCCAAGATACCTCCTAGTTCCAAGCAAAAAAATGATACCTAATCCACTCTTTTGCTGGCCAGGGAATTCTGGGAGTCCACTCATCTTAAAATTGCCAAGGTTGAGAAAGCCAACTCTAATCAATATTCTAATCAAGGAACTACAAGGAGAAAACCACACTCCCACCAACAGTGGAAAGGCAAGTTAGTGTATATAAAAAGAGAGCAAACCCATTTTTGCTCGCACTGATGATGTTACCTACTTGGGTAATGAAATGTTTGCAAGCAAACAACTAAGCTCAAAGAGCACCAAAGACTCCACATGTCCTCTCCTGCAGCCAACACCCAGAATAAGCAGGGATTAATAGCAGACAAACAATCAAACAGAAAACAATACCCTTATCAAGGAACTATCAAGGAGAAACCCATACACCATCAATCTAATAGGGCAAGCTGCTATATATAAACAGGGAGCAAACTCCACACTCACTAGCAGTGATGATATTACCTCATCCAGTAATGAAATGTCTGCAAGCAAACAACCAAGCTCAAAGGGTTCTACCATATGGTGAATTATATTATTACTGCTTTTTACATACTGCTGAGAATAGACTCCTCATATCGGAGGACTGAATTAAGAAGTGATATTGGGGCAAAGGGGGCAGCTAAGAGTTGAACTTCACTAGGCAATCACAGAGCTGCCAATTGGGAAGTCAAAATAAAAGTTGTCAACCGTCCAACTAGCAAACCCAAGAAAAGTAGGCACTCTCAGCAACTTTGAAATCCCCAAAAACAAAACTTTATTGGAGATGCCATTTTGGTACTGAAGAATCAAAACCAACTCTGGGTTTTCCCATGCAATGCATACATAGTTAAACAATAGCTTCCTTTCTCCCCACCCTTGGTTAGTCACATTCACTAATTATGAATCGTTTTTTTGTTTTGAGAACTGTTCACTTTCCTATCGAACACCTGCGTCAGTGGCCTTGGTGGGTTCTTGGCTCTCAAGGTCCGTCTCTGGCGTGTCTGCAGTCTTTCTCCCTTTCCCTCCCCCCACTTCTTTGGCAAGTGGTGCCACCTCTGAGCCGAGGTGGCGCAGTGGTTAAATGCAGCTACTACAGGCTACTCCAGCTGACTGCTAGTTCAGCAGTTCAGCTGTTCAAATCTCACCAGGCTCAAGATTGACTCAGCCTTCCATCCTTCCGAGGTGGGTAAAATGAGGACCCAGATTGTTGGGGGCAATATGCTGAACTCTGTAAACCGCTTAGAGAGGGCTGTAAAGCACTATGAAGCGGTATATAAGTCTAAGTGCTATTGCTATTGCTAAGTTGAATAGCGATAAGACCTAAATGTTTCAAAAGTGGTTCAACCTTGACAAAAGTCATATTCCAGGGTGTTAACAGTGGCTAACCTCTTCTGAATGGTTCTCAAGAAAATTGATCACATCATTGTGAGCCAAGTTCAACTTTAAAAAGTCTTTAAGTTACACTATTGATAGACATGACTATTATTTTCCAAAATGCTCTGGGGTAGCAAGAGTTGTTTGGGTGTGACATGATGGGAACTAAGCTACTGGGACAGTAAAAACCAAATTCCTTTCATTGAAGGAAAGTTCCTGCTGCTACAGACAGAAAAAGTATCCAGAGCAAGTGAATAATGAAGAGAACCCAATCTGTAATTAATATTCCAAAGGATCAGTGACAGCAGGGGCGGGTTCCTAATTTTTTACTACCAGTGGGCGTGGCTTATTTTGTGGGTGTGGCTTGCCAGCCATGTGACCGGGGGCGTGGCTTGGACTGCTGAAGGGAGGGGAACTGAGATAGGTCCTGCCGCTCATTCCCCCTCCCCTTAGCAGCTCGAGATGCTTCGAAGATGCAAAAATGCCTAGGATCATCACCGCACGTTCGTGGCTTCTCGGACTGCTGAAGGGAGGGGAATGGAGATAGCTCCTGCCGCCCATTCTTTCAGCATCTCACGCGCTCCCTCAGCCATCCTCCCCTGCTTGGACTCACTGTGGGGTAGGAAGGAAGCGCATGAGCAGTGCTGGAAACTCGGCTTCTGGCCATGTGCAGAAGAAATTTTTTTTAAATTTAAAAAAACATTTTTTTAAATGGCGGCGCCTAGGCACCGGAGACCGACCGCACCGGTACTGTCACCAGCGGGCCGCTACTGGTGCTATAGAGTGGACCGCACCTGTAGGAACCCACCACTAAGTGACAGATGCAAAAAAATAAAGCCCTACACAACACACAGTTGCTCCCCACAAGCTTAGGTGTGAACACGTCCAAGGGTAAAGAAGGGGTAACAAGGTCAAAATGGAAGCCAACATAATAAGTCATCCCACTTTTTATTTTATCTAAACGAGAACCTTCTACTTTATAAGTTTGCTATTTTCTGAAGGAATTGCCATCTCCTGCAGCCATCCGAGGCAGGCTGGACCTGGGCTGTCTCTTTCCAGAGGAGCCTTTCAAGAAAGATCTCACAGTGAATGCCAAGAAGGCAGGTGGGCAACACTGGAGGAAGGAGATCAAAGCAAGCTTATCAGAAGCTTCCAGAGACCCACCAAACAGCCAGCACAGACTAGTCAGCCAATGAATCATGACTGAAATCTTTTATTTTAGTGCTCCGCTGCGCTGGAGGAGGCCAGGAGTAAATTAAACCTGCCACTCTTTGTTTTTCTGTCTGCTTCCAATATTAATTACAGGCAGGTTACAATTCCTGCAGGTTACATGCACTGGATTGAGTACTGCAGAGGATCAGCCAAGCGATATCCCTCGGAACAGGTGCCAAGAGACATTGATGTGATCAGTAACATAGTCATGAGACCAACAAGACCATGGCCACAGATATCCAGGAGAAGTCAAATTGACACCATATGTTTCCTGACCCTCAAATCATGGAATGTGATTGTGCCATCACCCTCCACATCAGCAGATCAGCGATGGGTTGCTCCCAGTCGGCCCTGTTCATGTCCATAGGCACAGCCCCCTCAGGGGAGGATTGTGACCACTGAATCTACAATGATCTGACACAAATTAGGCAATCTGGGGAGGAGGAGAGCCCATTGCCTTTGCTATAGATTTGCACATTTCCTGAGAATACCAAACTCTTATGAGTGCAGTTGGTTATTTTCATCTGAATCAGTAGCAAGGATGCTGTCATTTTACATTTTTTGACCACACCCTTGATCATCAGGGTTCTTCTACCAAAACACACAGAAGTACAAACTGAGGTTTCTCTCTGATTCGCATTTTTGTGACTAGGTCAATTTTATTTGTAGAACTTGATCCTTTAAAAAAAAGCATGCACTAACTTTGTATACATTTGGGTGCACATTTGTTGTCCAACCTTTGTTTGAAAATCTCCAAAGTTACAGTCTCCATGACACCACGGGGGTGTTCATATTGTATCATAGCTCCAATGATCAGGAAATTCCTCTAGTTTTACAGAATTATCAAATATATTAAGGATTTGTCAGAACCTCCATTACAAGCTAGGAAAGGTGGAAGGAAAGAGAAGAAGATGACAACCAGCACCAAGGTAGAACCAATTGTCTATACTATCGCAGCACCATTGAGAGTGTCCTGACATATGGTATTCTAGCATGGCATGGGAGCAGCTCTGCAGCAGACAAAAAAGCTCTACAGAGAATAATTACAACTGTCCAGAAAATCATTGGGCTCCAGCTACCAGCCCTGGATATCTCTGCATCTCGCTGTTCTAGGAAGTTGCACAATATTCTCAGAGACTCTTTTCATCCTGCTTACAATCTTTTTGAACTGTTGCCTTCTGGCAGAAGATACAGAACAATTAAAACTCGGACCACACGCTTTCTGAATAGTTTTTATCCTAGAGCTATAATTGCACTTAATAATGAATTGAAGGGTCACCATAATAAGTGAGCTGTTGGATAGTATTACTTGGTCTGTTGTATGGATGTTTGAGTGGTTCAGGGTGGGGAATTCGTGGCAGGTGGGGATTGCTATGTGTGTTGGGACTGGTCTTGAAGCATTATGTGAATTTCGTTGTATGGGTGTACTGTGTATATACGTACAATGACAATAAAATTATTAATTAACAATTACGGTGGTGATGGAGGCACTGACCTGAAGGACCAGGTTGGGAGCAGAACCTCCTGGAGAAAGGAAGTTCTGTTCCTTCCTATCTATGTGACTGCGAAGAGTCAGCATCAACTTGATGATGCATAATCAAATCAAACCAACTCTCTGGAGAAGGATCTGATGCTGGGAAAAGTGGAAGAGGAGAAAAGGACAACCAGCAGCAAGATGGATTGATTCAATTAGTGATGATGGGGTGAAGTTGGATGACCTGAAGGACCAGGTTAGAGACAGAGTGCCATGACAAAAAAAAATCAAGCTATGAGGTCGGTAAGAGTCAACAATGACTTGGTGGTACATAATCAATTAATATTTTAAAAGAAACATAGAAAAAGAAAATAGAAATGACAGAATATAAATAATACCGGAAAAGGTTTGCAGAGTAGTATAAGATTAAAATTTAAAAAACAGTGCACATTTCTTCTGTTGGAAGAAACTTCTCATCTAAGGCTTAAAGTTAATCAGCTTGGATTAGAACAAATATAATTTTGTGACAGTTTAACACTTTTAAATTGTTGTATTTATTAAAATTGGATTTTAGGCTGATTAAGAGATCTAGGTAATAGAAATGAGCCATCATAATTAACGAATATAGGAGCCTTAAGATGTATCAGCATCCATGCAATGAACTGTATTCTAAAACACTTCCCAGGTTAAACTGAAACTAACATTGGACTTGTAGGAAATAGTTTAATTCTATAGTTTAAGCTGTCATGACAGAGAGCTGTCATGACAAAGAGCCGAGGTGGCACAGTGGTTAGAGGCAGGTACTGCAGGCCACTTTAGCTGACTGTGATCCCCAGTTCAAATCTCACCGGCTCAAGGTTGACTCAGCCTTCCATCCTTCCGAGGTAGGTAAAATGAGGACCCAGATTGTTGGGGGCAATGTAAATATACATTGCTTACTGGTGTAAACCGCTTAGAGAGTGCTTGCACTGTGAGGCGGTATATAAATCTCACAAATAAAATAAATAAATAAATAAATAAATAAATGACAGAATTTCCAATAAAAAGCATGAAGTATCTTGATGGCCTTTGCAGATTCATAAGTTTTCAACAGGTTTTTTTTAAAATCCTTATTTAATGCTGCATGAAAAAATTATTTTAATTTGTTTTGGGTTTTGTTCTTGCTCCTCTGTTATATTCTGTTATTCCTGTTATTTTGTATGACAGTATTTATTTTAGGAGATGGTGGAGGGAGGGAATACTGGCATTATCTGTTCCCACAACTTATTATTACTGTAAAGCTCCCTTATCTGTCCACGCTATCTTGGGAGAGTGGGCAGAGAGGGAGGAGAAGCAGACAGAAGAACAGGAGAAGCTGCCTCTTGAAGTTTTTCCTTGGGATTTTTCATGGAAGTGGGAAGTGTCATGGGGATCTGTAGTTATTAGCATTGAGGTCAATGGGACTGATTCTGAAGGCCATCTACTGTAAGGCCAGTGGGCTTCCTTGGACAGTTAGTTGGCCACTGTGAAAACAAGTGCTGAACTAGAGGATAGGATGGGATTAGAAGAACAGAACAGAACAGAAAGCCTTGGTCAGACCACACCTAGAGTACTGCATTCAGTTTTGGTCACCACACTACAAAAAAGACATTGAAACTCTAGAGAAAGTACAGAAGAGAGCAACCAGGATGATAAAGGGTCTGGAAAATAAAACATACGAAGAGCGGTTGCAGGAACTGAGCTTGGCCAGTCTGGCGAAGAGAAGGACCAGGGGTGACATGATAGCAGTGTTCCAATACTTGAGGGGATGCCACAGAGAGGAGGGGGTCAGGCTGTTCTCTATGGCATCAGAAAGCCAAACAAGGAATAACGGATGGAAGCTGACCAAGGAGAGATTCAACCTGGAAGTGAGGAGAAACTTTCTGACGGTGAGAAGCGATCAACCAGTGGAACAGCTTTTCAGCAGAGGTTGTGAGAGCCCCAACACTTGCGAACTTCAAGAGGAGACTGGACTGCCATCTGTCTCAAATGTTGTAGGAACTCCTGCTTGAGCAGGGGGTTGGACTAGATGACCTACAAGGTCCCTTCCAACTCTAATAATAAATCTAAATCTAAAAATCTAAGAACAGAACAGAACAGAACTGAACTGAATTATTCTTTATTGGCCAAGTGTGAATGGACACACAAGGAATTTGTCTCTACTGTATAAGCTCTCAATGTACATACAAGCAATAAGTGAATGTTTACTTGCATGTATTTTTTGTTTGTTTGTTTGTTTATTTGATTTCTACAGCTTGCCAATCTCAGCAACCGACTCTGGGTGGCTCACAATTCAATTCATTGCTTAGATTTGTATGGTCACCCAGTTTGCAAACTTGACTCTAGGGAACTTTAAAAAAAAGGGGGGGGGGATAGAAAAAAGCCTCCAAGGAATTAAAAACAATATATAAAATATGAATTGAATCGAATCAAAATATAATGTCTTTGGAACATTTTAAAAAACAACGGGACAATGGAATAACAGAAATATCAATAATAAGTGATGCAACTGAGTCCATTCAGTGTGTACCTTGCTGAAAAGCCTTCCATTCATTCCGTGGTCTGGCCCAATACAGGTAGTCCTCAAGCTACAAACACAATTGGGACCAGAATTTCTGTTGCTAAGCAAGGCAGTTGGTAAGTGATGCTTCATTTTATGACCTTTCTTGCCACAATGGTTAAGCAATTCACTGCAGTTGTTAACTGAATTGTGGTCGTTAAGCAAATCTGGCTTTCCTCTTTCATTTTGCTTGTTGGAAGCCAGCTGGGAAGGTCTTAAATGAGGATCGCATGACCCTGGGACCCTGCGACCGTCGTAAGTAGGTACCCAAATTCTGATCACGTGACCATGGGATGCTGCAGTGGTCCTAAGTGTAAGGACTGATTGTAAGCCACCTTTTTTTAGTCAGTCAGTAAGCAAATGGTTGTAACTTGAGGACTATCTGTACTTGGGAGAATAGGCAGGTCTTTATGGAAGGATGGAAGAGTTGGGACTATCCAATCTTCAAGGGTGGGGGGAAATGACGTTCCATAGGGTGGGCAGGCAGTGTGACTTGGGTCCTGCTAGGTGACATCATTTCATGGAAGAGTCTTGAAGTCTCCTCACTCTGCTGGTTCTCACAGGATAAGCAAAGACACTTGAAAATGGATGATCCAGGAAACACCCGCAAGCAGAATTGCTCAAGGATGTTTCCTCCCTAATAGACTTTTCAGTAATTCTGTTTTTAATTCCATGTTAATTGGAGATAGGTGACAGTGGTAGAAAACACCACTGAATGCTAATGCATAAGGCAGCTGCAATTGTATTTACTTATCACAGTAATTGACTAACGCGAGCCAGAGATAATCTGCTTTCCCCTTTGATTGTTAAATAGGTACCTAACACACACACACACACACACACACACACACACACACACACACACACACACTTCTCCCCAGGGGAACAAATCGAAAGAAGGCACGGGAAAAGAAGCTGGTTACATCCAGGAATGAGGCAGAAACCTTAAGAAGTGGTTGATAAAGATGACATTAAGATGACAAGCAAAGATTGTAAAAATGGGTGCGTGGGATCACAGAAGTCAAGATAGCAGTGATGGCTGAAAGATTGAAGCCCCATCCATTTTTATATGAGATACATAAATATAGCTTTGGCTTTGCTCTCACAGTTGTGACCAGCATCTTGACTTGTGATACGCATCCCCACAGAAAACCGTGTGTGTGTAATTAGACAACTTTGTTGAACTTCTGAACTAAATATGGTTCTGTACCTCTCTGGTAGCTGCGAAACATCATCTCCCTGAAGGACCCACTGAACAGGAGTATAAGCAAAGATCTCTTCAGGAGATCAGCACGGCCTCTGGAACTCCTTGTCACAGGAAACTAAGCTCATTTCCCTTCTGTGACCCTGCAAGCAACTCCTCTGGCAGACAAAAAACTTTAAAAAAAAACCCACAAAAAAACAAGGCCTCATTTTAAACATGTTTCTTACCAAATGAGCTTGAAGCTAATGGTGGTATTGATCACTTAATATCTTCTCTGATGAATTTTTAATTGGGAGGTGGTCGTCTTTTCACTACAACTTTGAGTGTTATTTTAACTGTCAGGAGCAGACAGGAGCCCTGTTTCTAGAGGAGAGATGGGGTAGAAATATCACAAATAAATCACTTATTTTAGACAGAGACAATTCCCTCTTTGCCATCTGCCTATCAGGAAATGCAATGCTTGTATCTCAAGAGACATCCTTCTTGGAGGCGCTCTTAACCTACCTACTGAATAACTCACCAGTGCAAGTATGTTAAATAAAATGCACACTGCCGAAAAATCAGGAACATGAATTGTGCATTTGCTGGGTTTAAGATCCCTGGGAAGCTTTATCTGGCTCTGGTTCCTCATTAAATGTATCTTTGGTGCTTCCGAAAACAGTTGCTCTGTGGTTAAATATCATTCCATTTCATTTTACAGATTATACTGTGAAATCGGGTGGAAAGAACAGGAGACGGCAGCTCAGGCCACTTCTTGTAAGAGGACTTGTGTTACGTAGCTGGGCAAAGAAGCCAAGGAAACTCCCCGGCAAAAGTCTGCATTAAGGAAATGGCTCACAACAAATTATTAGCAGAGGCACTGAGGTCTCTGCGCGGTCTAATCAAGAAAGTGAAGATGGCAGCTGAAATAGGGTGATTGAAGCTTTGTCTTTTTTTATTTGGTTGTTGTTGGTGTTTTCTCTCTCTCTGGTATTGCAAACCGGGAAGCCACAGTTCATATAAAATTAGATTTCATCACCCCACAATCCCATATTCATTCATTCATTCATTCATATTCATTCTCTCTCTCTCTCTCTCTCTCTCTCTCTCTCTCTCTCTCTCTCTCTCTCTCTCTCTCTCTCTCTCTCTCTCTCTCTCTCTCCGTTGTGTGTCTGCTTGAGCCTGCTCCACAACAGACCCACCTCCCACAAGATCCACAAGTTTTGCACAGCCTTTGCTAGGCAGTTATATGTGCAATGCACTTTTCTATTTGACTGAGCATTAGACTTTAATCTGTTCATATTTATTTATTTATTATTTATTTATTTACCACCTCACAGTGCAAGCAATCTCTAAGTGGTTTACACCATTAAGCAATGTATATTTATATTGCCCCCAACAATCTGGGTCCTCATTTTACCTACCTCGGAAGGATGGAAGGCTGATAGGAGGGTTGCAGATTCTGACTTTCTCTTCCTGACACTAGTAAAGCCAGAGAGCTGTGTTTCTCAACCTTGGAAATGTTAACAGAATAATTGATTGGAGGGGACTTGGTGATCTTCTAGTCCAACCCCCTACTCAAGTAGGAAACCCTATGCCATTCCAGACAAATGGCTGTTCAATCTCTTCTTAAAAACCTCCAGTGATGGACCACCCACAACTTGAGGAAAGTTGTTTCACTGATTATTTGTTCTGTCAGGAATTTTCTTTAGTTCTAGATTATTTTCTCCTTGCTTAGTTTCCATCCATTGCTTCTTGTTCTGCCTTCAGCTGCTTTGGAGAATAGGTTGACTCCCTCTTCTTTGTGGCAGCCCCTGAGATATTGGAACACAGCTATCATGTCACGCCTAGTCCTTCTTTTCATTAAACTAGATATACCCAATTTCTGCAACTGTTTTTTGTATGTTTTAGCCTCCAGTCCCCTATCTATCTTGGTTGCTTTTCATTAAGATATGTGGCTTCCACTCCCAGAGTGCCCCAGCCAGCCAAGGTTGAGAAACACTGTCATAGACTGACTGCTAATGAAAATCTTTGAATTGTGTATTTGGTCCACATGGCATGGGATGGTGGAGAACCTCTATTCAGAAATCCCTCAGATGACAGTGGATTTTGGCAAATCTGTCAAACTGGAGGCTATTGCACAGGTTCTCTTTTTAAAACCATTTGCACTGAATTCTTTATAGAGAGTTCTTCCAACACAAACATTTTGTTTGCCTTTGTCCAATGGATGATAGTTTTGCAGACCGATTTTCCTAATGTACTTCTACATGGTTTTTACAGACATATAAACAGCAATGTACATGGAGAAATTCCTATTTGTTGTTGTTGTTGGCAAACTGCAGCAAAAAAACACTATGGAAGAAGAATCTTGAAGGTTAACCCTGTCTCATGTGTGCTTTGGAAATGAGAAATTACCTCAGGTTATAGAATCATAGGGCAGAATGGGACTTCGAGGTCTTCTAGTCCAACCCCCAGTTGGATATTTTTGTATCATGGTGACCAGAACTGGATGCAGTATTCCAAGTGTGGTCTTACCAATGGAATATTAAGTGGTGTTATCACTTCTCCTGAGCTTGATGCCATCCCTCTGTTGATGCAGCCTAGAAATGCCTTGGCTTAAATATGAACATTTTCCATTTCTGGACCTCACCAACCAAACCAGCTGATAATAATGGAGGCTTATATCTATGAAGTATATAAACAGGAGAAGGTGGATTGATTCATACACTCCCCCCCCTCCCAATTCCCCATAGATGTTGTTCCAATGTACAGGAAGCTGGAAACTCCCTGAAGCTATAATGCCATGATGGCGAACCTATGGCACATAGAGCCGAGGTGGCACAGTGGTTAAAAGCAGCACTGCAAGTTCAGCTGACTGCTAGTTCAGCAGTTCAGCTGTTCAAATCTCACGGGCTCAAGGTTGACTCAGCCTTCCATCCTTCTGAGGTCGGTAAAATGAGGACCCAGATTGTTGGGGGCAATATGCTGAACTCTGTAAACCGCTTAGAGAGGGCTGTAAAGCACTAGGAAGCGGTATATAAGTCTAAGTGCTATTGCTAAGTGGCACGCGGAGCCATATCGGTGGGCACGCAAGCTCAGGTCTGGCGCGCATGTGCGCGCTGGCCAGCTTATTTTGGGGCCTTCTGGGCCTACTGGGAGTTGGGAAACAGCCTGTTTTCAGCCTCCAGAGGGGGTGGGGAAGGCCATTTTCGCCCTCCCCAGGCTCCTAGAAAGGCTTTGGAGCCTGAGGAGACTGAAAAATGGGTGTGCCATCGGGTACCAGGAGTAGGAGGGGTCATGCACGCATGCACTGGGGGGGGCATGGAATTATGAGTGTGGGCACACGTGTGTGACCCCCTCACATCCCTTTTGGCACGGGAACCAAAAAAGGTTCGCCATCACTGCTATAATGTCTCTGTGAGAACTCCAGTTGGCTTTTCAACACTTGCACGAAGACCTTAATTTGCAATCTTGTCATGAATTTGTTCTAAATCACTAGAAGATGGATTTCTTTGATGTACATTCTTTTTTCCCCTCACTATTTTTTGCAGGCAACTTTCAGAAATATGCAGAACCTCTCACAGAGACACAGTTTATTTTGGTGTAAATTTTTGACACTTCCATGCTGTCATTGGGACAGAATTTGTGGCCAAAGCACTTGGCAGTTTTTTGCAAACCCACTCTTAGAACTCTGTGAGACTTAAAGTGGCTTTCTGTTTTTCCCCATAGAGACCCACAGTCCTTAAAATATTGATGGATATCTGACAGACCTTTCTGATAGTCTTCAACAACAAAATCGCCAAAAAGGCATTAAGAGTTGTAAACTTAATCTTGCGTAGCTTCTTCTCCGCTAACCAGGGCATACAAAACATTTGCTAGACCAATTCTCGAATACAGCTCATCTGTCTGGAACCCGCACTGCATATCGGACATTAATACAATTGAACGTGTCCAGAGATATTTCACGAGAAGAGTCCTCCACTCCTCTGCTCGCAACAGAATACCTTATGCCACCAGGCTTGAAATTCTGGGCTTAGACAACTTAGAACTACGCTGAGAGCAAACCAAGAGCTGAGTAAGTCAGAGAGGATGAGCTGAAACAAGTCACTGAATGCCTGAGCTTAAGAGCTGGAGCTCAGAGCCAGAAAGCCAGAGAGAGGAGAGAAGAAAGCTTGCCTTTGCTGAACTGAGTATGCAAGCTAGTTTATGCCTGCAAGCTAGCATCTGCTGCTGCTGCTGCTGCTGCTGGAGCTACGACCAAGAGGGAGAGTTGGAGAACTCCCCTGCCAGGAGCTTCAAGCCACAATGCTGATTAGATCATCTCTACAGGTGATTGACATAGGACTCTCTCACTCACCATTGCCGAGAAGCCTATGTTGCCGCTTTCCACTGCCTCAATGATGTATCAATCCTGAACCTACTTAGTATTGTGTTAGTTTTTCCTTTCCCTTTGGAAAGGGTTAAGAGGACTGGTTTCAGTATTGCAGGAGAGGAATTTAGGGAGACGGCCTGGCTTCAGCTAGTGAAGACAAAGTGTTTGTTAGTTGATGTGTTTTAAAGACATAAGTCCTTTTAATGTTTTTAGTAAAGTATATTTTGACAAGACTCCTCTGTCAGTTTTATTTCAGCCCTAGTGCGTTTGCATGTGAACAGCTTCACGGTTCGTTGGGACAAACCTCACCCCCTCGTAACACTGCGTAAGCATAAGGTGACCAGATTTTTTTTTTAAGCGGGACGGGGGGCGGGCCCGCCTGGGCGCCGCCATTTGAGTTTTGCCCTCTGCGCATGCGCAGAACCCTGCGCATGCGCAGAGGGCAAAACAGCGCAAATGTCAGCGTCCAGGTTGGGGGGGGAGGCGGGAGGCCTTTCCTCGCCTCCCGCCTCCCCTTCGGGAGCTGGCAGTGGCTTGGGCTGGCAAGCGACGAACGGGAGGCGGCGAAAGGAGGCAGCCGGCAGCCCATGGCGGGCTCTGTCGCGAGCTCCAGGCATCCAGGGCAACGGCGGCAGCGAGGCGACGGGGGGAAGGAAGGGGAGGGGGACGAGGAAGGGCTGTTTGCGCCGCCGGAGGGCTCAAACCGCCGCTCAAACCCCTTTTTCTGAGACGGCAGCGGCGACAGCTCCTCGTCCCTCACCCCTCCACCCGCATCCCAACAGCAGCGGCGCCTCTGAGGGCGGGGCTAGGGATGGGGCGGGGGAAGGAGAGGAGGAGCAGCCCCCCTTCCCCCTCCCCCCCCAGCAGGCAGCCGGCTCTCTGAAATTCTTCTTTGCTAGCTAGCACTTACATCGCTCCCAGCCGGCGCGTCCACAAGAGGTGAGAGCGATGTAGAGGGCGCCCTGCTGGGGGGATTATGGCGCGCGGTATCCCTGCCACTTGCCTGAAGCCTGTGGTCCTGGTAGGACGGGGAATCCTGATCCGGCTCTCCCGCTGTGGCCACCTGCTCTGAGCGGCCGTGCCCCCCCCTTCGCTGCTTTTCCCAGTCGCCCTGTGCAAGCCGCCGCCGCCGCCTCTACGCCGTGGAGCGCCTCTTCCTCCCCAGGCGCTTGGCGAACCCGCCTCTCTCCCCATTGCTGCCATCCCCGCGCCTCTCGCCCCGCTCACCAGGCGTCTCTGCTCCGCTGTCACCTGCCGCTGCCGGGAGAGCCTTGGGCACTCGGCGCCGTCTTCCGGCTTTCCTTCCGCGCGCGCTGCAGTCCCGCTCGCCGGGCAGAAAAGCGTCACCTTTCCTGGCCATTGGATGATTGCAATGCGTCACTTGCAATCATCCAATGCGCCACATTTGGCACATGCGCCACGGTTTGGTCACCACGAAACCCGACATGCCTGCCTTAAAACTCCCCCCAATCTCGCACGCCACCCTTTCAGGCCGATTTTTGGGAAGAATGCCCTAGTCGTGCATTCTTTCAAAAAATCGGGACTTTTTAGAGGACGGGCGGGATGCGGGACAAATCATTAAAAAGCGTGGCTGTCCCGCCAAAAGCGGGACGTCTGGTCACCTTACTTAAGCAGGGGGTTGGACTAGAAGACCTCCAAGGTCCCTTCCAACTCTGTTATATTATTATTATTTTCTTTCTTTTCTTTCTTTTCTTTCTTTTCTTTCTTTTCTTTCTTTTCTTTCTTTTCTTTCTGTCTCTGTCTCTGTCTCTGTCTCTCCTTCCTTCCTTCCTTCCTTCCTTCCATCCTTCCTTCCTTCCTTCCTTCCCCCTCCCCTCCCCTTCCCTTCTCCCTTCCCTTCTCCCTTCCTTCTTTCTCTTGCTGCTATCATGTGCACGCATAGGTACATTCACTCTCTATGTAGCTTAGATCCCAGCATTAAGCCTGACTCTGAAGTTGCAAGCTTTAAAGCTTTGCCTTGGTTAACTAATCACAATCTATCAGCCTCCAGCCAAACTCTTGGGGATTCAAAGCCCAGACTTGGGGGGAAAAACCTTTCAAGACAATGAAGTTAGCAAAACTACTCAAACTTGGCGTTGCCAGCGAGCCCTGTGGCAGCTGCTGAAATATGGAAGCCAACTTTAATTAAGTCAACATTCTTCTTTTTGTAGAGAAAAAAGCTCCTCATAAACAAGGCAGCCCTTGCTTATCCCCCCCCTCCCAATGCAGAAGAGAAACAAGCTATATCTGACTGTGTCACAATGTGAATATTGCCAGTTTGTGCACCTCTATGTTTTCTAAGGTTTCCTGTATTTATGATCAAGCAGACATGTGATATATTTTACTACGCGTGCATTCCAGGAGTTTTTGTCAACTCCCATTTCTTCCCTTCTCTTCTCCATTTTCTGCCTAAGGCAGACGTGACTTCATTAGCTGATAAGATGTAGCTTATTAAGGATTTTTTATTACTTTTGTACTGAAATAAATATTTTGTTAATTAGATTTGAATCTCGGTTTTATTTTCTAATGCGAATGACTTCAAGGGAACAAGATCCAAGATCGCCTCTGATAGGAGAAAATCCTATCTTGACAGACTGGATCTAGTTTGCCCCCACTCCTAGGCTGTTTCCACAATTGCTTCCTCACACAGTGCAGCCTTCATTGCATTTGTCTTCATTAACCCATATTTGTTTACATAAACTATCAATAAAACTCCAAGAATGAAGACAGGGAATCTGTGCTGTTTTGTCTCCCGGTTAAAAATGGCTCTCAAACTTTAAATCCTGCACACATCTCTTTTTCTCCATTACTGCAACATCTTAGCATATAATACATTTCATCTTCCTTTGAACTCAGCTGCTAGTTCTTCAAGTTATATCCCGGCTTATGGTCTTCTTAACCTTGGTACTTAGACTGGCTCTTGCCTTGTCCCACTTCTTAGAGCTTCAAAGGGAATTGTCATTATAGGGCTGAAATTGGCAACTTATAGTCCCAGGGCTAGACTTGACCCCTGCCCTAATTTCAGATGTCCTTAAGCAAGCAATTAACTCAGAATGGTGGAAAAAAAGGTTTGCGAGGGAGGGAGGGAGGGAGGGAGGGAGGGAGGAAGGAAGGAAGGAAGGAAGGAATCACATATGCATATGTGCAAGATTCTGGAAAACCACATTTCCAGAAGAACATCAAGAGTTACAAAAGGTTCAGAGGATATAAATAAAGATGATTCATGGATGTGAGAATGTGGCCTTTGAGGACGACATGTAGGAACTCAGTCTGGAGGAAAGAAGAAGACATAACAACTGGGAAGCTACAAGGAAAATAGTCAAGAACAATTTGCGATGGCCACCAGAAATAACAGGGATAAGTTGCAGTTACAACCATGGAACAATCTTGGAGACTGTAGGTTCTCTACCTGTGGAAAATTTCAAGAAGAAACTAGAGAGTGACTTATCATAGATAGTTCAACTGATTTTTCTGCACATTGCATAGGGTTGGGCTAGATCAGGGGTGTCAAACACAAGGCCCACGGGCCTAATCCGGCCCACGATGTGGTCAGATCCAGCCCATGGGGTCGTCCTGGAAAATGTAAGGGTCCAGCCAGTGGTGGGTTCTAATTGGCTTTGCTACCAGTTTGCGTGCGTGCTTGCGTGCATGCACAACGCTTCTGCGCATGTGCAGAAGTGTCCCGGGCGGGTGGGTGAAGCCTCCCACCACCGCCACTACCGGTTTGGAGAACCGGGCCAAACCAGGAGCAACCCACTGCTGGGTCCGGCTCACATCGCTTCAGCCTGGTCTACCCAATGCGAAGAGGAAACATTGGGCCAGCGTGGCTTTGGCCTGGTCTACCCAGTGCGAAAAGGAAACATGCCAGTAATTTGGGGAGTGGCATCAAGCTGGCTACAACCACCCAGTCAGCTACACCTGCCTGCCCCCCTGAGTCAATCACAGCCCTGATGCAGCCTCAATGAAATTGAATTTGATAACCCTGGGCTAGATGATCTTTATGGTTTCTTTCCAGGCTTTATGGTTCTTTCCAACTTTACAGTTCTATAATTAGGAAGGAGAAAAATTCACTTAATCTCTGAATTTAACTGATTATTACCAATAGAATGTATACTTCACATCATCAAAAATGTGGACTATCACATCCCGTAGCCTGTGTACGTGACACCAATAGAAAATGGAAACCCTGGGGATGAAGAACAATCCTCTACTATCTATGCAACCAGAGTGTCTGGATTTATTCATGTTTGACCAGGTCAATTACAAATCTACTCACTGTAATTGCGCAGTATACTAAACTTGGTTAGATTTAAGGTCAGTTGGGGATGTTCCTGGTTTAATGTGTTATGTAAACCTACCCCTTTCAAGCAGCTGATGGTTCGATGTGTTGTACTAGCCTACAGAAATTAGATTACCCTTGTGGGTTGTGAACACAACCAATTTCTTCAGTCTTTATAATAGGATGAAAACCAGAAATTATCAAATTTCAGAGTAGAACTTGGAGTTATCATAAAGTGTTGGCAAGAAGACAAATTATAAGAAATCTTGTAAGCAATGACCCTGAAAATTGAGGGCCCAAGAAAGTCAGGTGATCATGCGCAGAGCCTGCAATATCATGCAGACCTTTAGATTTTATCACACTATGCCCTTCCTTTCCTTGTGTTCCAGGGTGCTTCTCCTAACTCAAGTTCCACAAACTGAATGCTTTCTAACTTCTCTAATTAAAAAAAGAAGAACGATTTATTTTGCAAATAAAACTAATGCCTCTTATCATCACTGTGGTTGTAAAAGGCAAACAGTACAAAATAGAGTCCTTATTCAACTTCCCGAACTGGAATGCATCAAAACAAGCTGCTTTGCAAATAAAAACATGACCTCCAGCCAATTACTGAGTTAAGAAGACAAACTCTACCAGCCATGCAGGTTTTCCAACTCACCAATATATCAAAGAGGCAGCAAGAAACACAAATGTGGTCTTTTCCAGAGCTGGGATTTATCACAGAGGTATGACAATGTACAAAGATGTTGCACAAGGGTCAGAAGCTGGAAAGTGACCTAAAGAAACCACCAAAGAATCAAAGATAAAGAAACATGAACTCCTAACAACCTCCAATGTTTTCCAGTGCTGTTTTTAGGGAACAATAGAAGCCTTTATCTAAGTCTGTGTATAGATTTTGAGTTTCTTCAGAGAAGGAGAGGAATAAAGAAAAATGGGACCGAGAAGTAGAAGGTCAAATAGAGAAAGGAAGAGTTTCTCTCTGACAGGAATTGGAAATTTTGTCAGTTGATGTTTGAACAATGATACTTCTAGTTGCAGCCAGGAGGGAATTACGAGGCTGGGGCATAGCAGGACCACGAGAGGCATGATAGGATGGAGAAGCAAAGAAAGGACTCAGCATTTAAAACAGGGACAGGTAACCTTTTGCGGTGCGGGCTCCTTTATTTTATTTTTTTTAATTTGGCCTCCTGGGAACCCAAGAGTGACAGATAACATCTCTGAAGAAAAAAAAAAGTCAGATTTTTACATTCTACCTAGGGATTATTAAGTGCATAGTAGTCGGAAGCCAGATGGAAAGTTATTCTATTTTGCACTTTTTTTTAATGCACACGCATATACAACACCACATGAAAAATGCACCTCTGTAAATAGATGACTTGATCAATGATGCGTTGGGAACTAAATTGAATTGAATATGGGCAACTGGACTTGGGTTGTCCAAGTTGAGAGAGAGAAATCTCAATCTCTGTCTCTGTCTCATCTATCTCTCTGTGTCTATATATCTGAATATAATATATAATAAGCACACTATTGCATGGTTATCAAAGTAGCTGATTTTGTAAGACCATCATGCAATCATCAAAATGCAAGAACAGCCCTAATGGATCTAGCTAAGCTCTATCTATCTAGCCACCAGCACACTGGTCACTTCTGTTGTCAACCACGCTAATGTACCCTGCATGGGGCTATCCTTGAAGAGTATTCAGAAGCTTCAGTTGGATCAGAATGTTGTGCCCTGAACAGTTTTGTGCAAGCCTAGACTTGGGCATGTGACACTTCTCTCGTGGGAGCTGCACTGGCTGCCAATCTGCTTCCAGGTACTATTCAAGGTGCTTATCATCACCTTTAATGCTCTACATGGCTCAGGGCCGAGCTGTTTGAAGGACCCCGCTCTTCCCCTCTTGCATCCACATAGCCCATCGGGATGAGAAGGCAGGGCACATGGCACAACCCATCAATTGTCATCTGATGGGACAATGAAAAAGGGCCCTCTTAGTGTTGGCCCCTTCTTTATCATTCTCCTTGAGGTACAGTTGGGCCCCACCCTGATTTTTCCTCCAAAAGGCCCTAAAAATGTGGTTTTATCAGTAGGCCTGGGGACTACAAATAGAGATGGACTCAATCAAGTGTTTGCTTTGAATATGTTGCTACTACCACTGGGAGAGGAGTATGGGTTTTTATTATATGATGATTTTTTAAAAAATTTGTAAGCCACCCATGTGTAACTTGGGTGTGTACATTTGTTTAATGAATAATAAAATAATAATAGATTCTGTTTCTGATTTTATTTATTTTATTTAATAGATTTGTATGCCACCCAACTCCTGGAGGACTCTGGGTGGCTAACAGCATATGAAATACAAAATCTAAAAAACAATTAAAAACATCTCTTATCATCTCTTCTGATAGGGAAGATGTTTCAGCCCGATTCTTTTCATTTACCTCTTCTGCCTGTTTTCAGCTCTACCCTTTTCCAACTATGCAACCAGAACAATACGCAATGCTCCAGATGCAGATTTACCATATATTTGCATAAGGGTTCTTATATTGTGGGCAGATTTATTTTCAGTCCTTTCCCTTAATGATCCCTAGCCTGGGTTTTGCCATTTTCACAGCTGCCAGAAACTGAGCTGACATTTCCATTGAGCTGTCAGCTATGACCCCCAGATTCCCCCCCCCCCCACTGGCTAGTTACAGGCAACACAGACCCAATCCCTGGCATATGGGAAAGGTGGAGGGTCTATTGCCTCGATGTGCATCACTTTACACTTAAACAAATTGAATTGCATTTGTCATTTGATTGAAAGAGCTTCCTCTTTAGATCTTAGCATAAGAAAGATTTCTCTCTCTCTCTCCCCTGAACCCCCAGTGGCAGCTGGTAACTGGAGGCATCTAAGCACTTGCATTCTGATGGTTTAATATTGGACCCCAGAATTTTAAAGTGGCCTATCAACTAACTTTCGGCTGAATTATTAAAAGGTTTCTTCTTTATTAGGAAGAATTATTAAACTGATTCTTCTCCCCAGCACAGCTTCAAAGGCAGAAGCTGACAATTAGCATTTAGAAAGTTCTAAGGGATTTTTTTCCAAAAGGCATTGATTTTATTTATTTATTTATTTATTTATTTATTTATTTATTGAGAGAGAGAGAGAGAGAGAGAGAGAGAGAGAGAGAGAGAGAGAGAGAGAGAGAGAGAGAGAGAGAGAGACACACACACACACACATACACACACACACACACACACACACACACACACACACATCTATACATCTATACATCTATACACACACACACACACACACACACACACACACTAGCTGATAACAAGACGTTGCCTGAGTATTTATAGATGTCAAAGCATTTGTCTGACAGGGAGCCATTGGGAGGGGCCTTTTTTCCCCCTACTCCCATGCCCATCATCCCTGCCCTCTCCCTTCCCCCTCCCATGCTCTCCTCTTTCCCGCCCTTTCTACGATCCTGGCACTTTGCCCCAAATTCACCAGGGGGTGCTGTCTGCCTCTGACAGGGAGCCATTGGGAGGGGACTTTCTTCCTCCTATTCTCATGCCCATCATCCATGCCCTCTCCCTTCCCCCTCCAATGCTCCTCTTTCCTGCCCTCTCTATGATCCTGGCACTTTGCCCCAAATCCATCAGGCGCTTCCCCATTGGTCCACTGGAGGGTGAACGTCACAGCTGGCTTTCCAGAGGAAGCTGCAAAGGAATTGACATCACAAACAATTGCCTCTCTAGGACGCCACACTCGCTCTCCTTAATGGCCCAGGCATTCCAGAGTTATGCTGGAACACACACACACACACACACACACACCTCAGTGGTGTCTCCCCCCCCCATAATTTGTTTCCAGAGGGTAAGTCATCTGTGTACCAAGTTTGGTTGAAATTGCTGGAGGCATTCCAGAGTTATGTGTATGTGTATGTGTATGTATATTTGCCTAATTTTTGAACACACACACACACACACACACACACACACACACACACAAAAATTAGGCAAAAAAGTATCTCTGTATCCCCTAACATTTAAAGATAGTTGAAGCATCCATGACTGGGTATTGATCTGTTCACTTTGTGACTCTCAGATGCAGCAGGGAGAAAGAACTGAACTATTTTTAAGAATATTCTATTTCCAGATTTGCTTTTATTCACAGCATTCCTTCTTTTGCGGCCCTTTTGAAATGCAGAATTAAGATAAGGTTCCAGGTGCATCAGGAGACTGACTCGTTTGCAGAAACCCCGTTTGGAATTAGGCACACATTCAGAGTTGAAAAGGGGAAAATGATTAGGGATGCTGAAAACCTTCTTGGATCCATATTTTTCAACCAAGCAATCTGATTTGCACTTCCTGGATTGACACACGGAGCAGCATTTACTGCAGAACTCTGTGAACCATTCCTGAAAGACTTTGCTTCCTTGGAGGAGAACTATAAATATTCTCTTTAGGAGCTTCCCGTGACAGTGGCCTCTCTCTCGCCATCCTCCTCCATTCAGCCTTACAAAAGCCACAGCGTACAGAATGAGATGGGTGCTATATAACTCTTCTGAGCTAAGAACGGTGCCGGTTTTATCAATGTTATCTAAGGATTTTGTTAGTTTTAGCTCCCTCTAAATCAACGTCCTGCTCTGGCTTCGTTTGTGGTTGGAAGGCAGATGGTCTATTTTTATCTGCCTTCTGCATAGGAGGGATTTCTGCCTTGTCTCTGCAATCATGCATGCTTGACTTGATTCTCTTTGCCTTATTCACCTTGATTTCACTCCAACAGCTATTGGTGGCTTCCTTCTCCATTCCTCAAGTTGAAAAAGAGATTGTACAGATGGGAGAATTTCCCTTGAAGTCATTTCAAGCAGAGCCCTCTCTTCCTCCAAAAATTAGGTTAGATTATTATGCAGTCTCTTGTTGTAATTTGAGGGTTTCTATGTTTAAAATTTGTTCACCATGATAACTACATGCTTCAGTGTAAAAGTCTACTCTAAATGCAAATAACTAAATACCAATTTTTGTTGATCTCCCTAGTATAAAAAAGATGGCTAGGAATAGCAGAGCTTGTTAATTTACTCCGTAATGTTTAGGTACATCTATCACAACCGCTGTAAATGGAGACTTCCACTTTTCAGCTCTTGCTCATTCAAACAAAATGCATTTCAGAGGGAGATGATGCTCTGAGATGCAACTGAAGGTGTCCATCGTTTGCCATTCCACCGAATTCTGTCTGTGGGCATTCTTCAAAGAAAAAGTCATAGATGGAGAAGATCTTGAATTCTCCTTTTTTTTAAAAAAAGGCTTCTTGATAGAAACTGACATCCTCTCCCCTCCACAATTATCCAGCTTCTTGAGAAAGGCTGGAAAAAACCAGATAGGGTCAGTCTCAGTGTGGTGCCCACGTACAGGTACTGAATGTAAAATAGTAAGTTATTGTATAAAGTTAAAATGTGGTTAAAAGGAACTGTTTAAGTAAGTAAGTATAGAGCCAAACAGCTTTTAAAATGTATGGTAAGTAGAAAGGGGGAGGTGTTTATCCCAGTGCTCCAGAAGGGAGGGGGATAGATGACATCATAAGAGACAGCCAATCGGATCATAGATAGCAGGGCCAGGAACTATAAAAGGCCTGGCTGAGAGAGATGTGGAGCTCTCTGTTTTGTGTGAACTTCCATGAGGGAAGGATTTAGTGAGAAGTGCTGTGAAGAGCTGAGGGAAGCTCTGTTATGTGGTAAATCCCAGGAGGGAAGGCTTAGTGTGGAGAGCTGAGGAGCTCTGTGTGTGACTTCCAAAAAGGGAAGATTTATAGAGAATCTCTGCCTGAGTTTGACTGTCCAAGAGGGAAGTTGACAGGAGAGAAAGATAGGCCTTAGGCAGTTCTGTTGGAAGCAGGTGCCAGGGTCGGGGAACTTTATTTATTGATAAATATTGAGTAATTTGTAGATAGAGATAAACGGTGAAACGTGCTCTTATCTATAGGCCTAGAAACAAAGAAGAATTGGATTTGCTTAGATTTAGTCAGGAAAACAAAGAGTCTCTCTGAAGGGAAGAAAAGAAAAAGATAGAATTAAATAGCTGCCTGTGGTTGTAACAAATTCACTTGACAATTACTGAGAAGTTGCATTTAAATAAACCGTTTACTAGTTTGTTCAAGAAGCGTGTCAACGTCTGTCTATTCCACACATAAAGCAAATCTCAAACAATCCTGCAGAGTTTAGAGATATTGTAAAAGTAAAAGCAAGCCTCTAAAGAGAGAGAGAAGCGAAACAGAGGGTGCGACCCTTGGTCAGGGAGATATAAAAAAGAAAATTAAACAAAAATCGCTACCAAGACATATAAAACAAAAAACCTGACTGGAAGGGGACGGGTGGCATCCTCACATTCAGTTATTTGGCTGAATCAAAGAAGACCACCAACACAAATTTCAGGAACTTAACATATTAGAGTAAATGATGATGTTTGTCCATCGTATTCGAAGAGGACCTTGACATCTATAATTGGGGGATGTCAAAACTTGTGCATGAATTAGATTAAAGTGAGGGAGAGGTGCGCATAGCCAGCCTCACTCTCTCTTCCCAGATTCCATCTTGCTCCAAATAGCAGGACAAGAGTCGAGACAGTTGGAGATGGGCTGGGCGCAGTGGTTGACCAGGGCGTCTTTCGTGTCTTGCCGTGCTCTTAGCGTACCACATCACTTGCAGAGACCGCCTTCGTGACCGTTGTCCTATTCTAGTAGTTTTCATCCGCTCAGTCCGCCAGAATAGAGTAAATATAGACTTAGAGTAAATATAGACTCCTAGAAAGGATTTCCTCACCTTCATGTGTAGTGAGATCATTAAGATGGTGTCCCTTTGACTGTATCCTGAATAGAGCAATGAGCCCTATCAAATAAGATGCAGTTCAGTGGTGAGAAAAGTAAAACCCTGTACTTACGTAGGAAAAACCAGATGCATAGGTACAAAACAGATGGTACCTGACTCAGCAGCAATAGCCATGACAGGGATCTAGGTATCCTAGTGCAGGGGTCTCCAACCTTGGCAACTTTAAGACTTGTGGACTTCAACTCCCAGAGTTCATCAGCGAGATTTGCTGGCAGAGGAACTCTGGGAGTTGAAGTCCACAAGTCTTAAAGTTGCCAAGGTTGGAGACCCCTGTCCTAGTGGGCCATCACTAAAGTATGAGCCAGCCATGTGCTGTAGCTGCCAAAAAAGCCAATGCAGTCCAAGGCTGCTTCAACAGAAGGATAACATCAAGATCATAACAGCTATCTCTATAATGCACTAGTGAGGCCATATTTGGAATACAGATAGTCCTCGACTTACAACAGTTCATTTGGTGACCGTTCAAAGTTACAACACCACTGAAAAGAGTGACTTATGACAATTTTTCACAATTATGACCATTGCAGCATCCCCATCAGCGGTGGGTTGCTCCCGGTTCGGCCCGGTTCTGCGAACTGGTAGCGGCGGTGGTGGGAGGCTCCGCCCACCTGCCTGGGACACTTCTGCGCATGCGCAGAAGCGTCACACGCGAGCGCAAGAGCGCACGTGAACCGGTAGCAATGGGTTTTAGAACCCACTACTGATCCCCATGGTCACGTGATTTACATTCAGATGCTTGACAACTGGTTCATAGTTATGATGGTTGCAGTGTCCCGGAGTCATGTGATCTTCTGACAAGCAAAGTCAATGGGGAAGCCAGATTCACTTAACAACCATGTTATAATTTGACAACTGCAGTGATTCGCTTAACAATTGTGGCAAGAAAAGTCGAAAAATGGGGCAAAACTCACTTAATATATTTCTCACTTAGTAACATAAACTCTAGGCTCTATGGTGGTCGTAAGTCGAGGACTGCCTGTACTGCATCCGGTTCTGCTTGCCATGATAGAGAAAAAGATGCTGAGGCTTTAGAAAGAGTACAGAGAAGAAGAACAAAGATGATAAGGAATCTGAAAGCTAAACTATGTGATGAATGGTTAAGGAAATTAGGTATGTTTAGCCAAACAAAGAGAAAGGTTACAGATGGCATGATAGCTGTTTTCCAGTATTTTATGGGCAGTCACAGAGAAAGGGGGTTGACTTATTCTCCAGAGGACCTGAAGGTAGGACAAGAAGCAATAAGAGAGATCCTACTTGGAACGAAAGAAAAAATTCTGTCAGGGAGAACATTTAATCAATGGAACAGCTTGTCTCCTGAAGCTGTGGGTGCTCCATCACTGGAAGTTTTTTTTTTAAAAAAGAAAGATTGGGCATCCATTTGTCTGGGATAGTATAAGGACTAGAAGGGGGTTGGACTAGAAGACCCCCAAGATCCCTTCCAGCTCCATATTACTATGTTTTGAAACACTTTCTTCCCATATATCTGTACCTCAGAGTTATCTCTTCTGTCTCTTCTTTGTGTCCATTCTCCCTTTCATTCCTTTTCCTGCCTTTCTCAGCCTTCCAACCTTCCGAGGTCAGTAAATTGAGGACCCAGACTGCTGGGGGCAATATGCTGTAAGCCGCTTAGAGAACCTGTAAAGCACTGTGAAGCGGTATATAAGTCTAAGCTCTATTGCTGTTGCTATTCAATAATAATAATAATAATAATAATAATAATAATAATAATAATAATAATAATAATAATAATAATAATAATAATAATAATAATAATAATAATAATAATAACAACAACAACAACAATAACAATAACAACACTGCCTAGGCAGGAAACCCTACACCACTTCAGACAAATGGTTATCCAACATCTTCTTAAAAACTTCCAGTGTTGGAGCATTCACAACTTCTGGAGGCAGGCTGTTCCACGGATTAATTGTTCTAACTGTCAGGAAATTTCTCCTTAGTTCTAAGTTGCTTCTCTCCTTGTTTAGTTTCCACCCATTGCTTCTTGTTCTACCCTCAGGTGCTTTGAAGAATAGCTTGACTCCCTCTTCTTTGTGGCAGCCCCTGAGATATTGGAACACTGCTATCATGTCTCCCCTGGTCCTTCTTTTCATTAAACTAGACATACCCAGTTCCTGCAATCGTTCTTCATATGTTTTAGCCTCCAGTCCCCTAATCATCTTGGTTGCTCTTCTCTGCACTCTTTCTAGAACAGTGTTTCTCAACCTTGGCAGTTTGAAGATGTGTGGACTTCAACTCCCAGAATTCCACGGCCAGCGTTGCTGGCTGTGGAATTCTGGGAGTTGAAGTCCACACATCTTCAAACTGCCAAGGTTGAGAAACACTGTTCTAGAGTCTCAGAAGAATCCTTCACAGAAGGCCCAGAAATTGTTATTAGAGAAATGGAAGCCTCATTAAAATGTCTAAATGGAGGTCCGGGGAGGCCCTCTAGAGTGTGTGGCTTCCCTGACAGCTCAAAGTCTGCTCAGTGATGTCCCATCTCAGAGGATTCCCCTTTCTTGAGGCATGGAATCCACTTACTATGTAACTTATCCACCCTCCAGCTGTAGGCTCTGTAGTAGTCTATTTTTACTTCTTTTCTTATAACCTAACTTTATAAATTGGGAAAAGGAAAGAAACCCACCACGTCAAAAGCAATCAGCTTCTGTAAGTTGTAAATGGTATTTTACTGACCCAGAACTAATCATGAGAGCAAAAAGAAATTTCCATTAAGTGCTAAGTGCTCGGTTATTAAGCATATTTATGAAGTTTGAATCTGTTTGGATTTGGGGGTGGGAAGGGGAAATGGGGCAAAATAAAATTGTGGGAGAGAGAGGAAAAGCTTTATATTTTTCTTAAAGATGTTTTTTTTTTTGTTCCCCTGCAGGGATAATTCAGAAGAAGTTCAGAATGTGGAACACATGTTGATTCGATGTTCTGTGGAGACTTTCTTAGCATCCTGGTTACATTTCCTCTTGTTCACGGTGAGCAAATGTCATCCGCTGCAGAGGTGGGTTCCTGCCAGAGATGCCTGGTACACAGCTCCGGTAGGGAGCGGCGGATTTCGCAACCGCTCCGAAGCCCTCTCTGCCGGTCCACCCAGAGCGTCGCCATTTTTTCCCCGTGATTTTCGGTGATTTTCGGCCGATTTTGCTTCTGTACATGCGCGGAAGCAAAATTGTGCCGAAATCTCGCACACGCGCACGTCCCCTCATGAGATTTTGGCGCAATTTTGCTTCTGCACATGCACAGAAGCAAAATTGCGCGAGGGGACGTGCACATAGCGAACGCGCATGCCCCTGAAGCGTGGAGATGCATGCGCATGGCTCCGGCAGCGAGGTAAGTGAGCAACCCGCCCCTGATCCACTGACGTGGCAGCAGGGAACCAGGAGCTGTCCAGGGTCTGGATTTAAGGAGAAAACTGAGACTGAAAGATTATTAGGAGATGGAACCAAAGTTCAAGACAGATCAGAAAGTCAATGGTTTGACTTCCACCGTTAGTCAAAGGAAAGGCTGCTTCAGGCAACAGCTATGGAGATGCATGGAGCAGAGATTCCTTAACCCCATTGTTAGCTTTTATCCTTAGGCCTAATGGAGAATGCTGCCCACTTGTACAATAATTAACCACACACACACACAAATATTTTTATCTGTAAGTGCCAAAAAGTTATTTGGCTCATTTCTTTCTGAAAAAGAAAAGTCTTCAACGCCACATACCGAGGAGATGATTAGATATAGAGCACAGGTCACCAACCGGTGGTCTGCGGATGACTGGTGGTGTGCGAGAAAATTTTGGTGGTCCGTGGGGAAATCTTGGTAAACGGCATCCGGTCCGGAGAGCAGCCGGAGTTTGCTGTCCATTGCGGACGCAATGGACACTTGCCTTCCGAGTCGGCGGCCCTTGGTGGAGATGCAGCTACTGCTGCTCTGAGGCTGAGAAGGGGGGCAGCAGCAGCGGCAGGGCTCCGGAAGGCAAGCGTATGTCCCGGGGCTTCACATGCACTCTCAGACCCTCCTTGGAAGCAGAGGAGCAGCCACAGCAGCTGCTGCCAGCTTCTCATGGCCCTCATGGTGGTGGGCTTCGCTGCAAGCCAGCATCCCTGCCCGTCCTGGCGCTTCCCCTTAAATAAGTCGGCTTTTCCTAAATGCTCAGCTGGAACTCGAAGCCTCCCGAGAAAAGCAGATGGTGGAAGCTGCGCGGGGCTTTTCCCTGCTTGAGCAGCCATGAGCCCCCATGGCCTGGGCCAAGGGAAGTGCCGGCCGGTCTCCAGCCTGCCCCTTCCCGCCCCTGAGAGGCTGGCGGCAGTGCTGCAGCTGCTCCTCTGGTTTTGAGGGGGCTGTGAGAGTGCCGCCGCCCCCCTTCTCAGCCCCAGAGCAGCAGCAGCTGCATCTCCACCAAGGGCTGCCTGCCCACCCACTGGCCACCAACCTCACAGGGGACCGGGCAGGCTGGAGACCGGCTGGCGCTTCCCTTGGCCCAGGCCATGGGGGCTCATGGCTGCTCAAGCGGGCTTCATGAAGCCTGCGGTCGGGTCAGGCAGGAACTCCGGCTTGCAGCGAAGCCCACCACCACAAGGCCCATCCATGCAATAGGCTGCACTGCTCTGACCCCACTCAACTGTGCTTCTTAGCTGGGCGCCGGCAGTGGCTTCCAGCCCATCCACCCCACGAGCGAAGCGGGTGGCGTGAAGTTACAATCAGCCGCACCTCCCCATCCAGCCTTCCTCGCCGGGCACTGCCAGCCTGCCCAGCTCTGCCCACTGCCACTTCCTGCGAACTTCCTGGGAGACGACCGGAGCGAGGGGTGGGCGGGAGCGCCCAGAACGCCCATCTGCCAGCACTCCAGGCAGTGCCACTGTCTCCTTGCCCTGCCAAGGCCCCCGCCAGCCCCAGAGCCTGAGGCCGGCAGAGCTCCATAGGTGTGCGCCCCGATGCTGCCTGGCCCCGGAAGGTCCCAGAGCCGAAGGCGAGAGGGGCGGCGGCGGCGGCGGCAGGCCGCCCTCCCTCCCATAGCACTTTCTTCCTTCTCCCGCTGCCGAGAAGAGAGAAAGAGAAAGAACGAAAGAGGAAGGGAGATAGAGACAAGAGAGGAAGGAAGGAAGGAAAGGAAAGAAGGAAAGGAAAGGAAAGAAGGAAAGGAGAGGAGAGGAGAGGAAAGAAGGAAAGAAGGAAAGAAGAGGAAAGGAAAGGGAAGAGAAGAGAAGAGAAGGAAAGGAAAGGAAAGAAGGAGAGGAAAGAAGGAAAGAAAAGGAAAGAAAGAGAAGGAAAGGAAAGAAGGAAAGGAAAGAAGAAGGAGTTGAGAGGAAAGGAAGGCGAGGAAAGGAAAGGCGAGGAAAGAAGGAAAGAAGAGAAAAGGAAAGGAAAGAGAAGGAAAGGAAAAAAGGAAAGGAATGGAAAGAAGAAAGGAAGAAGAGAAAAAGAAAGGAAAGGAAAGAAAGAATTGGAAAGGAAAGGAAAGGAAAGGGGGAAGGGAGGGGAGGAGGGGGAGGGGGAGGGGAGGGAAGGGACTACAGCTACAGCTCTGGAATATGGGACTGACTTTCCCAACAATATCAGCAAGCCACTGTCAAATAAGCTTCAATTGTTTTGTAATAATTACACGAACTTTAATAATTTTGTTAAAATTAAAATAACCTTTAAAGATTTTGTTATGATTAAATAAGCATTTATAATTTTGTTATGTTAAATAGGTGCATTTCATATTAATAAAATGGAAGTTCTCTGATCATTATTTTACAGATGTATTTATCTTTTTTAAAAAAATTCATATTAGTGGTCTGCGGGACTTAAAATTATGAATTAGGGTCCGTAGGATTTAAAATTATGAATTTGGTGGTCCACAGGATTTAAAATTATGACCTTGGTGGTCCCTGAGGTCCAAAAGGTTGGGGACCCCTGATATAGAGGGCATAAGGAATGGCCCTGAAGGACTGATTATGATGGCAAAAATATGAACATGGTAGACCAGACCAAGAAATTAATGCTGCACAGGTCAGTGCCTGTATATGTTACAAGAAAACAGAGCAACTCCATGTAAAATAAATTGCAGTGCCCAAACATGTGTAGCAGCTTGACAATTCACACTCACTTAAATCATTGCATATTCATGATCAAAGCTATAAAACAAAATCTGGACACATTGATTTGGGAATTAGTGTTTTGCTGTGGAAAGGAATAATGAATTTTTAAAACTAAAAAGCTTCACATGAATAGCTAAGTCAATGTCCAGCCAAATTCCTTTTATGCAGCCCCCTCACAAAAAATAAATAAAAAAATTGAAGAAAGAGAAAGAATAGCAAAAGCACTTAGACTTATATACTGCCCCATAGTGCTTTGCTGCCCACTCTAAGTGGTTTACAGAGTCAGCATATTGCCCCAAACAATCTGGGTCCTCATTTTACCGACCTCAGAAGGATGGAAGGCTCAGTCAACCTTTAGCTGGCCAGGATCGAACTGATGGCAATGGGCAGAATTTGCCTGTAATACTGCATTCTAACCACTGCACCACGACAGCTCACCAAGAATTGGGCTTAGTGAGCAATTTAGGTGCTACCATTCTGGCACCCTGAGCCAAGAAAGGCTATTTATCTGCCCCAGTGAAGGAGACCTCTACCCATCCCACAGAGCCATGGTGAATACCATTGCCGAGGGGCTAGAGGGAGAAGCAAGGGAATGGCTAGCAGCCCTCCACAAGAGGAGAGCCCTCCCAACTGCAAGATGTAGATGACTTCCTACGACAGCTAGAAGCCAGATTTGAGGAGGCGGAGGAGGATCTGTACGTAGAAGATGAGGTCCAAAACCTAAAGCAGAGAGGGTGACCCATTAAGGAACACATCCATAAGTTCAGAAGAGTCATGGGGAAGCTACCCCCTTTGTTGGAGTGGCTGTTAGTTCATTTTTTCAGAACAAGCCTGGACAAGCAAATTGCCCAGGTAATCGCCTATCGGGACATCCTGAACTGACTCTGAGTGGTTCCAAGTAGCCATAAAAGTCAATGGCAGATTGCGCACCAATGACATGAGAAAGCAACTGGACACCAAGGAGAGAGGACAACCAGACTGGAGACCACCTGGACGATGGGAAGCCACAGCGCCACAGCCAGCCCCAAAACCAACTCTCCCATGAAGCCAACTGAAATGCTACAGATGTGGAGGGATAGGCCACATGGCATCAGCATGTGTGACCCCGGCCCCGAAACCAAAGCCAGAGCCACCACCCAGGGCACAACCAGAACGAGGCCTCAGATGTGCCACCAACATGTCCCGAAAAGCCCTCCAGGCCACAGAGGTCCCTCTTCACCCAGCTGAAGGGGGGGGACTCCAGCCAACAATGACCAGTCACCAGATTCCTATGACAGTGAGGACGAAGGCAAAAACAACCCAATGGTGAGTGAACCGATCCACCCTTTCATCTTCCCAATACACCTCACAGCCCCCAAAATAGGAACCCAAGGTACTTTTCAAGCCCTAATAGACTAGATGCTTGTTCAACCTAAGCACAGTCCTGAAACTGGGGATTAGAGCGAAAAGACTGGCCCACCCGATCAGGTTCGAACAGATCGATGGGTCCCTATTGGGGGAGCCTATGCCACCCACCTGACCGAACCAGTGAACCTAGAGCTAGCGAATCACTGGGAAGCAATTTGATTCATAATAGCCCCCAAAATTACAGATGCGGTCATACTGGGGCTCTCCCGGCCTGATATGCAGATGGGGCAGTGGCGATGGGGTGGGTGGGAGAGGGAATGGTTCTGCACATGCATCCTGCCGCAAAATGCGGCTGCGTGTGCTGTGGTGGGTGTACCAAGGTACACCCACGTTACACCTATACTCCGCCAGCTGCATTGGTTGCCCATCGGTCTCCGGGTACAATTCAAGGTGTTGATTATCATCTTTAAAGCCCTTCATGGCTTAGGACCAGGTTATTTTCAGGACCGCATTCTGCCTCACACTTCCCTTCGACCGGTTAGGGCCCACAGAGTGGGTCTCCTCCAGGTCCCGTCAGCCAAACAATGCCAGCTGGCGGGCCCTAAGGGGAGGGCCTTCTCTGTGGGGGGCCCCATGCTCTGGAACCAACTTCCCCCAGAGACCCGAACTATCCCCACCCTGCTGGTCTTCCGAAAAGCCGTCAAGACATGGCTTTTCCTGCAGGCAGGGGGTAGAGACTAGTCCAGTGATGGCGAACCTATGGCATGCGTGCCACAGGTGGCACGCGGAGCCATATCTGCCAGCATGCGAACCGTTGCCCTAGGTCAGCTCCAGCGTGCATGTGCACGCTGGCCAGCTGATTTTCGGCTCACATGGAGGCTCTGGGAGGGTATTTTTTGCTTCTGGGGGGCCTCGGGGAGGGGCAGGAGGGCATTTTAACCCTCCCCAGGCTCCAGGGAAGCCTCTGGAGCCTGGGGAGGGTGAAAAACGGGCCTACCAGGCCCACCAGAAGTTGGGAAATGGGCCATTTCCGGCCTCCAGAGGGCCTCCAGGGGGGCGGGGAAGGCTGTTTTCTCCCTCCCCAGGGATTAAATTATGGGTGTGGGCACTCGCGCATGCATGATAGCGTGCGTGCATGCACTTTCGGCACCCGAGGAAAAAAAGGTTCGCCATCACTGGACTAGTCAATTCGAGCTCCCCCCCGGGTATGTCTGGTTGATGGATATTTTTTAACTATGTAATTTTTTAACCTTTTACTTGGTTTTTAATGAATGTTTATTTTCTAGTGTTCTTGTATAATGTTGTACGCCGCCCTGAGTCCCTCGGGAGTAGGGCGGCATATAAGAACCAATAAATAAATAAATAAATAAATAAATAAATAAATAAATAAATAAATAAATAAATAAATAAATAAATAAATAAATAAATAAATAAATAAATAAACAAACAAACAAACAAACAAACAAACAAACAAACAAACAAACAAACAAATTTGCACAAATGGAACTTTGCACACGAGCGCATGTGCCTGCCGCTTGCGCAAGCGGAGCTGCACGCGCTCACATGGCCTCGGCTTGTGTGGCCCAGTTCCAAACAGCCTGTGACCCATTACAGGGCCATGGCCTGGGGGTTGGCCACCCCGGCTATAGAAGGATTAAACTCACAGTGTTGCCATTTGATAAACAGGAGAAAGGCACAGCTAAATAACAAACAAGCAAATACAGGGAGCAGCTAAATATAATTATGGGAGATTTAACATTTGTGGAAAAGAAAGGGGGGGAAAGCCAATCTAGACTTCTCAGTTGTATAAACTGAGCCAGCTGTGTAAGGAACTTGGAACTCCATGTGCATAGTGTGTGAATATGTGTGAATACGTGTGTATGTGTGTATATATGTGAACAATGCATAACCATATTAGTGTTTGCTTGAAATTTCCTGCAAACAGGAAACATTTTGCTTAGAGTTTATGTCCAAGTCGAATTCTCAGTAGATGGTTAATACATTATTAAATGGATTATATTCTAGTTGCTTAAGTTCTCAATGTGAAAGGATGACCTGAAACGTACATATGGTCTCCCCCACTCCCATCTAAATAATTCCCCTTTAGTTCACTCACCAGAGAAGAGAGTGATCCATTATGCATTGTTGTTGTTTAAAAAAAACACCCATCTTTGCTAGATTAAGTGATCCATTTGTTCAGCACTCTTCACCTTCTAGGAAGGTCACGGAATTGCAACTCAACCTTCTGTAGCAAGTCATTTGCTAAGGCAAGAGCCATCAGGAAGAAAAAAGAGCGGAAACAAAAATAGTGACTTTTTGCTCATCAGCAGGGGATCATCCCTCTGGTGCTCGTCCCTTGAGTTAACTCTACACCTTTAACCAAATCCATCAGTTACAGGCCTAATGCAGGGCTTTCCAAACTTTTCCCTTCATTACCCAAAACCATTTATCAGAAAGTCGAATTGAACGTCAATGTCTGGCTGCCGAGTTCCTTCCTTCATTACCGCCATAACAGTCACTGAACGAATGGTCACAACTCGAGGACTACTGTGTGATAAAAAAAACAGTCACTGAATGATCTTCATGCCATTTTAGGAAAAGGGTAGAGCTCTTGCCTCACAATCAGGAGGTTGTGAGTTCAATCCTAGGTAGAGGCAGATGTAGGGTCTCCTGCTTGGGCAGGGAGTTGGACTAGATGACCTGTAAGGTCCCTTCCAACTCTAGTAATCTGTAATCTGTAATCTGTAATCTGTAAAATGAAGAGTCATGGTGGCCCAGTGGTTAGAATGCAGTACTGCAGGCTACTTCTGCTGACTGCCAGCTGCCAACAGTTCGGCAGTTCAAATCTGACCAGGCTCAAGGTTGACAGACTTCAGTCCTTGTAAGGTTGGTAAAATGAGGACCCAAATTGTTGGAGGCAATAGGCTGACTCTCTAAACTGCTTAGAGAGGGCTGTAAAGCATTGTGAAGTGGTATATAAATCTAAGTGCTATTGCTATTGCTATTTTAACAGATTACCACTGGTAATTTCATCAATGTTCATAAACAAAAATACCGTGGGAGATTTTTGAACATATTTTAGTACCTGTGGCAAATGTTTAGTCAATGTAAATGTTCCTGTCATGCTGGATAATGGGTTCATGTGCTGTTACCCAGAGAAAAACCACTTTTACCCAGGATGCATTGATACAATATGTTAAGCTTAGTTTAACATTTTGGTCATTCACCATGTTGTATGAATTGGATGTAACCCATGTGGTGCATTATCACTTCCAGAATCTGTGCAAATTTAGAAAACAAGTTGTTTTGGTAGCTGTTAAGCATATTCTGCAAACACAGCCAAAACAGAACTGAGAACCCTAGCAGGATTGATCCAAATGCAGCCAGCACTGTCTGAAGACATTTCCACGGTCATGTGGCCAGCATGACGTCACAGAGCGCTATTATCTTCCCACTGAAGTGGTACCTATTTATCTACTTGCATTTGCATGCTTTTGAACTGCTAGGTTGGCAGGAGCTGGGGTGAGGATGGGAACTCACCCCCGTTGCATGATGCTCAGGTCTCGAACCTGGGTTGCCATCTTTCCAGCCATCAAGCCGAGCATCTTAACTGCTTAGTCACATGCTGCCCCTGTCAACTGAATGCAGGAATTATATTGTGGGATAAATTGGAGTTAAGGCAAAGCATTTCACTGCAATGTGTTTGTCTTTGCTTTAGTTACCTAATTTTGGCTCCTTATCTTCACTGAATTAGACCTATTGTTTACACTCAGTGACAGTTGGAAAATTAGAACATCTATAAAATGTGTCCACTAAGGACAACTTTTGAACTGTTCCCTCCACAACATCTCTTGTGGATGTGTGGGGTATAATATAGGCCCAAAGATACCCAACTCTTCTCCCCCTTCTTGGAACATCAGTCAGATAACTGGTTAAGAAACCTGTTCTAAGCTACATCACAGCTTTGAGTACATATGGCAAAGCTACACATTACTTCCCACCTCCTGGAACTTGCTTGGCCCCTCTTCTAATCATCTACTCTTCATCTTTCCAGGTTCCTCCTGGCCAGTGGTGAAATCTAAATTTTTTTACTACCGGTTCTGTGGGCGTGGCTTGGTGGGCGTGGTGTGGCTTGGTGGGTGTAGCAGGGGAAGGATCGTGAAAAACCTCCATTCCCTCCCCACTCCAGGGGAAGGATACTGCAAAATCCCCATTTCCACCCCATTCCCACCCCACTCCATTCCCACCCCACTGGGGCCAGCCAGAGGTGGTATTTGCTGGTTCTCCGAACTACTCAAAATTTCCGCTACTGGTTCTCCAGAACCTGTCAGAACCTGCTGGATTTCACCTCTGCTCCTGGCTCTATGTTTGTCTATCCAGGGTATCATTACTTGTATAATATACAGATTTCACAACCTTTATGGGAAATTCTAATGTTCCAGTCTGAAAGGAAAGCTAATACCTACTTGCATGTTAGCCTTCTTCCCCTGAGTACTCTTCAGAAACATAGGGACCACAATCCCAGCATGTTGGCTGGAGATTCTTGAGGGTTGTAGATCCAGCATTTCTGGAGGCAGACTACGTGCAAGAGAAAGAGCAGAGACTTGGCTGACTGCCCTCCCACTGTTTCCACCTTAGGCAGATAAGGCTGGTGAAGGGAGCAACAGCAACAGCAGGAGACATAATTTAGAGGGATTGGCTTCTCCAGGAACAGCGGCGTCTGGCCCAATGAGTGATGAGAGACGCTGTAATGGGGAGGTAATGAACCTGCATAAGATAAAGAGGGGTTTTCAGTCACAAAGCAAATACAGCAGAGGGCATGGTGTTCTCTGTGATATATCCTCCCCACCTCAACACTGCAGCACTTCTTACCTGTGTAACAGAGATGCGTAGGCATCCTGGAGCTCAGCTCCAGACTTTCAGAAGACAGTTTAAAAATTCAGGAGAAACATCTAGACCATCTTGGCAAATGGCAGTTTAGGGCCAAACTGGACTGAGCTGAGAAAGGCTAAGAGAACAGGTTAGAGTCTGGATGGAAGACCAGCAGCAGCTGCAGGTCAGATGGAGAAATAAAACAAAGAACAAGACCACAAACAAACCACCAAACAAAATCCAAGAATGCAGCAAAGACAAATTGTCTACTTCTGCTAGGAAAGCTATATGGATAATTGGTAGTCCATAACTTATGATCACAATTGTGAACAGAACCTCCGTTGCTAAGTGATGTGGCCATTAAGTGAACCATGCCTGATTTTATTGTCTTTTTTGCCATGATTGTTGAGTGAATTACCCAGTTGTTAATCAAATCCAGCTTCTCCTGTTGACGTTGCTTGTCAGACCAGGTCAGAGTTGAAGAAGCTTCTTGGATGAGAAGTGAAATGTCTTCAAAGAAAAAACAGAAAGTCCAGTTGGCCCTTGAAAAAGCACCTTTGGGACAACCAGGACCTGGATGATTGAGAATCTCCATAGACATTGCTTGTCAGAAGCTCTCTGGGAAGATCACAAATGGCAACCATGTGACTCTGGGATGCTGCAGCCATTGTAAATGTGGACTGGTTGCAAGTGCCTGGATTATGCAAAAGAGACAATCAACTAGCCAAAAGAGAACAAAAAGACTCCAGCATCTTTCCACCAATAATCAGTATCCAGATCAGCATAGATTACCGTATTTTTCGGAGTATAAGATGCACCTTTTTCCTCCCTAAAAGTGGCTGAAAATTTGGGTGTGTCTTATACTTCGAATGTAGCTTTTTTTTCCAGCTCTAACTAGGTGCTAACAGATCTTCCCAGCTCTTACCTTGCAGGCTTTTTCATTGTTACTCTCTCCAAAGAATGTTTTTCCAGCCCTAAGTCTTTGCAGGGTTTTTTTCATTGCTCTACTTGCTCCGAATAAGTTTTTTTCTAGCCCTAACCAGGTGCTAACTATATTCCCAGCTCTTACTGGCTTGCAGGCTCTTTCATTGTTACTCTCTCCAAAGAATGTTTTTCCAGCCCCAAGTCTTTGCAGGGTTTTTTTCATTGCTCTACTTGCTCCGAATAAGTTTTTTTCTAGCCCTAACCAGGTGCTAACGATCTTCCCAGCTCTTACTGGCTTGCAGGCTCTTTCATTGTTACTCTCTCCGAAAAAGGTTTTTTTAAGTCCTAACCAGGGGATAAAATAATGTGCTGAAGCTGACCAGACTAAGGATGCTAGCCAGATGAATACCTGGTAGGCAGATTGTTTTCCCCTATTTTCCTCCCCAAAAACTAAGGTGCGTCTTATACTCTGAAAAATATGGTAACTCAGTTAACTTCAGAGGGGGGAGGAGATTAACAGAGATGATGGATGGATGGATGGATGGATGGACAGACATATTTTATTTGCTTGTTAAATCATAGGGAACCTTGGAGGTCTTCTAGTCCAACTCCTTGCTTAAGCCAGGAGCCTTATACCATCCCAATCAAAAACCTCCAGTTTTTAAGAAGAGCAGCACCCGCAACTCTGGGAGGCAAGCTATTCCATGAATTAACTTTTCTCACTGCCAGAAGACTTCTCCTTACTTCAAGGTTAGATCTCTCTGTAACACACTTCTATCCATTACTTCTTGTCCTGCCCTTTGGTACTTTGGAGAATAAGTCAGCCCTCTCTTCTCCGTGAGAGTCCCTCAAGCACAGTCCCCCAATCCTTCTCTTTGATAGGCTAGACATACCTAGCTCCCTCAACCATTCATCACATGATTTAGCCTCCGGACCCCTTATCGTCTTTGTTGCTCTTCTCTGCACACTTTCCAGGGTCTCAACATCTTTTTTTTCCTATTGTGATGACCAGAATTGGATGCAGTATTCTCAAATAGCAACTCTTGCATAGCTTCTGCAAGGCAAGAGGCTGTATTTGAGATGCGTTACATTTTCTTGGCACACACTGAGTTGTATTAAAGTCCATTACACAGCACTTTCCCCAGTTTGCCAAAAGTCAATCTTTTTGCTTTGCACAACATTTTTCTAAGGAACACTTGAATCAGGAAATGGGAAGTTCGAAAAATCAAAGTGCTTAAAGTCTATGAGTTGTTTACCTCTTTGTTCTTCTGGAGAAAGCTGGTATAAATATCTTCACTGGGCTTTGTTTGCTATTAACACAGATAATTATAAAGTTACCATTAAGAGCTACCTTAAATTTCATTTAGGACATATCTAAGGGTTTACCCCCAGGCAAAACAGCCAAGGTATCCTAGAATTTAAAACATTGTTCTCAAACCTGGCTACTTTAAGATGTCTGGATTTCAACTCCCAGAATTCCCAGCCAACATGATTTAAGATGAGTTTGGCTAAGGAATTCTGGGAGTCAAAGTCCATACATCTTAAAGTTCCAAGGTTGAAAAATGCTGGTTTAAAATATAATTCGGTTTAGTTGTTTCTCAATCTAGGATCTACAAAACATAATAATGTTATAACATCCCTCAAAGATGGGATCCCTCAGAGATTCCTTCCAAGTTTATATAATACCTCCATCAAGCGATTGCCCACCCAGAAGTGCCCTCATGTGAGGGGTCAAAAAAAGCCAGGTTGACTCCTGTGTCCACTACCTTTTGCCTTGAAGGTGGTTGTCAGAATGAGAATAATTCTCATCAGAGGCGAAAATAGATCTTTTCCTGGAACTCTGACATTTGAAAAGAAACCGCAGTTTAAAGTTCTAAATAGAAAATATTTATTTCGGTACAAAAACAATAAATTCTCATTAATTACATCTTTGCTATAAAAACACGTCTTGCTTCTACAGAAGCTGGAACAGAAGGACTGACCAAAGAAAGGAATGTACACATGCGTACTAGGAACATATTAATCACATGCTCAGGAATAAACCATTATATTTGATAGGGATGCAGCTCCCTGCATATACTTGTAACAGGCAATATAAAATCACTGCCTGACAGTGGTGGACACAGGAATCAACCTGAAGCTATTCTTTCTCCTGGGGATGTTCCTTGAGATCTTCAGTTGAGTTCTGTTATCCTTCAGTTTTCACCCCCTTTTGTTCTGATCTTCTCTCCAAAGCTATAGAGAACAAGTTTATATAAAGAGCCGAGGTGGCGCAGCGGTTAGAGGCAGTACTGCAGGCCACTTTAGCTGACTGTGATCCACAGGTCAGCGGTTCAAATCTCACCGGCTCAAGGTTGTCTCAGCCTTCCATCGTTCCAAGGTAGGTAAAATGAGGACCCAGATTGTTGGGGGCAATATAAATATACATTGCTTACTGGTGTAAACCGCTTAGAGAGTGTTTGCACTGTGAGGCGGTATATAAATTTCACAAATAAATAAATAAATAAATAAAATATACAATCCTCTTCTGTCATGAAAGGGCCAACATTGTATTTCCCTTAATCTTTCTTTCTTAAGTTACCCACTCTTGAAACCAATTTTCTTGGGATTGGGGTTGGGATTGGGCTGCATCAATTTCTGAGCACTGCAACTGAGGAAAATTTAGAGAAATCCCAACTAGTGAAGGGAAATACTACAAGGCTGATCAGAAGACTGGAATCTAAGTAGGCTGATGTCAGGCTCCCAAAACCAAGAAAGACACGCTGGGATTCTTCTAAACAGTTTCTTTTATTGTTCCTCGCCTATAGAGAGAAATCTTGACAAACTAAAGCAACTACTTGGATCATTGATATTCTCTGAGAACTTCCAGGAAGGAGCTGTCTTGACCATCTTCTCCCCAACCAAACTAGTTAGATTTCACCATGTTGCTCCTCTGGATGGCAGCCCCTCCCTCCTGGGAATGCAGACTACATTCCACCATACCTGAGAAGACATCGGCAAAAACTTGTGGAGGAGGTTAGCTTTAGGAAAACATCAACAAGCAAGATATATGGTAGCATTTTCTCAATATTTGAAAGGTTTTGAGAAAGACAGCCAAAACCCTTTCTTGATCATCTCATAGTGAAGGGCCCTGAGTAATGAATCTCAGTTACAGAAAGGCAAGTTTCCATGGAAGGTTAAAGTTAAACTCTCCTCTGCTGCGCTCTCCTCTGATGGGTACATTGAAGCAGAAGGTGGACAGCCTTCTATCTGGGATGCTTGAACTTGGATTCCTACACTGATTAGAGGAGTGGACTTAAAGGTGTAAATTGCCCCGTCCATCTCTAGGGTTCTAGGATCAATTGCTAATCTGACCACCTTCCTCTGGATGTGCTCCCAGTATGCATGTATTTCATACATCTTGTCTATCTATACAAGTTGACTTAAGGTTCATTACAAAGATCCTGTAGAAGTTCTGAACACCTCTAATAGTTGCAAGGTATTTCCTTTGAATGGTGGAGAGTGAAATAGGGCTACAGAAATCCACATGACTGTGAATGGCAACAAAGAGTTTCTACCACCTGAAATGCTGCATCCCAGTTCCTCGGGGGTATGGGAACAGGCTGGGGGAGGAGGGATGGTGGGAGGGAGGGAGGGAGGGAAGGAGAGAGAGAGAGAGAGAGAGAGAGAGAGAGAGAGAGAGAGAGAGAGAGAGAGAGAGAGAGAGAGAGAGAGAGAGAGAGAGAGGAGCGACTAAACTCGGAAACCGCTCCAAAGGAAAGATCGCTGGGTGATGGTATCTCCTCCTCCCCCCACTGCAAACTAGCTTTCTTTCATTCTGCTTCTGAAAGCAATTAGACTGGCATCTCTTTCCATTAAAAAATGAACCCATTTGCAGTCAGAGAGCGTTTCTTGGTTTGTTTTTTTTTTGTTTTGTTTTCATTCTTTTAAATTTTCAGATCACTCCAATGAACAAACTTGAAGCCAGAGGAGAATAACAGGCAGAGAAAAGAAGACTGCAAAGAGGTGGGGAAAGGGGGAAACAGGGCAGAACAGAAAGCAGTGGGTAAATTCTTTGCAGTTTTGGGCAAGACCAGCTCTGTAAGACAGTGACAACAGCAGCTCTTCCCTTGTCATTCCTCTCCAATCAGAACAGTAGTACCAATTTTCTCCGCTGGAGCCTCCAACCTTCAAAGAAAACCATCCAGAACTACAAAGGTCATTGATGGTTTGGGACTTCTGCTTTTATTACCTGTTTGTGTCCTTCCAACAGGTCATGGGCAACAGTGTTTGGATAGGCCTCTGATTAGGTTAAGTAGGTTGTGTTAGCGGAGAAATAAATCCTCCGGAGGTCGATGGATCGGGGCTTCCTTTTTGAAGACATTGTTACTTAGAAAATAAAACCCGAGATTCAAATCTAATTAACAAAATATTTATTTCAGTAGAAAAATAATAAAGAATTCTTATTAGAACTACATTTTATCGGCTAAGGAAATAAATCACTTCTACCTTGGTAGAAATGGTGATGAGAGAAAAAAAAGAGTTGACCTCTGGAATGCAGACATGCATAATAGAATATATCATACGTCTGCTTGACCATAGATACAAGAAACAGAAAAACATAGAGATGCACAAACTGACAATATTTCACATTGTGACAGGTTGAATGGCAATCAGATGCCGTCTCACAATCCAGGCAGAATTGTGCCTGTTCAGAAAAGACTTGTGCGATGTACCTGGCCATGCATTGTGGTCCTGGATCATTGGCTTTGAAGGTCCCTGAGTAGGAACCAGGCACATGATGCACTGGTTGATTGGGATGGTGTTCCTTTGGCAACATGATGGTCTCTGGTTCTTCCAGCCAATTTGATGTCCTCAGGGGAGACAGAGGATTTGAAGAAAGCTTCTACTGCCCGTTTGGGTGGTTTTGAGACCCTGCGTGTCTTTGGTCAAGGCTGATGGAAAGGACACGAGGAGACACCCAAAACCAGAGACAGCCTCCTGGAGTAATGCCACGTAGTGAATATTGCCAGTTGTATGCATATGCAGGGTGATGCATCCCTGTCCTAATATTATGGTACATTCCATTACAAGCAGGACACGTGATGTGACCTTATGCGCATGTGTGCATTCCTGATTCTCCATTGTTCTCTTGTGGTTTGGCTCTGACTGGGAGCGGTCGCATTTAATTAGCAAGAATGTAATTATTCAGAATTTATTGTTTTTGTACCAAAATAAATATTTTATTAGACTTTTAACTTCGGCTTTATTTCTAAATGTCTGAGTTCCAAGAGAAAGATCAAACATTGCCTCTATGGAGATTTATTCTCTCTAACAAGGAAGAACATTGCAAGGAGGTTATGGATTTCCACCTGCAAATATAAGAGAGGTCTATTGAGGTGATCTCCTAAGGGTTAACACTTTCTTTACTGGTGCAAGCCACATGGCTACTATGCATGGCTTGAGTCATAACGGCTACAACTGGGATGCAAGTGTTCCTGAGAGCAACTGAGGCAGTATATGCCATTCCTTGCAGGGATGTGGTATTGCAAGTAATTGGTCAGATGCAGAAATTATATCTGCAAATACCAGACGTTTAAAGCTCAGCTGATTGAGTAAACCCCAGACTGTGAAAGGCTTTGACTGCAATGGCTTCCACATATTCACCAATGCACCACATTGAGCCAGGGCACTACTGTGCAATTGGCAGAGAATAGACTATAGTGGCACTACGGAACACCATTGTTATTCTAAGGAGTTTAGTAATGTGTTTTGATTTAGTCAAGATGTTTAGAGTTCATCCTGAGCTAGCTTGCTTTTTATTTATTTATTCTTGTTTACTGAATAAAGGAGGAAGGGGGAAGGGAAGACGTCAAGTATCTTCAAGGCTTTTCTCAGTGTGAACGTCTCAGACTTTTGATTCCGATCCCAAAGTCATGTGCCACTCAGTCAAAGTCAGGCCGAGCAGGGCCATGAAGTCACAGTGCCAGGTTTTTGATAAATCCCTTGGGGTTGTCGTTTGTGGGAAACTTCTGCACAGAACCTAGCACTGGGTACTGTGTTGAAATTGGATGCCTATGGGCCATCTCTGCTGTCATTATTAAGGAGCTCCTGGCAGCTTGGAAAAGACAGGGTGCAATCTTGCTTGGTTTGTATGCTCCTTATGTTACACTTCTGAATCTGTTTGCTTGAGTTAATAATACATTTTAAAATCCCTTTATTTACTGGACGGTTCATTTTCTCTGGCTCCAAAAGAACCAATTGCCTGGGGGCCTGATCACTGCTCTGGTACTTGGGAAAACATAAACATATTTTTTTATTATTCTACTATCAACCATTTTGCATCACTAGAACACACGGCGCCCTTTATCTTTGTCCTCTGGCTAATTGTCACACCACTGGTACATGTTCCAAGGAGCATGCACATCCATAAAAAACAACAACAATGAACTTTCCAAAGTGAAATTAAAATGCATGCTAATTTCTAGCCAGGAAAGGGAACCACTATAATGTAAGACCCCATTGTATGAAACGGTGTTGTGCTTTGAACACACACATACACAAAAACCGCTTTCTTGAATTCTTTGCCTAAGAAATACAACATGTGGATGCCAAAATACTAGTTTTCCTTTAGCGTGGATTTATTAGATACTCCAATTCCCTGTTCTACGCAACCTAAACTCCTGAATGTGTAATTTAACATACTTTCACAACCATTTATAAATTATTGTTGTAGGCTTTTTATTTTGTAGACGGTCTGTTAAACCCTCTATAAATAAAGGGGTTTGAGCACTTAAGCTTATAAGTCCAAATCGAGATGTCAAAAGTTGTTTTAGCAGGAGACGTTGCCACAGAGCAATTCTGGCAAGGACGTTGCACTTTTCAAATGGGAAAGATTCATCATCTGATCCTTTTAATCTAATGTATGCACTCCAGATTCTCCCAGAATGTTAACTTAGCATGAAATAGAAGGAAGAGGAATTGGATAGTTAGGAGACATTCTGGCAATGATTAATAACACCCAGAATTGGAAAATGACAAACCCATCACATCTCACATTTTTCAAGTTTAAGATACCTGTGTCACCCCCAAAATCTCCCAAATGGCCACTTCAGATCTACTATTCTGATGACGTCCCTTCTCCATTCTTCTTTTGGCTAGTAAACAGTGAGTTAAACAGATGCAGGGTTCGGTTTATCAGCAGAAGTGCTAGACATAATAAAAAGGGCTTCTGTCTTTACTGCCATTCATGATGGGGGAAAAAGACCTGCAGCTTATTTTGGGAGGAGGGATTTGCCTTTAATTCTATCCCCCCCCCACATAATGACATGAAATGCCAATTTAAAAGGACAAAATAAATGAAGTAGATAACCTTTGAATCTGTTGGTCTTTAGGAAATGGATAGGATCCTTATAACGGTGAACTTGGCCACCTGCTCTTTAGACCGATGTCTCTCTCTTGGCTGACTAAGGTTGTCCAGGAAGGGCCTTGGATGTCAGTATTCCAAAGGTGCTTTCTCAAGAGGCAACTGGACTTTCTGGTTTTCCTTTGAAGACGTCCAAATGATGCTATTGAGGGGTTTTCTCAGGGCCTGGAGACTGGATGGACCTATATGGGGAAGAACCAACATTGGCTCAATTGTCAGAACCCCAAAGAGTGGTTCTGCCATTCAGAGAGAGAAGGGGGGTCTCGAGTTTGATTTATCAACATTGCTTGGATCAATTGATGTTTACAACACATATCCTGGCGCCAGGTGTCTGGGAACCTCTTTATCTTAGGATAGGATTTATGAGGGGCAATGTGAGTTAGTTTGAACGGAAAGGGCTCTGCGGAAACGTACACTCATCTGGATTCCCAGAGCAGAGGACTTTCACACCTTGTGTATTGGTCAGGATTTGCATTCTGCCTAATGGGGAGGGACTCTAAGGTTTTTAAATGTACTTGCTTTGCCTAAGGGTATTTAGATCTTGCTTTGAATGAATGGGTTGTTATCACATTTGCTAATAAAGGAATCCTTTTGAACTACCTGGCTCAGAAGTTCGCACTTTGTAGGTGAATGGAGAGACGATCCTTACGTCAATCTTAATAAGACTGTGTGGCTGTGCATTTTAGTTTTTCCAGATCTAATGACTTTCCAGAATCAACTCCAAGCAGGGTTCCACTCACTGGATAGCATTGACGTGCAATCCTGGGGGGTCTCCTGGATCCACAGCTCTTCAAGAAGTGGGTGGCAGCTGTGGCCCAGAGATCTTTCACAGAAATATACTATCAGATCCGTGTATCTGCCATTCTTCATGGAAAAAAGGGGGGTGGGATTTGTATTTGTCACATTTAGTTCCCTTTCCTATGTATCCTAAGTATCCCATTTCTTGCCTGGTCCTCTTTGTATAAACTCTAACCTGATTTATAACCGTTGCCTGGCGCTAGCAATGCCTGGAGAATTCTCACCTCTTGGGAAATGAGAGGGGAAGGGGGGACATGGGGGTTGCAAGATGGCCCTGTTCTTCTTATCTGTTTCTCAGAAAGGCTGGTACAATAAAATCTTCAGACCTGCGGATTGGTGGGATTCCACATCGGAGGGTGGGGAGGGGTTCCTAACTCCCTTTATCCTGGATTCTATGCCCTGAGGGATCTCAGAGGCTGCTTTGAATTTTGACTTGCTTTCACCCTTTTTCAATAAAAGGTTCCTTTTGTAATACAAAGTTTGCAAGAGTCTATACTTTCTTGAAAGGGGGGAAGAGGCTGGTCCTTACATATACCTTGTGTGCCAACTGCATCTATTCCTGGATCAGGAGGTCCTGCTCTTGGTTGTTCGTGCCTCAGTCACCTCTGAATTGGAGTATTGCAATGCAATCTATATGGGAATATCCGTGGAGTACACCGAGAAGCTGTAGCTGGCTAAAAATGCAGCAGCAGGCACTGTTTTGGGATGCATCGTGGTAACACCACTGTGATAGGAGCTGCACTAGCTCCCTATAGACTTTTGTCTGCAATTCAAGGTGCAGGTTGTCAGTTTTAAAGCCCTAGATGGTTATTCGTGGGACTACCACGTCCCCAGTGATTTCTGCCTACTCCGTCAGATCTGACAGACTGGGCATGTTCCTTCCAGGCACCCTTAGCAAGACAATGTCACCTGGTGGGCCCAGGAAGCAAACCTTGTTTGTCATAATGCCTATCTGATAGAAAAGCCTCTCTCCCCTCCAAAGATCCTGACAGCACCAACTCTACTGGCCTTTTGGAAGACTGTACAGCAGTGATGAAATCTACTTACCTTCCCTACCGGTTTGGAAGTGCGCATTTTGCATGTGTGTGCGCTTTTTCACCATCTGCACATGCGCAGAAGGCTTTGCGCATGCACAGAGGGTTTAAAAAATAAAATGGCAACGTCTGGGCGGGTGGGTGGAGCCTCGCGCTGCCGTTGCTATTGGTTCTCCGAACCACAGCGGCCGCTGCTACCAGTAAGCCCGAACCGGGCCAAACCGGTAGCATTTCACCCCTGCTGTACCGACCTGGCCTTCCTCCTGAATTGGGTTATATAGTATTGCTGGTTACAGAGATTCTATTGACTTGCTTTATTTTGGTTTGGTTTTAATGGAAAGCTTTGCTTTTGCCCACCTTTGTTTGCTTGTCATCCAGAACATTCTTGGTCAGACATGCAAATTGGGTAAATAAGTAATAAATAAGTCATACAGTCTCCTGCATTTTCCCCCATATCAGTTCACATTCAGTTCCATGAAAAAGAATTAGCGTTTACCATTTCCCCCCAGGAATATGTAGAGTATGTTTCTTCTACTTAACCTGTTTTCCCCAAAATAAGACATCCCCTGATAATAAGCCCAATCGGGCTTTTGAATGCATGGCAATAGGGCCAAGCGCTTATTTCAGGGTTCAAAAAAATATAAGACAGGGTCTTATTTTCGGGAAAACAAGGGGGACAGGTAAACATTTTGTCTTCTGATCTGCAGCCCCTTTGGCTTCCTCTACTTCCATTCCCTCCTTAGAGAAGACCTCAGCAGAAACTCTTCCCAGCAGACTCATTTATTTATTTATTAGTGAGACTTATATACCGCCTCATAGTGCAAGCACTCTCTAAGCGGTTTACACCAGTAAGCAATGTATATTTATATTGCCCCCAACAATCTGGGTCCTCATTTTACCTACCTCGGAAGGATGGAAGGCTGAGTCAACCTTGAGCCGGTGAGATTTGAAGCGCTGAACTGCTGATCACAGTCAGCTAAAGTAGCCTGCAGTACTGCACTCTTAACTGCTGTGCCACCTTGGCTCTTCCAAATAGTGGACTTGTATGCTAAATAGTAGACTTGATGCTACTATGCTTCAGAAATCCATGGACAAAGGCCCTTTCCTTGGAGAAGTTAGTCCAATTATCCATTCAGTTCTCTCAACCCCCAAACATGAATTTGCAAGCAGAGACACAGTCCAGTTTCAATGAAACAGCTAAAGCGGCACTTCTTCTTCTCAGGGTATGACTAGATCAGCTATAGACAGGGGCGTCCCGAGGGGAGGGGTGAGAGACAAAAAAGATGGCAGCCATCTTGGTTGTAGCTTCCACATTGACTTTGTTGACACACACACACAAACACACACACACTGTTGATGGCCCTGTCTGAAGGCCAAAGCTGCTGGTACCTCCAGCCCCCTTTTTATGGCTCTGTAAAGTGAAGGAAGGTGATGGAGAGTTACCGTATTTTTCGGAGTATAAGACACACCTTTTTCCTCCCTAAAAGTGGCTGAAAATTTGGGTGTGTCTTATACTTCGAATGCAGTTTTTTTTTCCAGCCCTAACTAGGTGCTAACAGATCTTCCCAGCTCTTACCTTGCAGGCTTTTTCATTGTTACTCTCTCCAAAGAATGTTTTTCCAGCCCTAAGTCTTTGCAGAATTTTTTTTCATTGCTCTACTTCCTCCGAATAAGTTTTTTTCTAGCCCTAACCAGGTGCTAACTATCTTCCCAGCTCTTACTGGCTTGCAGGCTCTTTCATTGTTACTCTCTCAGAAGAATGTTTTTTTAAGTCCTAACCAGGGGATAAAATAATGTGCTGAAGCTGACCAGACTAAGGACGCTAGCCAAATGAATACCTGGTAGGCAGATTGTTTTCCCCTATTTTCCTCCCCAAAAACTAAGGTGCGTCTTATACTCCGAAAAATACGGTAAGTGGCTGTTTATTTTTCCCAGCTAGATGAAAAGGCAAGCTTGGTGTCTTCTTTTTCCTTGGATCATGGGCTTTGGAGTCCACCTCCAGCTAGGAGGATAAGAGACCCTTCTTAGACTAACACTCGCCAGGAAAGGAGGGAGCCCTGTAGACTTCCTCCTTAACATCAGTTGTGCACTGTGGCTGCTCTTTCCAAGGTTAATATATTCTTCTCTGCAGAAGGAAAGAACAAGGTGGTGGGTTGCAGGGGGATTTGAGGGTGTCAGCAGAAGAGAGGTGGAGTGCCTTCTTCCATACGCTTGCAACAATTTGAGCAGGGCTCCTTACATGCTTGGCCAGCTCTACAATTAAATTCCACTGGCTCTAGTGGGGTTTAGTGCTGAGTAAACCATCACAGATTGTGCTAACTTCTGCTTTGGGAATACTGACAGGCAGAAATTCCAGCAACCAAGGTGCCGCAGCTGCCACAGAGATGTGCGTCAGCTGAACTTGCAAAGTGTAGAGAGAACTGTAGGGCCTGTCCCTCCTTAGAAATGTTCCTAAGCTGAACGGAAAACAAATGAAACCCTCTTTTTTCTGAAAAATGCCGTCCGGCTCACTCCACGCTAAAGCTGACCTTGTTACAGGCAGTCCTCGACTTACAACAGTTCACTTAGTGACCATTCAAACGAATGTCCCTGAGATGATCTTCTCCTTTGAAAGAATTTTGGAGGCAGTTTCGCTTTCATCAAGCGGAATGAAATCTGATAGGGGGGAAAAATGCAGGCGAATTCCCCAGGCTGGATGGGGAATTCTGGAATTGGTCCACTCATGTGAGAGCATGCTGGATGGGGAATTCTGGGAATTGAAGTCTGCACATTTTAAAGTTGCCAAGATTGAGAAATACTGACCTTGATTTTTCTCCAGGAAGAATGGAAGACTTACTACATTTTTAAAAGGCACACGTTCTTGAATTTATATTTCATTTTGTACAGGTATGGTTTGTTTACTGTAGTGACACCTCGTGAATCCAAAGACGATGACAATAGTAGCAGACAATACATTCGGTGATTTTTTCCCTTTTTTATTTCCAACAAATACAGCACCCGCCTGGCCTGCGATATATAGGAAGTAGGGTTGTGGATGAACAGAGGACTTGGGTAAGGAGAAACAGGTGGGAAGACAGTTGTGTGTGTGTACAGGGGGTAGGGGGAGCTGAATTGAGATAGTAGCAAGGTTTTCTTTCCTGCTTCTATTCCCCAAGTGAGATTTGCAACTGGGAAAGAGAGGAAATGTCTGGTGATGACTTTTATTCCAGAATGCTGTTAGGGCACACAGTGCATGGTGTAAGGAAATACCCGGATTTTTAAAAAACAAACAAAAGTGAAAAAGAAAGGAAGGAAGTAAGTAAGTAAGGAAGGAAGGAAGGAAGGAAGGAAGGAAAAAGGGAAGAAACAAAAAAGGGAGGGAGGGAAGAGGAAAGGAGGGTGGGAGGAAGGAAAAGAAAGAGGTGAAAGAATGAAAAGGATGGATGGATGGATGGATGGATGGAAGGAAGGAAGGAAGGAAGGAAGGAAGGAAGGAAGGAAGGAAGGAAGGAAGGAAGGAAGGAATGGAGGGAGGGAGGAAGGAAGGAAGATGCTCTAGCCCCTAAAAAGGGCAGGATCTCCTGCCACCCCTCTTGCCCTGTGGGAGGGGCAAATGGAGACCCATGACTACGATTGGGTTTTGTGTCCCAGCAGTGAACCACAGTGGAAAAATTGGAAGAGTGAGGGGGGGGGAGGTAGGAGACGTAGTGATGCAGAAAGAAATAGGTCCCCTTAGGATCTGCAAGGGGAGCAGAGAAAGGTGTGTGGGAAGGTGAGCATGGCTGCACCTGCTTGGCAGCTGGGGAAGTGGCCCAGCATCTGTGGTGCTCCTCACCTTCCTCCTTGAGGTGTGTCTAAAGAGAGGGCTGAGTTTAAAAAAAGTCTCCCCAGAAAAACACCAGGAGGGGAAGAAACTCTTGTCTGTCCTGATTTGCTTGATTTTTCCAAAGTGTCAGTGTGAAAAATATATATATATATATTTATATTTATATATATTTATAGGCTGCTAAGTCAAAGAGTCCACGAGGCTCACACTTCTGTTTGGAAGTCGCCCTCTGACAGATCCAGGCTCATGCAATGCTTTTCCCAGTCGGCCGAGTGCAGTTCCAGCTTCTCCCGTGGCTTGGAGGGCAGGGAGCTCAGCGTCATGGCCTTGAAGGTACTCCAAGACTTTTGCTTCTGTTGCTGGCTCTCTGGGCTGGTTACCTCTTGCTGAAGAAGGAGAAGAGGAAAGAGATTCAGGGTGAAAACAATACCATCTATGGCCCACAGAGGTCCAATTGAAGGTGCCCAATGCTCTTTGGTCAAAACCTCCCCATATTCATTATACTCTGTCTTCAGATAGAGCTGGGTTCATACAACTCAAGACTGTGGTAGAAGAATGGTGGAAATCGATTGCTTTTATTAAACAATACTTTGCCTAGGTTTGCTTTTACTTGGAAACCACTATTGGACTTTCTGCTTGATTCTGAAAGAAGTGGAATTTTAATTTGGGGATTTGATAATTATAATATTTATGATTATAGAAATATTGTATATTATCATTAACTTTATAGTAAAATTACAGAGGTTAATGTAATCTCTACCCAAGAAAGTTGGAATCTGTCTGTCTGTCTGTCTGTCTGTCTGTCTGTCTATCTGTCTCTCTCTCTCTCTTTCATATTCAAGATGAGGTTCTTCAGAGTATATATTCATAATCTGTCCCATTACACGTAGCTGAAAAGAGATTCATTTCTCCCATCTTCCCACTGCTACATGGTCCTTTGTTAAGACTTAAAATGCCCGCTGGTCTGCATGGCACAATTACCCAGCAGAGATATAGCTCGATGGCCAATAAGAATACACATATGTGGTCACATGTCATGGACTACATTACTCAGAGTGCAATCTCCGACTACATTCCCCATAATGCAATCCCTGAAAGAGATTAATCCAAGCTAAATATCCCTCTAGTCTATCAGCACACCCCCTCTCTTCTTTTTCTTTCCTGCACTGCTGGTTTTGCTCTTTTTCTGATCTTTTCTTTTTCTATTTTTTTCTGTTTCCTTATATTTTATTCTTTGTTGAAATTTAATAAAGTCTTACAAAAACAGATTTCAACAGAAGAGAATATATGTAGCTCAGGATTGACTGGTGGATTTCTTGGTGCTCTCTGAGATCGGTTGTTTGCATGCAGATATTTCATTACCCAACTAGGTATCAGTATCACTGTTCATGAGTGTGGAGTTTGCTCGCTAGTTATATACAGTAGCTTGCCGTGCCAGTATTGGTGGGTGTGTGGTTTTTTTCCTTAATTGTTTATCTGGTGTTAATCGCTACTTATCCTAGAGCCATGATGGCGAACCTATGGCACGCGTGTCACAGGTAGCACGCAGAGCCCTCTCTACGGGCACGCAAGCCATCACCCCAACTCAGCTCCATTGAGCATGGGCGTGCGCCTCCTGCCGGTCAGCTGGTTTTGGGTCTCTGTTGTGCATGCATGGGGTGCATGCAGGAGACATGCACACATGCATGGGAGTGGGGCACGCATGGGGTCACATGTGCATACACAGGGTTCGCACGCACATACGCAGGTTGCCGCACGTGCGTATGTGGGGACACATGTGGGGGGATCACGTGCGCATGCATGGGGGGCAGAGGGAGTGCGCATGCATGGGGGCAGGGGGAGCTTGGGGGGTCGGGCGTGCAGGGGGGGTCACGCACACATTGCATTATGGGTGCATGCACGCACTTTCGGCACGCGGTGACAAAAAGGTTAACCATCACTGTCCTAGAGAAGGTAAATCCAAAACTGCTGGGAATTCCTGGAGTTTGCAATTCAGACAAGTCAGTCATCAGTAGGCACATAGAAATAAACCACATTTACACATCATTCAGAAGAGACAGTAATAAAACTGAGAAGGAAATGAAAAGACCAGAATACTCTCAGTACAGTAGAAATCGGAAAACAATACCTTAATCAAAGTACTATCAAGGAGAAAACCACACACACCCCATTGATTTTGGCAGGCAAGCTACTATATATAAACAGGGAGGAAACCCCACTATATATAATCAAGAAACGAACTGATGTAGTTGTGTAATTAAATATTTGCAAGCAGACAATCAAGCTTGGAAAGCGCCAAGGACTCAACACCCTCAGAGAAGCAGGGATTAACACCAGGCAAACCAACAGAAAACAATACCCTAATCAAGAAACTGCTGAGGAGAAAACCACACCCTCACTAACACTAGCAGAGCAAACTACTGTATATAAACAGGGAACAAATACCACACTCACTAGTACTGAAGAGGTAACCTAGTTGAGTAAATGAAACATCTGCAAGTAAACAAGCAAGCTGAGAGAGCACCAAGGACTCCACAATTCAAGATACATTGAACTATGGTTTATGGGAAAAGCTCTATGGCTGGCTTCACTCATTACATGAAGCGAAGTGTAGTGAAAATCTTTATAGTAGAGAAGCCATGTGTGGAAGGAAAAAAAAAAAAGCCTGCCAGGCAAATTGCTAATTACTTTTGTCCTACTGCCAAGAAAAGTGCCTGGCTGAAGCCGGCGGGAATTGAGTTTGACTTCAGGGTGTCTCTATCTCCTCTTGCGTGGTGCATATGTCTTTTCTGTCTCTTCAAAGAATACTTACGCTGGTCATATTCTTTTCGCCACTTCCTGAAGAGATACTCCACCGCTTTTCTCTCTGCATGAAAAGAGCCCAAATGAGTAGCGTTAAGGTCTAGCCCATTTCAGTCTCTGAATTTAGCCAAAGTCACACAAAATTAGACATTTCTTGCTGTAAAAGTCCGATTCCCTTGTCACATAAATCTAATGTATATTTGTGGGTGTGGATGCAATCAGTTTGTTTTTAATCTACAGGTAGTCCTCAATTTATGATCACAATTTATGTTGTTATGTGAGAAATTTGCAGGATCCAATCTGGGTTACTCACCAGGACCAGAGGTTTTGTCTTCCGAGCTTATGAGTTATTTTATTAATTTATTTTATTTATTTATATTTTATATTTTATTATTTTTATTATATTATTTTTATTATATTTTATTATATTTTATTTATTTATTTTATTTATTTATTTATTTTAGTTTTGCCCTATTTGATGACTTCTCTTGCTACATTTGTTAAGAGAACCACTACAGTTCTTAAATTAGCAACACGGTTGTTAAGTGAATCTGGCTTCCCCATTGACCCATTGTCAGAAGGTCGCAAAAGGGGATCACGTGACTTCAAGCCACTGCAACCGTCATAACTGTGAGTCAGTCATCAAGCATCCAAAAGTAAATCACATGACCATGAGGATGCAGCAACAGACATAAGGGTGAAAAGTGATCATAAGCCATTGTAACTTTGAATGGTCACTAAATGAACTGTTATAAGCCAAGGACTACCTTTTATTTATAATTTCCCCAACTCATGCTGGCTATTCAAGTTTGTGATTTTTTAAAAAACAGGACAGTTTTTATATCCATTTCTCCCAAGACACCAATGCTATTATGCAGATTTATTCCTTTTTTAAAACTGCATCACAAAATCTAAAAAAGAGCAAAAAATATTGAAAGTTTTCTGCCCAAATGTAGAGAAGTAAAAATTGAATAGACAAATCAGTTAAAAAGTCAATCCAGACTTCCTGCTTCATAGGAGGTAGTCCTTGACTTATGACCGGTGGCTTAGCTAATGTTTGAAGTTGCAATGGACTCCACAAAGGGTACTCTATGACCCAGTTCTGATGGCTGCTGTCCTTCCCTGCGGTCACATGCCCACATTTTGGCCACTTGGCAAGTGGCCTGCGTTTATGGCTGTTTGCAGTGTCCAGTGATCATACGAAAATGATTTATGACATTTTTTGCTAAAAATTGGCATTTATTTCTGGTTTTCGGCAAAACCCTGCTATATTCAACTATAAATTCATTCTTATTTCCATAGTAAAGTGATTTAAAAAAAAAACAAATGATATTAAAATTATTTGTTCGATTAATTAAAATTTAAATACAGATCTCTAAATGCGATGTTATGTATTTAATAGTATATTTTGGCATGTTTTTGAATCAACATCTGAATGGAAATTTTAAGAATTCTGATTAATGATTTAATCTTTGATCCAGATCATAGATTTGAAATTGTAATTCAGATCAGTTCCTTTCAGAATCTGCAAATAAATCATTTGAATACTTATGCAACAAACTGAAACTTGATGGTTCTTGATATATTAATAATTGATCATCTTTCCTCTATGTCAGTGACATACAAATTCATAGAACATAGAAGAACAGATTGGAAGGGACCTTGAAGGTCTTCTAGTCCAACCCCCTGCTTGAGCCGGAGATCCTATACCATTCCAGACTAATTCCAGTCTCTTCTTAAAAACCTCCAGTGATGGAGCATCCACAATTTCTGGAGGCATGCTGTTCCACTCATTAATTGTTCTCATTGTCAGGAATTTTTTTCCTTAATTCTAATTTGGATCTCTATTTAAGAATCTTCCATCTGTTACTTCTTGTCCTGCTCTCAGATACTTTGGAGAATAGGTTGACCACTCTTCCGGCGACAGCCCCTGAAGTACTCAAAGACTGCTATCATGTCATCCCTAGTCCTTCTCTTCATTGGACTAGACCAGTGCTTCTCAAATAGTGGGGAGGGCCCCCCTGGGGGGGCACGGAGTGATGCATGACCCCGGGGAACGTGCTTTTTTTGCCGCAGGGAGTAGGGGTTTTTTTGCACCAAACAATAGCACACAGAGCAGGAGATATGAAGTGCAGATAACAAACCCTTAAGAGACACCATGGAAAAATATTTAACAGTGATGAAAAGAAAGGAGGAAAGAGACGGAGATAATGAGACAAATGTAAGTCTCCCGAAAGCTAAGACGAGGAAATATGACGAAGCGTATGTAGCACTTGGCTTCACTGTGACTACGGTGGGAGACGAGGAAAGACCGGTATGTTTACTGTGTCTAAAAATGTTGGCAGCGGACAGCATGAAGCCAAATAAATTAAGGCGTCACTTAAACACATTACACCCCAATCACGCTGATAAGCCGCTTGAATTTTTTCAGCAAAAACGTGCCGAATATTGCAAACAATCGTCCCGGCGGAGAGTTGGGGGCGCGCGAAATGTTTACTTCTTCCTGGGTGGGGGGGGGGGGGGCGTAACAGAAAATAATTGAGAAGCACTGGACTAGACATACCTAGTTCCCTTAACTGTTCATCGTATGATTTAGCCTCCAGATTGCCTATCAACTTTGTTATCCTTCTCTGCAGTCTTTCTATAGTCTCAGCATCGTTTTTGTATTGTAGTGACCAGAACGTGGTAGACTGAACACAATTCATCAATCCAAATGTTAAAATCAGGTGGAGTTTTCCATCAAAGTTAACTAATTTTTAGTTATAGCCCATGTCCAATAAATCCCAAGTTCTTCATACATCAATAAACTGTAATGTTTGATATATAATTCAATATCACATTAGCAAACCTTATTTCTTTTCCTTTATTAGCATACTTATTGTTATTGAACCAAAAAGCTGCATTCTGAAGCAGGCCAAAACCACCCGTCCCTTCTTTTATTTTACACTCTCAGCATATCGATGCTGAAATCCAGCACTTCCTATACATCCTTGAGATATCCAAGACACTTCAAAGATAATCTTTTCTTGGATTAAATGCATCTTAAAATCATTCTTTAACAAAATAACTTGCTCATTCGTTTAAAAAAAATCAAGAAATCCAACCATTTATTCTACTGGTTGTGAAATTCTAGACACTTGGCCTGAGAGAAGAGCTTTAGTAGAAGGGCCCATAAGATATGGAAAGGTTGTGAGGTTTCAGTCAAACACCTGAGTTTGGTCAGTTGCAGTTCTTCATCACAAGGGAATATCTAGATCGGGGTGTCCAACCTTACGACTTGTGGACTTCAATTCCCAGAATTTCCCAGGAAGCATAAAGTCCACAGGTCTTAGTTGCTAAGGTTGAATACCTTTGAGTATCTAGAGGCTGGGTGTCTTTCAGCATGGAGGTGCTATCTAGGGGTGGCATTCACTTACCTTCCCTACTGGTTCACAAATGTGAGTGCACATGTGCTGCCTCCATGCATGCGCACAGCCTTCCGTGCATGTGCACAGCCTTGAAAACGTGGATAAATGGGACATCATTACGTCGGGGGTGGATGCGTGGGCGGTGCCACCCGCAGTCAGCGCTATAGAACCAATAGAACCGGCTGAATACCACCTCTGGTGCTCTGGTACTATCTTGGCAATGCTTCTTCATCGTGATTAATAGATATAACAGGATCTGGTTTTTTTTGGTGGTGCTGCGTTTGTACGTGTAAGGAGCTCGGAAACGACAATGGCAATCAACCCCTTAAACTGAATGCTTTGTATCAATTACATTATTTCCTCCACCTTGAGGTCTACACATAAAGGTATTAAAAGTAGTCCTCAACATACAACCATTCATTTAGCAACCATTCAAAGTTACAATGGCAATGGTGACTTGCAACTAGTCCTCGCGCTTAAAAATCATTGCAGCATCCTCATGGTCACATGACCAAATCTGGGCACTTGACAACCAGCATATATTTATGATGCTTGCCGCATCCCAGGGTCATGGGATCATTATTTGCATCTTTCTAGCCAGCTTCCAATAAGCAGTCAATGGGGAAAGCTGGATTCACTTAATAATTGCAGTGATTCGCCTAACAACCATTTCAAAAGGGGTAATAAAACAGAGCACCACTCATTTAAGAACTACCCTGCTTAACCATGGAAAGTCTGGTGTCTATTGTGGTCCTATATCAAGGACCATCTATACTGAGAAGATGAAAAGTGTCATAGCTTGGATCAGGGGTGGGTTCTAACTTACCTCGCTGCCAGTTCGCTTCCTCCTGTGCCACGTGGCCATGCCTTGTGGGTGCGCTCGCATGCGCAGTGACAAAAAATACCCCCCCAACCAAAACCAAATGGCGACTGCATGCACAGTGCTGGGAACTCGGCTTCTGCGCATGCGCAGAAGTAAAAAAAACTGACCGCCCCCAAAACCAAAGAAATAAAAAAATCCCTCCCCCCAAAAAATCCGAAAACAAGATGGCGACCACATGCACAGTGTCGGAAACTCAGCTTCTGCGCATGTGCAGAAGTAAAAAAAAACCCGGAAAAAATTTAAAAAAAATCTTTAAAAAAAATCCCAAAAAATTCAAAAAACAAATAAAAAAAGATGGTGGCACCCACGGACCAGCACTGACCGAACCGGTTCCATGATGTCATCGTGATATTACCAGCGGGTCGCTACCAGTTCGGGAGAACCGGCCCGAACTGGGAGGAACCCACCTCTGGCTTGGATGGGTTCAGGAAGAGGCTAGTCAGCCATTTTTCTCTTGCATTAATAGTGACTAAGCATCCAATGTCTCTTGCACTGTGGTCAAGAAATCTATACAATTAGGAATACTCTCATTTGGAGTCCTGCACTGAGCCAAGGGTTGGGCTCAGTCAGCTAAGTGCTCCCTTTCTAGAAAGAAACAGTGTCAAACCTGCTTCTAAGCCTGAAGCTCTCTTGATACACCTTCCTTATCTCATTGAGGACTTGCCTTTTATTCCTGCCTTCCCATCCTTACCTTTGAAGCATTAGTGGCTGGAGCACGATACCGATCCAAGGTGTGGAATTTCTGATTCAACTCGTGGTAGAGTTCTGAATGGCGTTTCTTTGTGTGCATAACTTTCTGCAAATGTTCACAGCAATAATCCCCGAGACGAAAGGAGGGAGAGAGAAGAGAAAAGAGAGGTCACTGTTTGGCTCGAAGAGCTCGATCCCTCACATCTTCTGACCCAAAATGTGTGGCTAATGAAAGGAGAATCAAGTACAGGAGCTTTCTTGATAACCTCTTGAGGCTTAGCTTAGCCATCACCTTTCTAAGCAAGGGGAGGTTCGGATTGTTATGCTGGATGTCGACACTCGGTCAGAACTTTCCCTTTCTTAGAAAGGTGATGGCTGAGCTAAGCTTCAAGAAGGTATCAAGAAAGCTCCTATTGTATGCTTCCCTGTTCTCTGCTGTAGGATGCCTACAAAAAATGGACATGAGCACTTATGATGGGCAAACAACTCCAAAGTACTGATAGAAGAGAATGTTTGTAGCTTAGGGTTGAATTGTGGGGTCCTTGGTGCTCTCTGAGCTTGGTTGTTTTCTTGTAGAGTCCCAAAGGTGCTTTTTCAAGAGGCAACTGGACTTTCTTGATTTTCTTTGAAGACATTTCTCTTCTCATCCAAGAAGTTTCTTCAGCTCTGACTGGATGGTGGGGAATGGAAGGATTTATATTCCTTGCAGACAGATGGTCATTTGCATCCTTTTAGAGAGTCGTTGAGGCCACTAGGAGGTTTATCTGTGTCCTCAGGGTCACCTGAGTAGTGCAAGCCTTCTCGGAACTGCTGAAAGGAACTGTAGACTGGAGATTGATGATGTTGTATCCCTCCCCCTCTGTTAAGAGAGGGCTGTTCCATTTTGACACAGATGGCCTCTTTGACCCCTCTTTCAAACCAGCGGTCCTCTCTGTCCAAAATGTGGACTTTGCTGTCTTCAAAAGAGTGGCCTTTGTCTTTTACAATGATACAGATAAATCTCCAGGTGGCCTCAACGACTCTCTAAAATATGGGGGTCAAACTTGATTGTGTCACGTGACATATCGTGACGTATCATGATGTTTTTTTGCTTTTGTGGAGCTGGGGTGGGTGTGGCCTGCACGTGATGCATCCAGCCTGCGGGCTGCCAGTTTGACGGGCCTGCTCAAAAAGAATGCAAATGCCTAGCTGTCCATTCCCCACCATCCAGTCAAGAGTTGAAGAAGCTTCTTGGATGAAAAGTGAGACATCCTCAAAGAAAAAGAAGAAAGTCCAGTTGCCTCTTGAAAAAGCACCTTTGGGACAACCATGGCCTGGATGACTGAGACATTTTTCTTATAGAGGTTTCATGGTAACTTAGTAACCTTAGCAGTGCACCAAGTCCCTTAATTTTAATCCTTTCCCTTCCTTTCCTATCATTTAGTTCATTCCTGACTTTTCCTTTCTCTACATGTTCTTTCATATCAAGCTTTTTATTTTTATTTTTTAAGACAAACAACATCTGGAGTTGGGGTGGAGAGCTTTTCTCTCTTGCCAGCTGTTGGCTGGAGAGGAGTTTCTTTGTTAGTAAATTGCAGATGGTTTGAAGAACCCCCATGGATTATGGAAGCCTTTGCTTATTATTTCTGGGAGTAACCAACCCAGGGCAACTTTAAAAGACTATTGTGTTGTGAATTCCCAACACAAGCAGAAGCAGAAAATAATTGGACAGTAACTAGGAAGCAAAACAGGACTGCCTAATTTTCCAAAGGGATTTTTTTAAATTAAACTACACAATTGACTAGCCCCGAGAGTATCTTGGGAGAAGGCAGACACAGTCTGCTGAGAATTTGAGAAAGAGATCATCTCCTGGGAGCACTGCAACCTCTTGCACTTCCTAAAGATTTTGGTAAAATGAGATCCGAACCTCCAAAGATCTATCAAAACGTCTGACTTGTGAGAAGACTGAGATCTGAAGGCAAACACATCCTTGAACGGTTTATGTATTTCTTCCCCTTTCTTCCAACATTGTGATCAGGCTAGGCTTCCTCTACCAGACAAGGCTCTTATGCTGGCTGAGATGAAAGACCAGTGGTTTGGGGTATGTTCTCCTTGAACTGTTTCTGTCTTCTTTTGTGATGATGATGATGATGATGAGGAGGAGAATAGTTTTCAGGTCCATTGCAACTAGCAATTGTAAGACTCAAAGATTGGCCTCAGCATGTTCTTGTTCTCCTCTCCCCTCCCTGTCAAATTTTTCTCTGGTGCTCTGCCTTTTTCAGATTGTAAACCTGAAGGTCACAGGTTGTGTGAATAAACCACTCAGAAATCTTTTCTTATGAAATTGGGGCAGCAGTGCTTTTAATAGATTTTTAAAAATATGTCTATTCAAGCAATTCAAAGAGGTCCATGCCATTTCATGAAGTGATAGGCTGAAACCAGAAACTTAAACTTGGAACTAGTCCTCCAGAAGCTGGAAAACTAAGTTTTTTGAAAGGGCCTTTGGGACTGATTTCCATCAATACAGGGAGTCTTTGACTTACAACAGTTCATTTAGTGACCGTTCAAAGTTACAAAGGCACTGAAAAAAGTGACTTACGACCATTTTTCACACTTATGACCATTGCAGCACCCCCACAATCACATGATCAAAATTCAGTTGCTTGGCAACTGACTCATATTTGTAGTGTTCCAGAGTCATGTGATTCTGTTTTGCGACCCTCTGACAAAGTCCATGGGGAAGCCAGATTCACTTAACAACCCTATTACTAACTTAACAGCTGCAGTGATTCACTTAACCACAGTGGCAAGACAGGGCAAAAAATGGGGCAAAACTCACTTCACAAATGCCTCGCTTAGCAACAGAAATTCTGGGCTCAATTGCAGCCGTAAGTTGAAGACTACCTGTACTTTGGGAACTGGGTACCCGTGGTTGGTATCATTTGGTTTATTTCACTTTTGTGATATTGTATTTTGCATTATTATCGAGTTCAGTGAGCATTCTTTACCATGGATGTTTTATTGTACTGTGTGCTTTTTGCTGAAGGGAGTTTGAAAGGATTCAGAAGCACACAAATATAACAAATAAGCAACAAAGCAATCAATAAACAGATCTTCCAGAACACTGCCAACAGTAACACCCATCATAAGACATAACGATCAGCAGACTGGTAACATATCATGACATAAGATACAGACAGCAGCAGTGAGGAACAAAATTAAACCTACAACATGGATCAAAATGCCTAGAAGGTGGCCACACCCAGAGGGGAGAATGATTTTTTGCTACCCTTTGACTTCTAACCCATTTCATTTCAGACTGCTGCCTAATTGCCAAATGGTTAGTTCCCATGCAAGTATGAAAGAGCCACTGCCCTACTCTGCTTCATCATGAGGGGCACTGTGGTGGAATGGAGTCTGGGTTCCCAGGAGGAAGGGGCTGTTTTCCACTGGGCAAAGAGCCAGTGGAGCTTGGAAACTTTGGTTGGCAGGGAGAGGGTTAAAGTAAATCCACTCCTAGCACTTTGCAGAATATATATGCAGTTACGCATAATTGCTTTAGTCCGGCAAGATTCTGTCTATAGGTAAAGAACAATAATGGAAACTACTCTAAAGCTACTTCACATGTCTTTCTTGGTTCTTGGGCCCTGATTTTATCAGGGCAATCTGTGTCACGGTGTGAATATTGTCAGACAATAATGACTATTTATTGTCATTAAATAGTGATGCACCCCTATTTAATATTTATGGTACATTCCAATATAAGCAGAACACGTGATATGATGTTCTTTGTGCATGTGTGCATTCCTAAACCTCCATTAACTCTTCTTCTGCCTTAGCTCTTGACCTGAACAGTTGTGTTTTCTTAGCAAAGATGTAATTATTCAGGATTTATTGTTTTTTGTACTGAAATAAACATTTTCTATTAGACTTTTAATCTCGGTTTTATTTCTAACTGTCTGAATTCCAAGAAAATATCTAAATCGCCTCTATGAAATTTTATTCTCATCCCAACAATCTGGAATGGTAAGAAGGTTGCATAGAATTTGCATGCATAAACATTTTACTTTATCCACGTGAGTTGAGATGCTACAGCCTGGAACAGTGCAAAGGCATGCCTGATTCCCAGAGACCTTCAGAGTCAGGCTAGACTAGGAAGTATTCAGGGGAAGGATGTCTTCATCATTTTCTTGATTACTGAGGAATGTATCTGGGAATCAACCTTACTCTTGCTGTTCCTGGTTTTGAAGGTTTTGCATTTAGGCTGAGTTGTTATTTGTAATTTTGCTGATGGCAAAAGCTCATTCTGCCCTGCATCAATCCAGAAATGTGATCAAAAATGGTTTTTTCCACAGCTCAGTGCAATTGCAGGGAAGAAAAGTGGGGGAGAGAAGAAACAAGACGGGTGTGGTTTAAGAAAATAAATAAAAGCCCTGAGCTAAAGGTGAAGGATGCTGCTCTTTTCCTGGCTTGCTGAAAAATTTGTTTAGTTTGCATTTATTCCAGATTGCCTGAATGCTTATTTCCAGAACCAAGACACAAACTATAATGCAACCATCTCTTAATATTCATGTTTTTTCTGAATTTTGCAAAGCTGTTTCCTAACCCAGATGTTAGGAAATGCAGGTATTTATGAAAATGAGCCCAAAACGCTTATATTGGCAAAAAAACCCTGAAATTTATTAGAGGAAGGGAACTCATTTGGAAAGGAAAGCTTATGTTGGAAAAACAGTACATGCTCATTTCTGCATTAGAAGAGAAGCCTCTATAACAGTGATGGCGAACCTTTTTTTCCTCAAGTGCCGAAATAGTGCACGCACGCGCTATCACACGCGCGTGCGTGCCCACACCCATAATTCAAAGCCCCTCACTCGCCCCACCCCCCTGCACATGCGTGCGTGACCCATCCCACTCCCCCATTTCCTGACTTCCAGTGGGCCCAGTAGGCCCGTTTTTCACCCTCCCCAGGCTCCAGAGGTTTTCTTGGAGCTTGGGGAGGGCAAAAACGCTCCAACCCCGCCACCCTGGAGGCCCTCCAGAGGCCGAAATCGCCCTCCCAGAGCTTCCGCGCGAGCCAAAAATCAGCTGGCGGGCACGCACATGCGCATTGGAGCTGAACTAGGGCAACAGCTCGCGTGCCGGCAGATATGGCTCTGCGTGCCACCGGTGGCACCCGTGCCATAGGTTCGCCATCACTGCCCTATAAAGTAGAGTCCTAACTTCTTTTCCCTCCTGCTGCCGCCCCCCCATCTGATCTAGAAATGAGAATCTGAGCAAAATGAAACTTGACAAATTCACCTTTTCCTGTTCTTAACCAACTGACATTGAGTCAAAAGCAGACTGACAGCAGAGTCCTGGGTATTCTGCACTCGAAGTCTGTAAGAGTTTTATGCCAGTTGCATTGACACAATCCCCCCCCCCATCCCCAAGAGTTCTGGGATTAGTAAATTGGCAAGAATATGTAAAACCTCCCCCCCATTGATTCCTGAAATTTCAGAAGATCAGTGGGCAAGAGAGGTTTCCATTATTTTCATTTCAGTGCTACCCACAATTGCAGATCTTAAATCAGTTTGCAATAATTTAAAATACAAAAAACAACAACAACCAGATCGAAACATTACAAGCTATTCAATTTAAAAGGTGAAGGGAGAACAGGACAAAAATGAAATCACAACAATCACACAACAGGAATGCCTTAAGGAAGAAGCAGACTTTGTAAAAAAGCGCCTAACAGATACAATCTCTTGATGGCCATCAGTTGGAGATATTACAATTGTATTCCTTATTGAACAGGAAGTTGGACTACATGTTCTTCAAGCTCACTTTCACCCTTACATTTTGAAATTCCAGAGCTTCCAGAGGGAGAACATTTCAGAGGAGGCTTGTGGTTCTTGGCATCCAAGGGAGGACTTTCCCAGTTGATCTTAGCAATCAAAACAATCTGTCAGGTGTCCTGGTCATTTGTACATCAAGATTAAGACCTGTAGCCTGACTTGGTAGCTATACACCAAGACATACAGTAGCTTAGCTGATGCATGATAAGTTTCTTTAGGCTCCAATGACAGTGATAATCTAGGATAACCCTCAAATAACGTACCTGCTCTTTCAGGAGGGATTACCTCCCCTTTAGTCGAAGCAAATTTCCTAATTTTTGGATTCTCCCCACAGCCTTGATTTCCATCCGGTCTGGATTCAGTTTTGAGGCTGAATTGTTTCAGAGGCAAGGGAAGCTAATACTGCTAATGGACTTCACAATTGCCTTAGAACAGTGATGGCGAACCTTTTTTTCCTCGGATGCCGAAATAGTGCGCGTGCGCGCTATTGCACGCGTGTGTGTGCCCACACCCATAATTCAAAGCCCCTCACTTGACCCACCCTCCTGCACATGTGTGCACGATCCCCCCCCACTCCCCCATTACCCGACTTCCAGTGGGCCTGGTGGGCCCATTTTTCGCCCTCCCCAGGCTCCAGAGGCTTTCTTGGAGCTTGAGGAGGGCAAAAATGCTCCCCCTGCCACCCTGGAGGCCCTCCGGAGGCCAAAATCGCCCTCCCAGAGCCTCTGCGTGAGCCAAAAATCAGCTGGCAGGCACGCAGATGTGCATTGGAGCTGAGCTAGGGCAATGGCTCGCATGCCGGCAGATATGGCTCTGCGTGCCACCTGTGGCACCCGTGCCATAGGTTCGCCATCACTGCCTTAGAACTAGGTTTTTTTTTCCAACATAGTTTTCTTTGTTGTATTGCAAACCACTTTGAGTCCTGTGAGTTAGGCATCATTATGAATTTCTGAAGATATCAACATATATCATCATATTGATGATACTTCATCCCTGAATTGATGACTACATCCGATGGCTTTGTACAGACGCTAAGTACCATTGTGGACATCTCTCAGCATAGCTAAGGTAGTATAATTCTTTCAAATTTTCCCTGAAAGTCCTACTGGAATCACTGGAATCTATGGACCCAACCGCAACTCACAGAAATGCTCCAGGAGGATATTAATTGATATTGTCAAAAGCCACTGAAAGACCAACTGGGAGGAAGATAGTCCCTCTGTCTCTCTTCCACAGGAGGTCATCTACCATGCCTGATGATTGTCTCTTCAAACCAGGACAAAAGGTTTTGAGACAATCAGCATCCTCTAAGAATGTCTGCAGCAACATAGATCATCTTTCCTTGATTGGAAAAAAGGATATGCCTAAGTATTTTTGGACAAAATATTGTGGATCTAGTGATAGCTTCTTCAGAAGTGATCCTTTTGACTCTTTTATCCCATCACACAAAGATTTCTTCACCACTTTCTGGATCTACCTAGTCATCTCCCTTTTGGGCAGGATTTAGGAGGGCACATGGTTCCTTAAGAGTCTTATTGAGTCTCCTTGAGACTTGGAAATGGAAAGTGATCTCATAGAGATTGGCCAGGTATAACCACAATATCTTAATATGTATTGCATCAAATCCAGAGTTCATGATAATATAAAGACAAGTGATTTTATGCTCTAAATGTCTCACAAATCTGTCACAGCAGATCCCTAAAGGTTCCAACATCAGATTTTTCCAAAACAGATGACAACAAACCCTTAATCACTTTAAAATGCTCTGCTGGACAGCTTCTTGAGGATGCAGTGGAGATTGTACAGAAAGTTTTCTCTGCAACCTTCACCACTGAGTAATAAGCATGAATGACTCTTACAGTATCTGCAGTCTAGTGGTTTCCTGAAAGAGCAAAGATATTCGACTTCACTGTCCCAGAGAGAGGACTTCATGAAAATTGTTATCAATGACTTATTCTGTTTCCATTCAATAAATCAATAGAGGTTGACAAAAGATCACTGATTCTGGAAATTCTTCCAGAATATCCCAGAAGCCATCAGAGTCCCTAAAACTCCAGGACTGATTATCTTAATTGATGCCCTTCCCTGCTGGAGAAGGAAAGTTAAGAGATACCTAACTTCTCTGTGTGATGGTTTACCCATGAAAGAAAATTCTCGTTGGCTTGATGATAACTTCAGACACACGTATGGTTGTCTAAGAGATAATTAAATCTTATATAGGAGTAAATATTTTACAATAGCAATCGCACGTAGACTTATATACCACTCCATAGTGCTTTATAGCACTTTCTGAGTGGTTTACAGTGTCCCCAACAATATGGGTCCTCATTTTATTAACCTCAGAAGGATGAAAGGCTGAGTTGACCTTGATCCCTTCAGAATCAAACTCCAGACTGTGGGCAGAATTAGCCTGCAATACTACATCCTAACTACTGTGCCACCAGTTCTGGGCACCTACTGCTCCAGCCCATCCTCCACACCAAGTGTATAAAGTTCAGCTGTTCAAATCTCACCAGGCTCAAGGTTGACTCAGCCTTCCATCCTTCTGAGGTCGGTAAAATGAGGACCCAGATTGTTGGGGGCAATATGCTGAACTCTGTAAACCGCTTAGAGAGGGCTGTAAAGCACTATGAAGCGGTATATAAGTTTAAGTGCTATTGCTATTGCTATAGACAACTGTCTGGCCAGCAGTTAGACAAGGCACGACTGGAATTTCTGATATCACAAAAGGTGTCATTTAATTATACACCAGGTGGGCACTCACCTCAAAATCCAGGTCAGAGTACCGTAGTCTTTTCCTCTGGGGAGGGAGGCATGAAGTAAGCATACCACAAAGGGGGGGGGGGAGGGAAAAAAGAAAAGCTTTCATTATTTTGTCTAGTTCTTAGATGGAGTTTTGGAGAGCAGATGGTTGGAAGGCACCCAAGAAATCACCAGAACACAGAGAGATGGAAGCGTGGGAAGGGGGTTAGAAGAAGCAGGAGGAGAAAGATATCTCCAAAGCATCACAGGAGCAGAGAACAGGGTCAACCCTAATGCAGTTTGGTGGCCATTTCCTTTGGCCAATTGTCTGTGGCTACAGAATGGGTTAACTCAGTGTTTCCCAACCTTGGCAAGTTGAAGATGTCTGGACTTCAACTTCCAGAATTCCCCAGCCAGCGAATGCTGGCTGGGGAATTCTGGGAGTTGAAGTCCAGACATCTTCAACTTGCCAAGGTTGGGAAACACTGGGTTAACCAAAGCTGTTTGCGCTAAGAAAATCTACTATTCCAGCTGCATCTTCTAACAGGTGACAATTTTTCAATGGCCTCCAGTTCTGAGAGGCTCATATCACTTGGATGGGCTCTTTCTTTCGACATACTCCAGCATTGGAAGAGCAAATGGAAGGGAAGGAGTTGAGTTTTAGCATTTGGCCTCAAAGGTAGGGAGATGATTGCATTTCAGCACAACTCTCCCATTTTAGTGTCTTCCACTTAATGGTGGAGGAGATAATAAATTAATGCCACCCTTTCCTGAAGTCCATGAGAATAGAATCCAGAGGGCAGATACTTTCTTCTTCTTGTCTGTCTGCCAACTTGAAGCTCAGCCCCACTGCCATACTTCAATTGTGGTGTTCTTCCCTACCTCTAATAATTTAATTTAATTTAATTTAATTTAATTTAATTTAATTTAATTTAATTTAATTTAATTTAATTTAATTTAATTTAAATTTAATTTAATTTAATTTAATTTAATTTAATTTAATTTAATTTAATTATTTAATTTAATTTAATTTAATTTAATTTAATTTAATTTAATTTAATTTAATTATTTAATTTAATTTAATTTAATTTAATTTAATTTAATTTAATTTAATTTAATTTAATTTAATTTAATTTAATTTAATTATTTAATTTAATTTAATTTAATTTAATTTAATTAACGTTCTTATAAGCCGCCCAATCCCATGGGACTCAGGGCAGCGTACAACATAGATAAGAACAGTGCAATAAAAAAAATAATAACAGTTTAAAAAACCAGAACATTATTTTAAAAAACATTCATTCATGGGGGAATCTGATCTTCTTTTTCACTCCGCCTGCCAGAAGAGCCATGTTTTTATGGCTTTGCGGAAGGCCAGTAGAGTGGGGATAGTCCAGATCTCTGGTGGGAGTTGGTTCCAGAGGGATGGGGCTCCCACAGAGAAGGCTATCCCCCGTGGTCCCACCAACCGGCACTGTTTGCCTGATGGGACCTGGAGGAGACCAACTCTGTGGGACCTAACTGGTCGTAGGGAGGTATGTGGTAGGAGGCGGTCCCAGAGGTAACTTGGCCCTGAGCCATGTAGGGCTTTTAAGGTTAAAACCAACACCTTAAATTGCATCCGGAGACTAATGGGCAGCCAATGCAGCTGGCGGAGGATGGGTGTTACGTGGGTGTATCTCGGTACACCCACCACAGCTCGCGCAGCTGCATTCTGTACCAATTGCAGTCTCCGGATGCTCTTTGAGGATAGCCCCATGTAGAGCGTGTTACAGTAGTCTAGCCGTGAGGTGACAAGGGCATGAGTGACTGTGAGCAAAGCCTCCCTCTCCAAGTAGGGTCGCAATTGGTGCACAAGACGGATCTGTGCAAAGGTCTCCCTAGCCACAGCTGAAAGATAGCAACAGCAATAGCACTTAGACTTATATACCGCTTCATAGTGCTTTACAGCCCTCTCTAAGCGGTTTACAGAGTTCAGCATATTGCCCCCAACAATCTGGGTCCTCATTTTACCCACCTCGGAAGGATGGAAGGCTGAGTCAACCTTGAGCCGGTGAGATTTGAACAGCTGAACTGCTGAACTAGCAGTAGCCTGCAGTGCTGCATTTAACCACTGCACCATCTCGGCTCTGTTGCTCCAATTTTAGCTGTGGGTCTAGGAGAACACCCAAATTGCGAACCCGTTCTGAGGGAGTCTACCCCCCCTGCGCAAAAACCCCCCACTTTCTTTCCCTTCTGTGGACCCATTCAGAAGCTCCTGTTTTGGAGCCCCCCCCCCCCCGCAAAAAAGTCATCCCTACAGCCAGGTTTGTCTGAAGTGACTACTTTTTCTCCTCCCCCCAAAAAAAAACAAAAAACAAAAGAGCATGAAAATGCAAAAGCTGTGGCTTCCACGGCAGTACCAAACTGAAAAACTCTTCAGCAAAGGGGGAGGGAGCAAGGGAGCCCTTAGCTCACAGCATATTTACTAAACATCAGAGGAAAAAGTGGAGGATTAAATGAAGATTAAATCAAGTTAGGGATCCGTGTGATCTAAGGATGCAGGGAAAGGCCTTCTGAAATAGATGGGCAAAGGACTGCTTTTATGCTTCTTGAGTGAGCTCTGCTTCTCACAGCAGAAACACCCCATACCTGCCCTTGGATTCAAAGTCAAACCACTTGCAGCGGGCAACAGTTTCTGCAAGGAAAACAGACACAGTCACGGTACAGGTACAGGCTCAAACCGGTTGAACAATCCATTTTCACTCCGGGGAAGATTGTCCAATCGGATTTAGTGCAGAAGTTGAAAAATGCTAAGACCGTCTTGGGAGGCATTCATGTGGTGGACTGTAGTCTGGATTCCCAGGAGGGAGGGGCTGCATTCCAAAGGGCAAAGAGGCAGCAAAAGGTAGAAAGTTTGGTCCGGGGGAAGAATATTTTAAAAGTTCTTCCCTAATTATTCCCAGGGAATATTTATAGTGATGCAAATACAGGTAGTCCTCAGCTTACAACTGAACCAAGAATTTCTGTTGCTAAGTGAGACCATTTTATGACTTTTCTTGATATAGCTGTTAAATGAATCACTGCAGTTGTTAAGTTAGTAACACAGTTGTTAATTGAATCTGGCTTCTCCATTGACTTTTGCTTGTCAGAAGTTTGCAAAAGGTAATCATATGACTCCAGGACCCTGCATTTGTCATAAATACGAGTCAGTTGCCAGATGTCTGAATATTGATCACGTGACCATGGGGAAGCTGCAATGGTCGTAAGGGTGATAAATGGTCATAAGTCACTTTTTCAATCCTACGGGATTGGGCGGCTTGTAAGAACTTTTAATTAAATTAATTAATTTAATTTAATGAAATTAAATTAAATTCAGTGCCGTTGTACGTTTGAACGGTCGCTAAATGTACTGTTGTAAGTTGAGGACTACCTGTAGTTGTTTTTAGCTTGGCAAGATTTCTGTCTGATCATGAGGAACGGTCAAGGAAACTGCTCAGAAGTAATTCCACATGTCTTTCATGATCCTTGGGGCCTGAGAGGGAGGCATGCAAGCTCTCCCTGCACTGAGGAACACTCAGGAATAATGGCTCAACCATAAAATCAGTAGAACATATTAAACTTACTTTGGGTTTATATTACAAGTTCCTGGTTCAAAATGGTGAGACAATAACATTCATTGTGTTTTTCTCGATTCTTGGAGACCTGATAAGTAAGCATGGCCTTCAGCTCTGTGGTACCTCTGCACTGATCAGTCCATACGTGGGGTGCTGTCTCTAGCTCTGGGCATTCCTTGTTAAAAAGGGCACAGAGAATTTGAAGCAAGCTCAGAGGAGAGTCACCATGCTGATCTGGAACTCCCAGCAGTCAAAGAAGGGTTCGAGGTGCTGGCCATGTCCAGCTTGCAAAAAGGAAAACCAAAGGGAAATATTGTGATGGTGACTAAGTAGCTAACAGGTTGTCACATGCAAGAAGGGTCAGGTTTTTCTCCAACAAAATTGAGAGGAGGCCAAAGGCCAAACGGTTGAAATTAAAAGGAAGAAGGTTCAAGTTGAATGGAAGATGAACTGTCAGGGTAGTAAAAGCACTGCATGCTGGAACAGGCTGCTGAAATTGTGGTAGATTCCCCTTTGTTGCAGCTTTCAAATTGAGATTTGGCTGGTCAACCCATGGGGATGATTGAGGTCTATGAACCTGTGAAATCCTTTTCTACCCATGGTAGAAAAAGTCGTCTGGGAAATTTTGGGAGTCCATGTCCTGTGGTGGAACCCGCAACTGGAGAAGGAGTGGAGGAGAATTCCGACAAGAAAACTGCAGTTACCCAGGGAGGAGGCAATACATTCCAGAGAGGACCTCAAAACAAGAGGCAGCGCAGCCTTGAAGTGGATGGTGGGGGAAGTTAAAGGTTCAGGGTAGCCACAGCCTAGAATCTCCCAGGATACAGTATATCTATTAGATTAGGAGGTAATTGCTTTAGTCTGGCAAGATTCTGTCTATTAGAGGTAAGCAAATAAAGAACTGGATTCATTTGGATTTCACTCTGTCGTCTTTAGGATTATGCCTGACAAGTCTACAGCTTCAAGTAGCAAAGCTTAAGAAACACTACTTTGGACCTTCATCACAGCTCATCTAGAGCCTTTGGGGAGAAAGCCATTAGCAATCCCAGGGTAAGTTTGAGTTGCAAAGAACCTGTCCAACTTTGTCTAGTCAAAGCATTTCTAATTAGACAAATGATTGCAAAGGTGTGCACATACCACGTTGTATGCAAGCGCCCCCTTGGTCTCAAATATCAACTTTTATACATGAAGACACCTTTTTTGTGGATTTTGTGGATTTTTTTATGCAGATCTACACATGGCAACCACCACCTCTCTTCACACGGTCACCTGTGTACATCAAATGCATTTATAGTGTTTTCAAAACCCACATATGCAACCGTTGAGGAAAAACTCTTGTAACTTATACTACTTTACATAAAATATATGGAAAAACTTTGCACATGGAAAACTTGACATTGGGAGATGTCTAGATCAGAAACATTTTTTTCCATGAGATGTATTTTCTAGGCGCTGACAACAGTTTTGGAGACAATACCATCAAACAAGCCATTCTTTTCTTTTCAATGTCCAACATTCTGTTTCAAGGCTGTAATATTGTTCTAAACTGCAATTCCTTGTTTCAACAGAAATAGCTTAAAGTCCTTTTCTCCCCAGAATTTTAAGTCAAGATAAAATCATAGGTAATGGAACATCTAGGGAAGGAAACAGGAAGACGCTTCAACTGTCCTCTACTATCTTTGGATCCTGCACCAGTTGCAGAAAAAAGCTAGGAAGCATTGGAAAATATGATGGTATCACAGTAAAAATGCTTCTGTGGCAATTCCTCATCCCGGACCCAGGACAAGGCAAAAGTCAAGGATTCAACATGCTCCTAAACAGAAATAAATCTAGTTAAACTCAGTTGGACTTACCTCTCAGCAAGTACGCAGAAGCTCAGCTCAAAGAATAGTCCAATCGGGATTCTGCAGTCCTTCCACACTAAGTTAGTTACAGGTAGTCCTTGACCTGCAACTGGTTGCTTAGCAACCTTTTGAAGTTACATACCACCCAGATTCAAAGTACCAATGGTCACCTCCCCTGTGGTCACATGACTGACATTCAGCCACTTGGCACCCGGGCTGAATTTTTGGCCATTTGCAGCATCCAGTGGTCATATGATTGCATTTTCGTGATGGTTTTGCTTCTGATTTTTGGCAAAACCACACCCATCGTGAACCACTAGCATGTTTCGCAACCAGGCATTTGCTTAATGACCCCCTTCAAAAAGGGTCATACAATCAATCAATTTTATGCCCATCCCAACTTAACGATTGTGATGGGCAGGCTCCATTATGACCACAAGCCAATGGCTACCTCTAATCTTTACCCTCCACCTGGACACTTATGAACCCATGCTTGCACAAGCAAACTCCTGAGCCAGAAGCTCTGCTCAGGCCAGAGATCAGCTGCCATTGCTTCAATTCAACATCAAAGAAGTCTGTGTGGACTCAGAGGGACTCTTACCTCCAGGGAGCCCACTTTCATGGCCGAGCCAGGCACGGTGCGGGGCATGCTGCGGCTTCGCTCTGACAACTCTGAGGCCAGGATCTGCCGCACTGTGGGGTGTTGCTTGAATTGAAGGCCATATGGGTGCTTGACTGTCCCATAGGGCTGGTTCAAGTTCACGTTGATGTGGTCCATGGAGGCAAAGCTGTGGTAAGCCTCAGCCTCCACTGATTGCCGGCCCTGAGGCAGGCCTGGAGGTTCATCCAACTTGATGTTGAGTTTTCCTTCTTCCCTGGCGAAAGGCTTAAGGCTCACTGTCCTCCGGGGAAGGACCATGTAATTGCTCTCAAGGGAAGGCTCCTGCGAATGCAGCCAACTGTAATCCAGTTGCCGCAGGTTGCTGTCACTGCAGAGGTAGACCGGCCCACGGGCCACATCCACGTTGACGTCCTTCTTGGCAGGAGGGTCGCTGAACTCCTTCAGCCCTTTCACCACGTTGTGGGTCATTTGTGGCATCTGGACCAGGATGGAAGTGGGCGGGATGTTCCCAGGGAGGGTGGAGAAGCCCAGGCCACCTTCGGAGCTGGTGTTGAGTTTTGGATCCTCATCACCGTCCAGGGAGATGCGCGACAATGTGCTGGTGATGGTAGTTGGGTTGCACGTGTTAACCTCTTTAAAGAGGACTGGGAGAGGAGAGGTGGGTTAGACAGATTATGAAACAGAACTCCCTGTGCATTGGCAATTTGTCAAGGAGTTTGGAGAAGGAGAAGGAGCAATTATTTTAGGGGGATTCTTTCTATTTTTAAACTTTTCTAGTGGAGATAGAAGTGTGCCTGTCACACCTAACCTAGGTCACAGTGCCCTAGGTGCAGAGAAATGGATTTTTCTGAGACTGGAAATGTGATTGTTTAAGGAAGGAGTGGAGAACCCTCTATCTATCTATCTATCTATCTATCTATCTATCTATCTATCTATCTATCTATCTATCTATCTATCTATCTATCTATCTATCTATCTATCTATCTATCTATCTATCTATCTATTTTGCTGTTCTTATATGCCGCCCTACTCCCTGGGGACAATTTTATTTGATGAAAGAGACTTTGCTTTCAAACTTCCTTCCCCAAAAAATATATATATGAAAATTTTGATAAAATTCTTTGGAGCACCCTTGCACTTAGGAGAGTCAAGGGTTGCACCTGACCGTCTTGTCTTTCATTGCACCATCACACCTGCATGAAGTACCTCCTTCCCAGAATAAATAATCTGCAAGATGATGTACACTATCTTGTGTGACAGGCACACCTATGGATCTACAAAAGGGACACGATTTCCATTGTGATGTTGTGCCCTCCATTTTGTAGATTTTGACTCCCCCCCTCCCCAACTTAGAGACCTCCCTGCTGGGATCTTTTCCAACTGGGAAAGAGTGGGCAGTCAGAAAAGTGGCAGAGGGAGGTCACAGAAAATATTTCCTCTTTTTGGAAGCCTCTTCTGATTCTTCCAACCATACAGTCAGCTGGAAACCAGCGTAGTGAAATTTGAAAGAAATCTTAAACTTAAGGGGATAAAACGGAAGGGGAATACAAAAATTGGACAAATTGTAGAACTGATTTCAGCATAATACGGATGTTAGTTTCAGGCTGAATTGATGGTGTATAAGATAATGGGGAAAGGAAAGAGAAATTGGACTGGAGAGTAATAATTACTGGTACATATGTACAGTACATAGCCTGACCTGGTCATACCATTAGATTTAGCAATAACACTTAGACTTATATACCACTTCATAGTGCTTTACAGCCCTCTCTAAGCGATTTACAGAGTTCAGCATATTGCCCCCAACAATCTGGGTCCTCATTTTACTGGGCCTAGCACTGAAAACTTCCTTCTCTTGCAACCCACTTCCTTCTTTTTGCACCTTATGTCCAAACCCATCAAATCCTGACCTCCTAACTTTCAGCAATCCTAGAAGATCTTGAATTTCTTCTACACCCTGGGAAATGAGTAAAACTGGTCCTTTCTCCATCATGCAGTAAGATCATTCCACAGTCAAACCTTCTTTTTCTCACACAGGAAAGAAGAGAGAGGCCCTCACCTGTCTGACACGCCAGGTCAACATCCTTTTCAAAATCTGTCTATAAAAACACAGGAAGAGGGGGAGAAAGGGAGAAGAGAAAACGAGAGGAGAGGAGAGGAGAGGAGAGGAGAGGAGAAAAGGAGGAGAGGAGGAGAAGAGAAGAGAAGAGAAGAGAAGAGAAGAGAAGAGAAGAGAAGAGAAGAGAAGAGAAGAGAAGAGAAGAGAAGAGAAGAGAAGAGAAGAGAAGGTGGGAGTGGAGAAATGAATGCATCATGGACAGCAAACAAGATTCAGTTATATTGCTTATTTTGGACTTTCCATATTGATCAAATTATTTTGGGGATAAGGAAAAACAAGGGCACACAAAATATTCTGAGTTTGGAATGGCTGTTCTGAGTGTTTGAAGCTTTTTCATCTAGCACCTTGTTTTGGCCAAAAAGCTTGGAACCAAACAAAAATTTCCTTTCTTTGTTGTTTTGCATATTCTGCCCTAATGAACAGCAGGAATTCAAAATAAGTTTTGATGATCAGGTTTCAATGTAAGAACATGAGCGGGCTGATTATCAACCCTGAATGCTGCTCACCACCCAACCTACAGCAAAGCTGAAGAAGAGGGATGATTTAAGAAAATAACTAAAAATTCCTATGTCACAAACAAACAAAGTAAAAATGTAATGCAAATGAACGTGTTTTGCAGCCATTCTGCTTGTTTGCTTGCTAGTTTGCTAATTTATTGAGATAAGGAGCACTCAGCATGGATTGCCATCCCACCCACATGTGCAGTCCTGGGATAAAAATGAAGAAATAAGGAATTGTGATAAGCTCCCGTCGGTCCCTATATTGGAATAAGCAACATGTTTTAAGTTCTGTCCTATTGGAACAAAACCCACTTGAAAAGTTTTGAACACTGTTTGCGTGTTTTAAGTAGTTAGTCTATTTTGAAAGCCAAGTTCAAATGGTGATATTATCCGTGCTTGGCTGAGCCCCCAATAGTCGAGTTAATATTTGATGACTGATCAGCACGAAACTGGCATAAAGGTGATCTCAAAGGTGGACATGTGCCTGGCTAAAATGACAAAAGCCTATCTCATAAGTAAGGCCAACCAGATCATGTCTTAAAAACACACATGAGTGTGTGCTATGGGCCAGAAACCTCTTAATTTACTCTCAAGTAAGCTTGATCTTATTAGCTCTTCACAAGGTTCACATACTGCATTCGGGGTTGCTTTTTTTAAATCATGTTTTCTAGACTATATTCAAAATGTCTAGCTTTCCACGTTATCCTAACTGTAATCCATAATTTTAAATTTGCAGTGGCTATGTTCTCCCAAATATAAAGCCAAAAACAAGCATCATAAAAAACTTAGGACAACAGTTTGTTTAATAGATCAGCTGGGTTTTCACATGCATTAAGAAATAAATCATAGTATATAAACCATTGCGACTGGCTTCACTCAACGCACATGGAGACCAAAGAACCCCAGTCATCGTCTAGGTCAGGGGTAGGCAAAGTTGGCTCTTCTATGACTTGTGGACTTCAACTCCCAGAATTTCTGAGCCAATCATGCTAACTTAGGAATTCTGGGAGTTGAAGTCCACAAGTCATAGAAGAGCCAACTTTGCCTACCCCTGGTAGGTCAAAGTCTGAATGTTATCTCTTCCCCTTTGCTGTCAGCTCTACCTTTGAGAGCACAGGTAAAAATAAGAGAACACACCTGCAATTCTTTGAAGGTTAGGAAAATTGCTTGATCGTAACAGAAATGCTCAGTAATCCCCACATATGCGACTGGCAGCACAGTTATAACCGCAGTATGTGTGTAAGTCGAAGGCCTGTAGAAGACTTCACACTTCAACACACAATTCTTACAGATCCACATACTTTAATGCTTAGCATCCAAGGTTCTGTGAGCTGCCAGGAGTTGGTGGGAGACTGAGACATTCACGTTTGCCCATTCTCCTCACATGAAATGTGGGTATGGGGAGAACTAGGGAGAGATCAAAGCAAGGCCAGAAGTGCTGGCTTTGAAGGGCTGCAAGAGAAAAATATGCATTTTTTTCTCAGCCAAAGGACCATCGTCAGTCTTTCATGGGGCTGGACAACTACATTCGTTGCAGGATCTAATCTGGGTGGGTCACTGGGACCAAAGCTTTAGTCTTCTAAGCTTTCGGACTCGTGCTGGAGCCCATCCTCAAGAAACTTTTCTCTCACCAGAATATGAGAGAGACTACATATGTTTTCATCCACATTTAAATGGAGTTCAAATGAAATACAATTCATACAATTCCCCAAGGATGCATTGATAGGATATTACAACAGCATATTGTCATCTCTTCCTGTTTGCTAAAAGAAATTTGGTAATTTGTGGAAGTACCAGGCCATCCTGAAGAACTTGTGGGGAGTAGACTCAATCCTAGATCTTCAAGGTACACAATCCTGTTTTAACCCCACAGCCTGTAGTGCAAGACTCTGACCTTTTGTGCATCTACAGCTGTTCTAACTTTGTCTCTTCTCTTCTCACAACACAGCCCACACTCACTCACCATGATCTGGACTTGCCCGTTCTTGCACGAATCTGGTGAATTCTCATTTTCATCACTTTTACACACCCCAATCTGGCATTTCACCACATCCTGGACCTGCAGAAGACAGACAGATCATTTGACACCAAGTCTTTATAGCACGATGCTCTTCCTCCACTGCCTATTTTTCCATATTTAGGTTCTGGAAGATAAAATTGGGCACATTTTCCAAGTTAACGCTACATGTGACCTGTGTCCAACTTCTATGGGAAAGAAGAAATGAGGTGGAAAGGGGTGTTGATGGCTTGCAAAGACATTTCTTGGTCTTGGGTTCAAGAGAGAGCAGCCAGTTGACCTGTGCAGGATACCAGACGATTCTCTCATTGTCCTAACACAGAGAGGTCAATGTATGAAGGGGATGTGGGGGTCTGCAAAAGGATCCTACTCCTGTGTCTCCCTCTGGTTGAGCTTGGGGAGGGACCAGGTTTTCTAACCTGGTATATTTTGTTAATTAGGCCTCCAAGGATATAGGGAAAATGACCAATGGCACTACCATTATTGGTTAGAGGGATTGCAAGGATGGAATGGATGCCTTCAATTCACCCATTTCCCCTATGTGAAAAACTGGCTTTTCTATAAGGTAAAAAGGAATCCATAAACCTCTAGAAGTGAAACCTCATTTCACTCCCCCCCCCCAAATGATCCAAGATTTGGGTTGAAGGTGTTGCTTTCATCTAGCCCAGTGTTTCCCAACCTTGACAACTTGAAGATATCTGGACTTCAACTTCCAGAATTCCCCAGCCAGCGAATGCTGGCTGGGGAATTCTGGGAGTTGAAGTCCAGATATCTTCAAGTTGCCAAGGTTGGGAAACACTGATCTAGCCTAAAGGGATGGGGGAAACTAGAGGACAGCTGGCTGGTCATGGATTCTCCTGGAATTAGCAGAAGGGACATGGAAAATTCCAGGAAAGTAAATAGAACCTACTAGCAACTTCCCTGCAGTTGGGAAGATATATCAGAATGGCAGGCATTCAAAGCCCCACCCCTTAATGTGAATAACACACATGGGAAAGGAAGAGGGGCTTCCACTGCCCACTTTTGCCTCCCATTTTGACACTGTTGTTCCTCATTTCTTTTCTTTTTTTCTTTTTGTTTATTGTTTTTTTTCATTAAACATCCTAATATTTTAATACAGAACTACACCTGTTTTTAAAACATTATTATTTTTCGTTTATGCACAATAAATCATATATTTACAAAGTCTCATATCTTCATTTTCATCTCACATTGTCGCACAGTCTTTCCTCTTTTTCTTAGTCCAGTTGTACTATTTAGTCCATGTTTCGTAGTATTCTGAGTTACATTGTCCTCTAAGTTGAATAGTCAGATATTATATTAACCATATTTTCATAAGTACCTCTACTTTTACCTGGAGTCTCTTTAGGAGCTAGCCTGATTGGCAATCTTGTATCTTTATTATCCTTTTTTATTATCCTTTAAAACTTCAGACTCTCTCTGGCAACGAACCCTGATATGCCAAATGTCAGTCGTCAGATATCCAAGTGACCAAGTTGGTTCCAAGGCTACAGCTGTGCAATGTTCCTTTTTTCTGACTAAGGAACGAGGCTAGTAGGGAGCAGCTGGTTGCAATAGGCATTGTCCTCATCACATTCCTGGACTGAAGTTTTATGACAGTGTTTTTCAACCTTGGTAATTTTAAGATGCGTGGACTTCAATTCCCAGAATGCCCCAGCCATCATGCAGTCCACATATCTTAAGGCATACTAGTTGGGGAATTCTGGGAATTGCAGTGCTCACATACTGAATTGCAAAAGCTGAGAAACATTGCTTTGTGACTCACACTAAGAGAAACAGGACATTGGAAAAGGGATTCCAGCCTTCAGAGCAGAGGTGGGTTCCTGCCGGTACGCTCTTACCTGTTGGTCACCGCAGAACCGAAGAAGCCGGTGGCGTTCGTGGTGCAGGGCTTCCCCCGCCCGCTTCCCCCGCCCGCCTAGACGCCACCATTTGCGTTCTTTTGCCCTCTGCGTATGCGTAAAGCGTTCTGCTTGCGCAGAGGGCAAAAGAACGCAAATGGCGGCATCTAGGCGGGTGGGGGAAAGCGGGCGGGGGAAGCCCCGTGCCGCGAATGCCACCGGCTTCTTTGGCTCTGCGGCAACCAACAGGTAAGAACATACCGGCAGGAACCCACCTCTACTTCAGAGCCAAAATAGATGAAATAGGGAAGAAACAGTATACAGAAGGCCAAAGGACAGGAGAGTCCACCTTCTTCCATGTACTTGATGGCCATTAACTGGGCTGATTGATGGAGAATTTGAGCAAAAGATGGGGCCTCTTGAAAGTTATTCAAGCCATCACCTGCATTGTTTTCTACTGGACCTCTTTCAACTGAATGGAAGAGAAATTGCTGTCATGTTTTCTTTTATACAATAAGAGAATTCAGTAAAATTCCTAGAAAATATTTAAGTTGTGAAGTGGCCAAGGACAACATGCAAGTGTCTTGTCCTGCACTCTAACAAGCCACTTTCCCTGGCTTCCCATTCTTCCGTTCAGTATGGATTTCCTTGCTTGGACTTTTTCAGGGGCAGTGTGATGGCCACTGCTAAAGGAGATCCCATCCTGGAGTTTGCCAAAATACTTGATCCAGTCTGCCTGCTTCAAATGTGGCAGGGAATATTGAAAAGCCAATGGCATTTAGCTCAATTGATTTCACTACATGAAATGTTTCCTGCTCTGTAGGATAGGGGTCCCCAACCCCCTATCTGTGGACTGGTACTGGGCTGTGGCATGCCAGGAACTGGGATACACAAACAAAGGAAGACCCATCTGTGGGATGCAGGCAGAATGTGAAACCATGCTCCCTCTGATCCCCAGAACAACCTCTCTCCATGGAACCGGTCTTAGTTTTGAGAAAGTGGGCTAAACAATGGGCTTGGGCAAATTATATGAATTATCAATGACTTGGGCTAGCCATCCCCATTCTCAGGATTGGCCTGTTCAAGTACACCCCAGGAGCGCCTCCAGCCCCAGTGAACACCCAGCAAGCTGACAACTCTAAATGCCCACCTCTCTGCGCAGAAAGCAGTGAACGGTGATGATGACGAAGCCCTGAACTGAGTTGAAGACGGCAAAGAGGACTTGAAAGAGGATGGAGCGCCGGTCAGTCATGGCAAGCACAGCCGACATCCAGGTGAGTGCCAGGAGGGGAAGAACCACGCAGGAGCTCCACAGCGATGCCCTAGGAGGGGAGGGAGAGGGGAGAAGGTGAGAGGGATAGGCCCAGCAGCCATTCACAGGGAATTTGGGATTGGAGAAGGAGTGGGGAATGCCTACAGGCTGGCTGGATAAAGGCCTTGGGACCATTTTGCTGGGCTCTGAAGGACTTTGAATGGGAAGGCTGATGTCGGTCAGCAGTTTAGCACTGGAGGATGAACAAGCACTAAAAGACAGCTCAGGGTGCTTCAGTTCTACCTCCTACTCCCCTCTCGCAATCTAGTGCTGGTAAAATATAGGCACAGCATCCATGACACCACACTATTTTATCTCAATTTCATTTCATTTTATCTTATCAACAATCAATACCCCAATCAAGAAATTATACCAAGAACACTCCTACAACAACTGACAGGGTGAACTACTTGTATATAAGCAGAGAGCAAACCCCACACCTTTCTAGCATTGATGGTGTTATGTAGTTGGATAATGAAACATCTGCAAGAAAACAACCAAGCTCAGAGAGCACCATGGACCCCACTATGTTATCTTTCAAAATTTTATTTCAGTGTGGCTGATGCTTATTCTTTCTTGATATGGTCAATTGATCAATCAGTCAGGCTATATGATATGGTACTGAAGATGACTGGAACAGAGGTTCAACATATCTAGGAGGCAACAGGCTGAGGATGAGTATGCTTGAGAAATATAGTCAGTCTCTACAGTCAATGTGATATTATACTCTGCATGAACCCAGAGTTTTAGGATTCCGTGGTTGAATAATGGTATTTATTTATTTATTTATTTATTTATTTATTTATTTATTTATTTATTTATTTATTTATTTATTTATTTACTTATTTATTTACTTATTTATTTATTTATTTAGTGAGATTTATGTACCGCCTCACAGTGCAAGCACTCTCTAAGTGGTTTACACCAGTAAGCAATGTATATTTATATTGCCTCCAACAATCTGTGTCCTCATTTTACCTACCTCGGAAGGATGGAAGGCTGAGTCAACCTTGAGCCGGTGAGATTTGAACTGCTGACCTGCGGATTGCAGTCAGCTAAAGTGGCCTGCAGTACCTGCCTCTAACCGCTGCGCCACCTTGGCTCAATTCACCTCGGTATGAAAGAGGGCTCCCCGCTTTCATGAGAGGTTCTTGCAGGAAAGAATTCATCAGCAAGATCCTGCTTCTTGCTTCTCATTCAATTCATTTCCGTTGTTAAGACTTTGTTTCTTCAAGCATCTTTGTCTTGGATCAAGTTATTCAAATCTGAGATGACCTACAAACTCACTGCTTCTCTCATTGCCTTGAATTAGACTCTGTTTTGGGCAAAGGATTAGCTTGCTTCCTAAACTTCATGCAGTTCCACAAAATCTGCGGAGAACTCAACTAGACAACAAAAATTCCACATTAAAAAAAGAAAGACCACCAATAACAAGACATGGCTAGGAAGTTACAAAGGAACTCTTCATTCCTTGTTCTACACAATTGAACATAAGATAAGACTTGTTAGATCAGGCCAAGATCCCATCTGGGTCAACATCTTGCATCATACAGTGGTCAACCAGCTGCCTTCAGAAGGTTCACAAACATGGCTAGGAGTTTGGTGGCTGCTCCCACTATTGGTCTATAATAGCAATAGCAATAGCAATAGCACTTAGACTTATATACCGCTTCATAGTGCTTTACAGCCCTCTCTAAGCGGTTTACAGAGTTCAGCCTCTTGCCCCCAACAATCTGGGTCCTCATTTTACCGACCTCAGAAGGATGGAAGGCTGAGTCAACCTTGAGCCGGTGAGATTTGAACAGCTGAACTGCTGAACTAGCAGTCAGCTGGAGTAGCCTGCAGTGCTTCACTCTAACCACTGCACCACCTCGGCTTTTCTGCGCCAGCTCTGCTATCTCTGATCCCAGAAGCACTAAAAACCCATGGATAACCTGACCTGCCATGAATCTGTGCAATCCACTTTTACAACCACCCAATTTTGTTTGCTGACCCCTGGCCCAAAGGCCACAATTTTAATTCTACGTGGTGTGAAAAAGATGGTTCTAAATCCCCACAAAGTTCCTTCTAACGGATGGATCCTGAATTCCAATACAAAATGCACCCTGCATGATTTTATTTGTGAATTGTTATGTCTCCCTTTTCCTCTACTTGCTCCAGGCTAAAAAGAAAAACAAAACAAAAAAACCCCACTGTCTTAATGCTTAATTTTCACGCTGAGTTCCGTGGTCAAATTTTCCTGCATTTCAAAATGGCAGAGGCTCAACTGAGTTTTCTTTTGAGATGATGGCAACAATATATCTCAACCGGGCATGCAATGAAACTGGGCTTCTATCAATAAATGCTAAAATGCACCTTGCTGAGACCTATTCATTCTGCCCAGATTGCAAACCTGACCGATTTTGGAGTGGGGTGGAAGTTGATTTGAGAAGAATGTAAAAAAGAAATATCCTTTTTGATATCCCCGCTCAACTGCACACTCAACTCTCTTCATCTTTTCCACGAGAATTGAAAAAGATTCATTGTTTTCTCCAGATGTAATGGCCTGCATTACATCCTCTTCTCTCGGTCCTTTGCATGCGTTAAAAGCAAGAGGAGAGAGAGAGAGAGAGAGAGAGAGAGAGAGAGAGAGAGAGAGAGAGAGAGAGAGAGAGAGAGAGAGAGAGAGAGAGAGAGAGAGAGAGAGAGAGAGAGAGAGAGAGAGATGGGGGGAACAAGCAGTCAGTAGTTCATGCATGCGATTAATTAGCTCTAACTGTCTTTTAATTCCAGCGTCCTTGCTTGGCTGTTAAATGCTTGTTAAAAGAAATGCAAGGAAACACAATGCCCGTTTCCAGCCATGTAGGTGGGAGAAAACATGGTGAAGGAAAAGCGAGCGGTTCTCAAAGAGGGCAAATTGCCAGTTTGCTGAAGGGAATCAGATTTGTTTTCTTTCCAGGATCTTCTCAATTTCTTCGAGGAGGAGATCTGAGTTGCTGAAAGCCTGAGTTCACTGCATCACCAAAGTCTCCTGCAGAAGCTTTGCTAAAACAAACAAGGAGCCGCCAGCAGGGCACAGCTGTACTCCAGCCCATCACAATCTGTACAGGAGGCCAAGGAGTTTGCTAGGGCTAATTTGGAAGGCCGCAAGCAGTTGTCACTGCATGAGAAATGGAAAAAAAAAAGTTTCCCAGCCCCTGGGCTGCTGGGGTGACTTGCTTCAGCTTGCTGCTATCTGCCAAAAGAATTGTCATCGCAAGCGATTCACACATGGGCACGTCTTCCAAAGCGCCTTTTCAGCAAGCAGGTTTTTTTTTAAAAAAAATCACCCTTAAAAATTAAACGCTTCTTAAACATCCCTTGCCGGCTCCACGGATGCTGAAGGCAAAATAGTTGGGAGCAGAAGGTAGCCCAGTACATTTGCTCAGGGGCAGGAATGTCCACAGAATGCAGGTAGTCTTCGACTCACAACCATTGCAAAGTCACAACGGCAATGAAAAAAGTGACTTACAACTGGTACCTGCACTTACGACTGCCGCAGCATCCCCATGGTCACATGATCAACATTTGGGTGCGGGACAACCAGCATGTATTTACAAAGGTTGCAGAGTTTGCAACCTTCCCAGCCAACTTCTGACAAGCAAAATCAATGGAGGAAGCTGGCTTTACTTAATGACTGCATTAAGTCGCTTAACAACTGCAGTGATTCACTTAACAACTGTGGTGAAGATCAGGTACTGCTACTGAACCACCATGCTTAGCAATGGAAATTCTCATCCCGATTTTGGTCGTAAGTTGAGGACTACCCGTATTGCAAAAAGCACAGGTGAGGCGTATCACATTCACAGTCCTGGCTGGTGGCGAAGGTGCTTTTTCTGCCATGTGACCCAGCCCACTTGCGCAGTCTCTGACATCGGTCCATACAACCAGGATGCTTCGTATGGGAAGTGCTGATTTCAGAGATGCTGCTCATCGTCTGTTTCCTTTCCTCACACTGCATAACTAAGTAGATTTGGATTTTGGAGTGTTCATTATGCTGGAGGCTTTTCAAGTGCTCAGTGTGAGCTCTGATCAAATCCAATTTAACTGATGTCCTCCCACTTTCCCTGCCCCTCCCTCCCTCCTTTCCCGAGAAGGAAACGGCTTAGCTTGCAGAAAGGATCAACAGGAACAAAACTTCTTTTTCTGCAGCAGAACATCAGGGGGATGTTTCCACCTCATACGTGAGAGTTAGTAAATAAACCCCTCAAACCACAGACAAGATTAATACATTAAAAGAATTGAGTGAGTTCAGAAGTATTTTACAAGAAATGTTTTGCACTCTCCTGTCCACAGTAGAATACCCTCCCCTACAAGGCCAAAAATTCTTGGTTTGGATAACTTAGAACTGCAACGTTTGCAGTTAGACTTAGGCATTGCATCCAAAATTGTACACAGTAATGTTTTACTGGTAAATGAGTTTTTTTAGTTAGGGTTAGGGTTAGGTAACATAATGCATGCAAATAATTGTTCGAAACGTAATGTAAACCATTCCAAACTTGATTGTAAAAAAATTCGATTTTTGTAACAGAATTAATTTGTAATGTTCTTTTGATAAATGTGAATACAGTGAACCCTCGCTATATCGCGGTTCACCTTTCACGGTCTCGCTGCTTCATGGATTTGCATCGTGCATTGTGTTCTGCATTCTGATTGGCTAAACCGTCTCTCCACTTCTTCTCTAACTGTGTGTCAATAACGTTGCGGTTTATACACGTACGTAAAACAGCTTGCCAAGAGCAGTGAAATACACGTGAGTCACTATTTGTCCTACTGTACTTTGTATTTTTTTCATAATCATTTTTCATTTTCTCCCGTTCTAATCCAATGACTCGGGTCACGGTGGGGCGGTGCTGATCTCCGCAATTTGAAGCCTTCAGTTCGTATTGATGATTAAAATTATTATTTTACAGTACAGTAGTTATTTGTAAAAAAAACGTTTATACAGTACTTTTATTTGTTAAACAAATGCTTGGGCCTGTAAAAAGGTTTTGTTCTTTGGTTTCAATGTATTATGGAGTATTTCATTGTATAATAATTGTAAAAAAAATAAAGGTTACTACTTCACGGATTTCGCCTATCACGGATTCTTTTTGGAACGTAACCCCCGTGAAAAACGAGGGTTCACTGTATATATAAAGATAAGTACAAATCTGACCATTGCAAAAACAAATGATAGTTAGAAACACTTTGCCTAGGACGAGGCAACACCAGAGCCCAAGGTCTGTGTTTGGGCTTTCTGTTTTGGAGACCAGCAGAAGTCTCTCTCTGGAAGGTTGGTCTGCTTCACACCTGTCAATTTCTTTCTCTTAGGTTACAAGTCTTCAGTAAACACATCACTCCTGGCCTTATTACAATCTGTTTCTGAAAATAATGGAAAGGTTCAAGTTTTCATGAGCTGCCTCTGCGGAATCTCAGCCCTCTGAAGGATTCCAACTTCCACATCCTGGCTAAGACAAATTTCCTCCCAGTTGAGGATTTCACCATCGGCCAATCTGAGGTACCTACCAACAATTCCAAGCTAACATCTATACATGGAAAAGCAAATCTGAAGACCGCACAGAGCACAGATGGAAGCACGCCAACTAGCTCAAAAAAAAAAAGAGGGGGCAAGCGATCTGTTATGTAGGACAGGAAGGAACATGAACATCAAGAAGGTTTGAACTTCGGTTTTATAAATAGGACTAGTTATTGAATACCAGCTGGTGCCAACGTTCTTTTGATTTACTCTTTCCAACTTGTCTTCAATAAATGTTATTTGTTCTTAGCTTTTGGTTTTTTTTTTCTCCATAAACGTATCAAAGGGACATCGTGGCGGCAAACCAGAAGTCATATTCAGTGGGGCATTTCCATCCAGGAGGGCCTCCAATTTTAGGAGTCCTCCAGGACATGGTACTTCTTTCTCCTTCCTCCGGGAAAATTCACTTACTGTATCTTTCAAAAATTGAGGAAGATAATCTCATGAACAAGTCAAGAAAAGGGGTGCCAGTTACATAGAGGGGTTGCAAACATCTGAAAGTGACACGGTTTTCACTTGAAAAAAGGGTCCTGAATATTAACTCATCTCCCCATTATAGCAATAGCAATAGCCTTTAGACTTATATAGCAATAGCAATAGCACTTAGACTTATAAAGCGCTTCACAGTGCTTTACAGCCCTCTCTAAGTGGTTTACAGAGTTCAGCATATTGCCCCCAACAATCTGGGTCCTCATTTTACCGACCTCAGAAGGATGGAAGGCTGAGTCAACCTTGAGCCTGGTGAGATTTGAACAGCTGAACTGCTGAACTAGCAGTCAGCTGAAGTAGGTTGCAGTGCTGCTTTTAACCACTGCGCCACCTCGGCTCCTATATACCGCTTTACAGCCCTCTCTAAGCGGTTTACAGAGTCAGCCTATTGCCCCCAACTCATTTTACCGCCCTCGGAAGGATGGAAGACTGAGTCAACCTTGAGTCAGTCAGGATCGAACGCCTGGCAGTGAGCAGTGAGTTAGCCTTCAGTACTGCATTCTAACCACTCCATCACGGCACATCCTTATTTGAAATCTTATAATCTTATTTGAACTATGAATGGAAAAGAAGCTTTTCTGGGGGGGATCCATTGCTAAGGTGACTGTGTTTATATGGCACCTTTCATGTCTTTCCTACCTCAAAATGGCACCAACCCAAATCTGGCAGGACAATGAGAAGCTTGTGGGTCACCAAAACATGTTTTCCTACAGGTAGTCCTTGACTTACAGCTGGCCATTTAGCGACTGTTCAGAAGTCACAATGAATACCCCTCAAGGTACTTATGACCTGGTTCCAAAGTTCCAATAGACATCCCCCCCCCGGTCACATGACTACATCTGGTGCTCAACAACCAGCCCACATTTACGGTATTTGCAGGGTCCCATGGTCATGTGACTGTGTTTTATGATGTTTTTGCTGAAAACTGACAATTACTTCCTGTTCTCGGCAAAAACAGCCCATAGCGAACAATTGGTTGGTTTTACAATTGCAGCATTTGCTCTATGACCGCAGCGTTCACTTAATGACCACTGCAACAAACGATGGTAAAAATGGGTTGTGATCCTCTTTACAACCATAATGGGCAGGCTCCAATACAGTGGAGGACTACCCGCATTCAAAAAAACCCCTTTACTTTCAGAGGTATATTACCTGCAAGAGTTAAGAAAAAATTGCATTGCATTTTCTGTTTCTACATAGGCACGCGTAAAAGATATGCTAAATATATTGATCTTCCGTTGCCAAGCGCAGTTCTATTCAAGACCTAATATAATAAATCTTCATCCAGCCCCAAGCTTAAAATGTCTAATTCCTGGTGTTCATAAATACCAAATACTGGGGACATACCCCAGAAGGACATATGCTTCTTTAACATGCAGCAATCAATGCTGGCTATTGACTATCCTCTTGATTTTAGCCCCAAATTTGGAGATAATAGGACAAGATGTGCTAAGTATATTGATTTTTCACTGTCAAGCATAGTTCCTCCCTTCAGATGCCACTGAATTTTACCTAAATCAAAAATACAAACTGACTTCCAAGAATCCTCTTAGGAATACATTTGTCAAAGTGTCACTGGAGGCTAAAAATATTATTTTCATTAATATGAGCAGTATTTCAAAAAGCTGAACAAAGGATTGGAGGCATTGGAGAAGGCTTCGGACCTCGACAAGTTGCTACCAAATTCAACTGAAATGAGATTTATAAGGAATTTATTTTGGGGGGAGGGGTGGGTTCCTACTCAATCCAACTGTTTTTGTATATGAGCCGTGGTGATGCAGTGGTTAGAGTGCAGTACTGCAGGCTACTTCTGCTGACTGCTGGATGCCTGCAGTTTGGCAGTTCAAGTCCCACTGGCTCAAGGTTGACCCAGCCTTCCATCCTTTCGAGGTGGGTAAAATGAGGACCCAGATTGTTGGGGGCGAGAGGCTGTAAACCGCTTAGAGAGGCATGTCAAGCACTATGAAGCGGTATATAAGTCTAAGTGCTATTGCTATATAGGTAGTCCTTGACTTCATTTAGTGACCATTTGATGTTACAAAGAGGCTGAAAAAAGTGACTTACAACCGTTCTTACACTTACATTGCAGCATCCCCACAGTCACATGGCCAAAATTTGAGGACTTGGCAATTGGCATCTTTTTTACAACAATTGCCACACCCTATTCATGTCATGTCATGTGATCTCCATTTGTGACCTTCCAGCTAGTTTCCCACAAGCAAAGTCAACTGGGAAGCTGAATTCGCTTAACGGACATGATTCACTCAACTTCAGCAATGGTTTCCTCAACAACCATGGGAGAAAAAGATTATAAAAGAAAGGGCAAAGTGCTTAATAACTGCCTTGCAGAACAACGGAAATTCTGATCTCAACTGTGGTTGGAAGTTGAGGACTGCCTGTACATATCTGTTCCCCAGATATGCTGAAAGAATCCAGTTCAAGGGGGTGCATAAAATACTCTTCTATTCTATTCCCTCCTCTTCCTTTTTCTTTTTTTCTCTCCTGGTGTCTTCACTTGGTTAGGCAAGAGAGGGTGGGAGGAAACATGGTTTCTACTGGCAACCCAGGATGGAAGCAGGCCAACTTGCTTAAATGTGCATCCCTATCTACATGGGTCGGTGCTGAGACCGCACAGAGACTTACCCGGCTCGCTGCTTTTTGGATTTATCTGAGATGCCATCTCGAGACATCAGCTTGTTAAATACAATGATCCCAATCAGCATGTTGACCTGGATAGGAGAGAAATTTGTGATAAGCAGTGATCAGGAACTCTTTCCTTTCTAAACCATGGTTTGCTCTAAATTTTTAGGGGTAGCCAATCATGGCAATTTTAAGATCAGTGGACTTCAGCTCCCAGAATTCCACAGCCAGCTATTGGGAATTGAAGTCCACGGGTGTTAAAGTTGCCCAAGTTGGAAACCCTGGCTCTAGAATATAGAACTGATGATCAAGTGCCCGTAAATGACATAAAAGCCAATACTCCACAATAAAGGGAAATCAGCATACCAACTGTTAAAAAGGCATGCTCCTTCCATTTGAGAAAAAGAAAATTTTTTCATGACATTGCTTTCAAACAAGAAGAGAGTATCAGTGAACTTCACCATTCTTTGTCATTCTTCTTATACTTTCTGAATAATCAGGAAGGCAAGATATGTGTGTGAATATCCTGCTTTTCATTATACCATTATCTCTCTTGCTGTCTGCAATTCCCCATTTAGTAGGGAAATACTTTTTTTCTTTCTTCTTTTCTTTCTTTCTTTCTTTTTTTCTTTTTTTCTTTCTTTCATTAATTAATTAATTAATTAATTAATTAATTTATATGATGCTCATCTCCTCAATAAGTTGACTCTGAGGAACTCATTGTAGGAAGCTCTCCTGAATCACATCTAATAACAAAGTAATTTTAAAAAAGTTCAATAGAAATTAAATTAAGTTCTCAAGAACTTTGAGAGGAAGGAAGGAAAGGTGGGAGGGAGGGATGAAGGATTTTCACAGGGAAGTAAACTTGTTAACTAAAACAGCTGGATTTAGTTGTATTAATGTTGGCTTTTATATCTTGGTTCGCATTAATTTTTACTACACATTTTATCATTCTTTTAAGATATCTGTACTGGGAATATTACAGCCCTTTTCAAACTTGTAACTTTATCTCAATTTAATTTAATTTAATTGAACGTTCTTATAGGCTGCCCAAATCCCGTGGGACTCAGGGCGGCGTACAATACAGAGAAGAACAATTCATAAAAACAGTTATAAAAACAACATAAAAACAACAATTAAAAGATTATTTAAAAAGATCCATCATTCATACCAGGGGGGAGACCAGAGATGTTCTAATTGGTCTCACTTTCACCCCGCCTGCCGGAAGAGCCATGTTTTTATTGCTTTATGGAAGGCCAGCAGGGTGGGGATAGTCCTGATAGTCATTTTTATACTGCAAAGGCAGATTAAGCTAGAGAAGCACAGGGTTCAGAGAGATCCTGGCTAAATGAGGCATAGGGCTAAGGTATGCTTCAGTTTGGTCTGTTGAATAAGCACTAGTAATAAGGGTTCTTATGGCACACTAGATAATTCAAAAGCAAATTATCCACACTGTGTCTGTGTCTAATAGCTTTGATCACAGTTTCCAGGGATGGAAATGAAAACAGAAGGTTCCTCTCCTTCTGAATCCAATTTGGACAAAGCCTACGATGTAGTGATCATGCCACATCTTTTCTCTCTCTCAAAAGCTGAGGAAGTGGGACAAATTTCGCTCTTTAGCATGACGGGCTCTTCATGCAATTTTTGGTGGCCACTAAACTCCCCAAGGAGGGCTGCTTTTCCTCTACCAATCCAAATAGTTCCTCTTATTCCTCAGAAGATGTGAGGCCTTCCATCCTGCTCCCATCCTCACCTGGTTAAGAAATGTCTAGGTCAGTGTTTCCCAACCTTGGCAACTTGAAGATGTCTGGACTTCAATTCCCAGAATTCCCCAGCCAGCGAATTCCCAGGGAATTCTGGGAGTTGAAGTCCAGACATCTTCAAGTTGTCAAGGTTGGGAAACACTGGTCTAGGTAGAGGGGAAAAAGCCCAGCACCAATGGGAAAAGTTAGGGATATCATCAAGAGGTGGTTGATAGTTTGGACTTCAATTTCCTCCCCTCCCCTTACTACCGCTCTCTATTCTGCAGCTGTAATGGGTTGCAGAATTTGGGGGCATGGACGGATAATTTTCCCATCAACTCAAGTCAAAAAGTGTGATTTTCAGTGAGCCTTTATAGGTTCTTGACTGTTCACAACAGCGTCAATGAAACGGAAACCCCACCAATGGGAAAGAATGAGATCAGCCCAAGTCAGATCATTGGCACCCTAGAAAAGTATCTGAGTTCTCACCAGAACAATCACAGCCGCAGGACCAACAAAGGCATACAGCAATCCTCCTTCAAGGGACAGCCAGCAGCTGGAGAAAAAAGAAAAACCATTTCAAAGCTAAACAAGAGCAGGAACAAGCATCCAAAGAATTACCATATCTGATGCCTCCCCACGTGACCAACCCATCTTGCCTTAGTCCCATCTCCTCTAAAGAAGAGATCCATCTCCCTGTACCTTTAATGGTGAATCTTTGAATGATCAAAAGGATCTTAGGGTGATCAGAAGAGCCAGAGGTGGGTTCCTCCCAGTTCGGACTAGTTCGCCCAAACTTGTAGCAAACCGCTGGTGATGTCATGATGACATCACGGAACTGATTTGGTCGGTGCCGGTCCTTGGGCGCCCCAATCTCTTTTTTTTTGAAATTTTTTTGATTTTTTTTTTTGATTTTTTTCCGGGGTTTTCTTCTTCTGCGCATGCGCAGAAGCCAAGTTTCCAGTACTGCACATGCGTCACCATCTTGTTTTTAGATTTTTAATTTTTTTTATTTTTTCGGCACTGCGCATGCGCCCGCCCACGAGGCGCGGCCACACGGCGTGGGAGGAAGCGAACCGGCAGCGAGGTAAGTTAGAACCCACCCCTGAGAAGAGCCATGGATGGGATCAGCGGTGGGTTGCTCCTGGCTGGGCCCGGTTCTGCGAACCAGTAGCGGTAGCAGCGGGAGGCTCCACCCACCCGCCCAGGACGCTTCTGTGCACATGCAAGCACGCACATGAACCAGTAGCAATGGGTTTTAGAACCCACTACTGGATGGGATCTAAAAACTGCCTGGCCAGGTTATCAAAAATGAAGATAGAGGCAATAAGCAATCAGTCCAGTGCAAAGATATGAGAGGGTGTTATTTAAAATCAGAAAGAGAAAATGAGGCTCACTGGACATTGACCAGTAAGGTGACCTCCCATCTCTCCAATCCTCATCAGATGATATTTGATTTGGGGCGCTTTCCAAGATGGATCTCTGTACCTTGAAATCCCTCCTCACCCTAACCTTCATGGAATTGACAAGCAATGGAAGTGGAGTAACTATTCAACACTGCCCCCCTCTCCAATCCTTCTATCCCAGCGAAACCTACTAGCTGGCTGTTCCATATCCTTTGGTCCGAGTGAAGCCAACTGAAACTGCAACTACCAAGGCTGGAAGACCTGGGCAGGAAAGAAATAGACATAAAGTGTAAGTGTAATTGTAAGACTGCCCAAGAAATTGTGAGAATTTTCAGGGGACAGTGCTGAAATCTTAAAATATTTTTTTGCCAAGAATGGGGAAATATCATGAAGTGGCAAGAGTTGACTGTGTATGTGTGTATGCATACATGTGCATATACAAATACAGTACACAAGCTCAGAGGGAGGGAGGGAGGGAGAGATTGAATGTCTAGGAGATTCTGGGAATAGGGAGGATAGAGAAGGATAATTATGGGAGTGGGATCCATACAGAAAAGTTTGCTTTGCCTAGGAAAGAGGGACGTGCGAGAAAGAGACTCAAAGTAACTCTGCCTTAATTACTCTAAGTATCAGTTGATCTGCTATGGCAGCCTTTCAAGATTCTATTTTGAAATTGAATCTATTTCAAAAGATAGAAATAGAATAGTTAATGATAGAACAGTTTGCCAGTTTAACCAATCAAAGAGTGGCAGTTGGAGATTTGTCACTTTAATTCTGGATTTCCTAACTTCCTTTAAGAGGTTCTTAAATTAGACTCATTTTCAGAGTCTACACAACTCATAGATCCCAAAGCTAACCTGGGTCCTGATTCACATAACATGCTAAAACATCCCAAAATAAACTATGGTTAACACTAACTAAGCTTAGCCTATTGTGAGAATGCAGCTGCTATGCCTTTTGCTGATCTGGTTAAACATATTGTGCAAATTCAACCATCCAGTGATGAACCAAGGGCTATCAGGCCACTCAGAGTCACTTGAACCATGAGATGGGTAGCAAATAAATTTGATACATAAAATAAAAATAAAATAAAATTCTAGATGAGAATGAGAATTTTTCTCTTACCCCATCCGAGGCAGAGGAAGCGTTTACGAACTAGCCGAGTTCGGACTCTGCCAATCACAGCCAAGTAAGATTGCCAAGCCTCAGTCAGCACCCAACAGAAGGAAGAGAGGAAGAAGAAATGGAGGAAGGCAGCTGTCATGGTGCAGATACCCTGGAGGAGGAAGAAAACAGGAGTCATCTGGATGAAGAGGAAGAGAGCCTTCGTCATTTCATGAGAAGAGTCCGCCACTCCTCTGCTCGCAACAGAATACCTTATGCCACTAGACTTGAAATTTTGGGCCTGGACAACCTAGAACTACGCCACCTATGGTCTGACCTAAGTGTAGTACATAAAATTATCCACTACAATGTCAATGACTACTTCAGCTTCAACCGCAACAATACACGAGCACACAATAGAGTCAAACTCAATGTAAACCGCTCCAAACTCGACTGCAGAAAATACGACTTCAGCAACAGAGTAATCAATGCCTGGAATGCACTACCTGACTCTGTGGTTTCTTCCCCAAACCCCCAAAACTTTAACCTTAAACTGTCTACAGTAGACCTCTCCCCATTCCTAAGAGGTCTGTAAGGGGCGTGTATAAGCGCACCTGCGTGCCTACCGTCACTGTCCTACTGTCCCCATTTATTCGTATTCATTTCATATATTCATAATTATGTTTATACTTATATCTGTTATCTAATACATGCCTGATGAAATAAAATAAATAAAATAAATCAAAGGCACTCACTCACAGGTTTCTGTGCCTAATGATGAGAACCGCAAAGTGACAAAGCATGCATTGTGCGACACAAGTATGAAAAATGTATAGCTTGCATTGGGTTGTGGTGTCTTGCAACACACATTTTTGTCACCCGTTCCTCTTGTCTTTCCTGCAGGGCCCTATGCATTTCCTACAAAATACGCATCTTGCCACGGGTGGAAGTCTATTTAATAACAATAATAACAACGATGGTATTCATTACTGATGATATCAATTAGTCTTTACAGGTAGTCCTTGCTTTACGACCATACTGGAGCCTGCTTATTACGGTCATAAGTCATGAGGGTTGTAAAATATTTCACCTACGTGACCAATCCAATTCTATGACTTTTTTTGGGGGGGGGGGGCAGAGATTGCTAAGTGAACCAATTGCTCACTGGAGGCTGGTTTTGCCAGAAACTGAAATTAAACATCTTTTCTTTTTCCAAAAAAATGTCATAAAATGCTGTCACATGACCACAGGATGCTGCAAATGGCCTTAATTGCAGGCTGGTTGCCAACCCTCCACAATGAAGTCATATGACTGCAGGTGGTTGCCCCCCCCTTCCCCGAACTGAGTCATCAGTACCCATGGGGAGGTCCATTGTAACTTTGAACAGTCCCTAAGTGACCAGTCATAAGTTGAGGACTCTGTTTATTACACATTTAACACAGTGCAAATCTATAGTGCAGTACTGCTCATCCTGTAAGACATTATTTCTTATTCTAACCGGCCCTATTTCCTAACTGGTTAGCAAAGGCCAACCTTGAGTTTACAGTCAAGTCATCACTTCTAAATCAAGAGCTTCCTGTCCCAAGGACAGTTACCATCTGTTTAGCTTCCTGCAACCCCAGTCAATTTCCAGACAATGTCCATGCTATGGGGGAGTTCTGGCAAGTGCAGCTGTGAACATCTGGAGGACACATACTACAGGGAAGGCTGTTGTACATTAGGGGGCAATGCATCTTTCCTCCATGAAATCCTGAGGCCCATCTGATCAACCTTGTCTTAATATTTTATCATAGAAGAAGACTTCTATCACATGTGAAGCTGCAGAGGTTTTATACAGCAGCCATAACTATGATCTGAGCAACGTTTTTAATTTTTTTCTTTTCAGTTTTGCTTGGTATTTGTTATTCTTGCTACTTTTTTTTCTGCTTGTTTCTGATCTCTAATTGTAATTAAAAGCAAGTTCTCTCCCTAGCCCACAACCTCTGTTAAGGAGTTATTGTGCTGTTAAGCACATACACAGCAAAATGTGCTGTAGTAATGGTGTTGCAGTTTGATATGAATGCTATTCAGTCAATAAACAGAATATCTTTAATATGTAAAAAATAGTAGCAAAGTTAAATAGGAAGTCTAAGTCATACACAGTTATTCAGTCAATGCGAAGTTTCTTCTTCTTGCCTATCTTTTTTTTAACTCACAAACAAAGATTACAGCTATCACTTAATTCTATACTATCACAGACAGTTACTTCTTCTCTTCACAGCAATTCCACAGAGTCATAAAGTAATCTACTCATCAGTAAAGCAGCAGAGAGTCTTCAATCCGGAACACACCGTCAAACACCACTCACTACACTGAACCACAAACCACCAACCATAAACCATCAACCACCAACCATCAACCACACTGAGCATGCTCTCTTGCTTACTTATATAGTAATCATCCACAATGAATTTAAAGCAATATACACATAACAATGATTTGTGGCTTAATCATATATTAACACACCCAATAGTTTGAACAGAGTTCTAACAAACTCATCATTATTTCAGCAGCAGAGCCGTGACATCATTTAGAAGAGTGATTCTCAATCTGTGGTCTGCAGACCCCTGCAGGGCTGTGATGTCATCACAGGGGGAGGCTGCGAAGGCTTGAAGAAATGTTACGATTTAAATCTTGAGTTAGGTCTTGGTGGTCTGTGGTCATAGTCCCTGACCACAAAAGGTATTTTGTGGCCACAGTATGAGCTAGGTAGGAGCCGTGGTGGCACAGTGACGAAATAAAACTCAGAGGCTGAGCAGGGGAAGCAAATATCCTACCAGTCCTCCATCTTGACACATGCTCACTCGGTGGCACAGTGGTTAGAATGCAGTACTGCAGGCAACTTCTGCTGACTGCCGACTGACTGCAATTTGGCAATTTGAATCTCACCGGCTCAAGGTTGACTCAGCCTTCCATTCTTCTGAGGTCGGTAAAATGGGGACCCAGGTTGTTGGGGGCAATAGGCTGACTCTGTAAACCGCTTAGAAAGAGCTGTAAAAGCACTGTCAAGTGCTTTACATATAAGTGTAAGTGCTATTGCTATTTAAAAGGGATCTGTGGTGAAGAAAAGGTTGAGAACCACTGATCTAGAAAATCAAATAAATGAATCACTGCAGCAACCGAGTGGATTGAAACATCCACTGGAGTCACTGAAGCTGATGGCCACTGAGAGCAAAAGGCAGGAAGGAAAATGGATTAGAGAAGGATGGCAAGAAAACAAAAGTTGTTTTGCAAATCTGCTGCAATTGGAGGGTGTGTCTCTGGCACTCCTTAAAAAGGAACGCCAAGTGAGAGAGGTTGTTCCTACTATGCACGGGAACTCTGGGCATTGTTGAAATGATTTCTTGCACCATGTATATATATATAAAACTCCCGAAGCATGATGCTGAGCTCTAGCTGTTGTTTGTTTGCAGTTGACATTTATTGAATTTAAGAGCAGGCCCTCGAGACATCATTGAGCTGAATTTCAAACCTCGGAAACAATCCACCCTGTTTTTCCTCGCAGGTTGCAAAATGGCTGCTTTCCCAACTCCTCCCTCTTGCATTTCCTCTGGCTTTAATCAATCAATGCTTTGATTAGGTTTATGGATAGATGGACAAGGTGGCAAAAGGACACATTGGGCTCAAATCCATGCTCTGGAAAAAGAGCTGAGCCCTCCCTATTATTGCACACGAGAGGGACATAAAATGCACTCACCACATGAATGTGTCCATCGAGGAAGTATGAAATCAAAGCCAAGTTGGGATCATAAGCCTGGGACATGTCCACTAGTCTTGTGCTGATTCTTTCCTGAAGCTCCCTGCTTCAGTAGACCAAGTTGGTCTTATGACCAACTTGGAGTCCAAATGGAAATAAACCTCTAAAAGCAACAGAACCATTTTTTCCCCTTACACAGTTCCACGGTCTATTATTGATTGCATGTGTGAATCCATGCCACAGGTGTTGATTCTCTGGTAAATATGTGGGTGAAGTAAGGTTTCAACCAGAAATGTCTTTCCTTTCCTTTGTATCTTTATCTATTCTATGACAGGAGATTTCTTTGGTGGCATCAGAATGTGCAGATCTGGCCAAAATGTCTCACTGAATCAGCAAAGAGAATTAAGTCCACATAAATGCCTGTGGTATCCTTTTTCTCTCCTTCTCTCCTCTCTTGTCTGTCTTCCCTTTCTCTCTTTCTTCTCTCTTCTCTCCCTCCCTCCCTGGCACATACACATCATTATCAGTGTTTGGAAACATCAAAGCTGGCTCCCACTGGATGGGCCATGCATACCTTGTTCGAAAAACAGTGGGAGCCAGCTGCTGGGTGTAAATTACTTTCCATTCTCCCACCATTCACCCACTTCATCAGCTATAAATGGACTTTCGTAAAGAGACTGCAGCAGTACAATAGAACATCTCTCATCCCCAGAACACTTGTTTTATTTTATTTTATTTTATTTTTTCCAGCCTTTTCTTCTCTTTTCAAACAGATTCTGCAGGAATCTGAGAAGAAAGAATGGTTCTGCGGGCGGTCTACTTTGATGGGCCAAACTGGTAAAGTCTTTAAATGCAGCTCTATAAAAGCTGTCATTCCACTACAGTGCTTTTTGACACCAGCAAAACTCTCACTTCCACACAAGAGGGGCAACAACCCAGAATAACCAACCCCTTTGTCTGTTTCCAGCCCTTGTTTGAACATGTGGCGATGCTTTCAATTTGACAGGAATTTCCTTAGCAAGACAAATTTGGCCTATCCAAGATCATTGCCACTTGTTGTGTGGTACACCCATTGCTTCGCTTGTGCTTACAATGGGCTTTCTCTGTTTCAAGAAAAAAATGGGTCCAGGCTATCTGAGGAACCATCTCACCCCAATGGGATTGATCTGCTCCACCATGCTGGCAGAAAGGGCATGCTGTGGAACCCGTGCATCAAGGAATTCTGGCTGGTGGGATCAAGGAAAGGAGCTTTTTCTGCTGTGGCTCCTGTCCTTTGGAACATGGTGCTCCTTGAGGTCCACATCCATCCTTTTGGCCTTACAAAAGGGCCAGAAGACCTGGCTCTGTCAATTGGCCTGGGGCCCCAATGGAGGCACATTATTCTCAAAGGTGGCTAATGGACTTAAATAAGATGCCATCTCCTCCCTGTGTGCATCCTTCTCCTTTCCTTCCAATCTTGTTAATTTTAAACCAATTTTAGTGTTATTACTTGTTGTTTTAAGGGTTTAGCCTCTAGATGAGAGGAGCAGCATATAAGTTTACTAACTAATTAAGTTGGTGTTGGAGATGATTCTTGTCAGTCCCTTGGACTGCAAGTCAATCCTAAAGGAAATCAACCCTGTCTGCTCTTTAGAAGGACAGATAGTGAAGATGAAACTCAAATACTTTGGCCACCAAATGAGAAGAGGGGGACTTCTTGGAAAACACCCTGATGTTCAGAAAGATGGAAGGCAAAAGGAGAATAAGGCAGAGGATGAGATGGTTAGATAGTGTCATTGATGCAATGAACGTGAATTTGGGCAGATTCCGGAAGACAGTGGAGGACAGGGGGGCCTGGTATGCTATGGTCCATGGGATTGTGAAGAATTGGACATGACTTAGCAACTGAACAACAACTACAATTAACTAGCTAGCTAGCTACAGGGCAGTAATGTATTATGCATCAGGCCATTTGCCAATGAGTCAGGGAATGATGGTATGTCAAAAGAGCTGCTTCAACAGTCTTTGGTCTTCCTGTGTCAGATTAACCTGACAGGGTTACGAAGAAGAGTTGGTAGTTATGGTGTGCTCAGGACCAAAATTATCACAGCAAATGGAAGGAAGGTTTTAGTTCTTCTCCCCATAGGTGAAACTTAGCAAAGTAGGGCTATTTATTGCATTGGGTGAACACTTAACATTTTCCCCAGCTCTTTAGCCAAAGAGTTGTTGCAGATTTCCAAATCTTTGTAAACAAATGGAACAGAAATAAAAGCCGCAGAAAGGGGGTACACATGCTATTGCTGATCCTAAAAGACTGAAATTGATTGCACTAAAGAAGTTGGGATGGAAATGTTGAGAGGGGAAGGAAAACAAGAAGTAGGATAAAGGGGCAACCTTGATTCTCAGAAATGGGGGTTGACCTATTTAGCACAGTTTTAAAAAAGTATGCATATATAATGGCATTTCAGATTTGTGTTTTTTTCAAAAGGGTTTTGGAACACACAGGCACACTAGTACTCATTTGCAGCTCTTTTTTCTTCTTTTTGAATTTTACTATACAAAAAATCCCCTTCCTACATCTCCAATAGAGAAAAAAAATGATTGCACAGCAAAAAAGAATATCTAGATATTTTATAATGATTAAAATGAACTAAACATGAAAAACACACACAAGAAAAGCAAAATAGCAGAGAAAAGATCTACATAGGAACTAAAATAGAAAGTTAATTAAACCCTTAAACTTATCAAAAAATCTAGACCACATCAACATATTTTTTATTTTATTTTTTAACACAGAGAACTTTAAAAAACAGGTTAGTGAATCCATACCCTGGATCTGTTAAACAACCCTTAAAGTGTTTATAATATAACAAATACAGTATCAAAATGTCCTCCCTGTTTAAGCATTCCTTGAGCAGTTCAATAACAACAAAATTGTATTTTCTGATGAATTAATTTCAATTTTTTAAAATTGTAAGAAGCCTATTTTAAATTTGGTAATACCTGGACCTATTGATACTCCAAAATGCTGTATTCCAATTCTTCATTCTATAGTTTAGATCCAAAGCAACACTAACATGCACATTAATGTTTATATATAGCAGGGGTGTGTGTGTGTGTGTGTGTGTGTGTGTGTGTGTGTGTGTGTGTGTGTGTATAAAGGCACAAAGGCTTAAGATAATAATTGCTTGATAGAAAGAAGGGTGGAAAGCATAATTCTATGTCATTTTCTTTTCATTCTTTTTTTGTATTTTTTTATTAATTTACTTTTTAATTTCTTAGAAAACTTAATTATTACTTTACATTCAAGCAGGTCTTTAAAGCAGCCATATCATTTCTTCGATTGCCCAACACCTTTAGGTCTGAAGCACAGTACAATCCTAAGACATTTACTGTAGGTTTGAAACAACACAATGGAACGTGCACTTTGTGAATGCATTATAGTCCACAATAACTCACAAAGCTTCAGAAAAACAAAAATCTGCCTTCCTCGATGCCCTGCCAAATCCTTGATTGACAAGAAAACAACCAGGAAGGTAAACTGATAACTGGGGAAATGCTTTTATTTTTAATTAAGCGCCATCATTGCCTAAATTAGAAGGCAAAATCTAGCACATTTTGAAAGCTAATTCATTCTAGATTCCAATTTGGTCTATTATTTTCTGGCTTTCCACCAAAAATAAATGTGCCCAATAACGAAAATCCATAAGAAACATCCTGAAGCAGAGTACGATTAAACACAAAAGTATGACAGAAGCCATCCTATGTTCTCCTTTTTGGAAGGAAATGGTTTTTCTCACCTTACTGAGCATCTGGGACTGTCCCACCAAGATCAACACATTGGAGGCCAAAATAGAGAGACAAAAATTCAGAAGAATGATGGAACGTTCAGATTTGATAAACCTAGAAAACAAAAGAGCAGGTGAGGGAGCCTTTTTGACATATCTGGACCTTGGAGGTTCACTTCCTTCTATCCAGGACATGGCATGTAAGTGCTGCTAGAGCAGGATCCATAGTATTGTCCGGGATGTTATACATCCTTTTCATGACCAGCTTTCTTTGTTACCTTCTGGAAGGAGGTTTCGTGCTATCCGAAGCAGAAGAACTAGATTCTGTAATAGCTTTATACCATTTAGCATCAACCTTGTTAATTCTCAACACTCTTTTTTCTGCTATGTATTCAAAATCAGGGGTGAAATCCAGCAGGTTCTGGAGAACCGGTAGCGGAAATTTTGAGTAGTTCGGAGAACCGGTAGCGGAAATTTTGAGTAGTTCGGAGAACTGGCAAATACCACCTCTGGCTGGCCCCAGAGTGGGGTAGGAATGGGGTTTTTGCAATATCCTTCCCCCAGGAGTGGGGTGGGAATGGAGATTTTGCAGGATCCTTCCCCCAGGAGTGGGGAGGGAATGGAGATTTTGCAGTATCCTTCCCCAAGGAATGGGGAGGGAATGGAGATTTTGCAGTATCCTTCCCCAAGGAGTGGGGAGGGAATGAAGATTTTGCAGTATCCTTCCCCCAGAAGTGGGGAGGGAATGAAGATTTTGCAGTATCCTTCCCCCAGGAGTGGGGAGGGATTGGGGATTTTGCAGTATCCTTCCCCCAGGAGTGGGGAGGGAATGAAGATTTTGCAGTATCCTTCCCCAGAGTGGGGAGGGAATGGAGATTTTGCAGTATCCTTCCCCCAGGAGTGGGGAGGGAATGAAGATTTTGCAGTATCCTTCCCCAGAGTGGGGAGGGAATGGAGATTTTGCAGTATCCTTCCCCCAGGAGTGGGGAGGGAATGAAGATTTTGCAGTATCCTTCCCCCAGGAGTGGGGAGGGAATGAAGATTTTGCAGTATCCTTCCCCAGAGTGGGGAGGGAATGAAGATTTTGCAGTATCCTTCCCCAGAGTGGGGAGGGAATGGAGATTTTGCAGTATCCTTCCCCCAGGAGTGGGGAGGGAATGAAGATTTTGCAGTATCCTTCCCCAGAGTGGGGAGGGAATGAAGATTTTGCAGTATCCTTCCCCCAGGAGTGGGGAGGGAATGAAGATTTTGCAGTATCCTTCCCCCAGGAGTGGGGAGGGAATGAAGATTTTGCAGTATCCTTCCCCAGAGTGGGGAGGGAATGGAGATTTTGCAGTATCCTTCCCCTGCCACGCCCATCAAGCCACGCCCATAGAACTGGTAGTAAAAAAAATTGGATTTCACAACTGATTCAAAATGGACTGTGATTAAAGTGTGTGTGTAGTATATGTATGTATGGGTATGTATATATATTTCTTCTTTTGAGAACGGGCATCAGAATTTCATTTTAATGTGTGTCATTGTGCACATAGAAAAACGGCAATACAGGTAGACCCTGACTTATGACCACAATTGAGCCCAAAATTTCTGTTGCTATGTTAAGACAGTTGTTAAGTGAATTTGACTCCATTTTACAACCTGTCTCGGAACAGTTGTTCAGTGAATCACTGCACCTGTTAAATCAGTATCACAGCTGTTAAGTGAATCTGGCTTCCCCATTGACTTTGCTTGTCAGATATTCGCAAAAGATGATCACATGACCTCAGGATACTGCAAAGGTCTAAATCTGAGTCAGTTGCCAAGCCTCTGAATTTTGATCACATGACCATGGGGATGCTGCAATGGTTGTAAGTGTGAAAATGGTCATAAGTCACTTTTTTCAGTGTGTTGTAACTTCAAAAAGTCACTAAGCGAATTGTTGTAAGTCAAGGATTACCTGTAAAGATTATCTTATCTTATCTTATCTTATCTTATCTTATCTTATCTTATCTTATCTTATCTTATCTTATCTTGTCTTGTCTTGTCTTGTCTTGTCTTGTCTTGTCTTGTCTTGTCTTGTCTTGTCTTGTCTTGTCTTATCTCTTATCTTATCATCTCATCTCATCTCATCTTATCATCTTATCTTATCTTATCATCTTATCTTATCATCACCAGAACAACTAGACACAAGGACAGTTTTTCCCCGAATGCCATCACTCCGCTAAACAACTAATTCCCACAACACAGTCAAATTGTTTACTATGACTGTACCTAGTACCTTTCTCTTCCCACTTATGGCTATAACCATGTTGCTTGTATCTTTACAATTTATATTGTTTTATTTGTTTCCTAGTATTATTTATAATCATAACAACAGAGTTGGAAGGGACCTTGGAGGTCTTCTAGTCCAACCCCCTGCCTAGGCAGGAAACCCTACACTACTTCAGACAAATGGTTATCCAACATCTTCTTAAAAACTTCCAGTGTTGGAGCATTCACAACTTCTGGAGGCAAGCTGTTCCACCGATTAATTGTTCTCACTGTCAGGAAATTTCTCCTTAGTTCTAAGTTGCTTCTCTCCTTGATTAGTTTCCACCCATTGCTTCTTGTTTTGCCCTCAGGTGCTTTGGAGAATAGTTTGACTCCCTCTTCTTTGTGGCAACCCCTGAGATATTGGAACACTGCTATCATGCCTCCCCTGATCCTCCCCTGATCCTTTGATTGCTTATTAGTAACCTATGACTATCACTCACTGTTGTATCTTATGATTCTTGGTGAATGTATTTTATTTTTCTTTATGTACACTGAGAGCCTATGCACCAAAAACAAATTCCTTGTGTGTCCAATCACACTTGGCCAATAAAGAATTCTCTTCTCTTCTCTCCTCAATTCTCACCTTAATCTTAATCTTATCTTAATCTTATCTTTAACTTGGTTATCTCCTTGCTCATACAGGTGGTCTCCAGTTAATGATGGCAATTCAGGCCAGTTGTAATATGTGATGCCACATCACCACACCACTTACCAATAGCAGTTTTAGTACTTCTGGTCATCACTGTTTAGTGCAGTGGTGGGTTCCTGGCGGAGCTGTCCAGTGCGTAGCTCCGGTAGGGAGCGGCCGATTGCGCAATTTGCGTGCGACCACTCCGGAGCCATCTTTGCCGGTCCGTCGCCCGCGTTGCCATCTTTTTGTGAGAATTTTTGGGCGATTTTGCTTCTGCACATGCGGGGAAGCAAAATCACGCAAGGGGGCGCACACACGTAGTGCGTGTGCTCCCCCCGAAACATGGAGATCCGCCCACAGCGCACCGGCACTGGTAAGCGAGCAACCCGCCCTTGGTTTAGTGTGTCCCACACCATTGTGCAATGTCACGTGGGCACCATTTGTGATTTCTCTCCAGCTTCTCCACTGACATTGCTTGTTAGAAGCTGGGCTGCGCATGACTGCAGGATGCTGTGGTGTCATAATTACAAGCCACCAAGTACCTATATCACAATCTTATGACTCTGGAGATGATGTGACAGCCCCAATTATGAAGACCAGTCATAAGCACATAACGTATTCTGTGCTGTCATCAGTTTAAATGATATCTGAATAAGTAGCTACTAAATGAGTACCACCTCTATGGGTTTCATAAGGTTAAAGTTGCAGGAGGGGGAAAATTATTTCATGTATTCATTGCCTGGTGTTCCTGGAAGATTTAATGCCACCCAACAATTGTAGGGTTCTTTTTTTAGAATTAGCAACACTCCTCCCACACCACAATCATGTATGGTGTTAATTCTATGGGTGGGTGGGTGAGTGCTGGCTCTGCAGCTGTTTTGTTTTTGAGGGTGGAAAGCTTTCACCAGCTTTGGTGGAATTGTGGGACAAGTTCAGCGGAGAACATCCCCCACGGTGTTCAGATAATGCTTTAAGAGGGCCTCTGTGGGGAGTTCCCAAACTCTTCTTTAATCTTCAGTAATTGTTACATCTGCCTGAACCTTCTTGATCCCAATTGTGGAATAGATTCACACTTTCAAAAGTGGGAGTCAGGAACAAAAATACCATCCTTTGTGGATGAAATTAAAATTGAATTTTAATTAAACCCTTAGCTCAAATTGCTGCAAACAGTTTGTGCCTGACCACTTTGTTTTATTTACTATCTTCAACTCATGCTGTTAAATATAGAGGTCTCGAAAGACCAGAGGATAAAATGATAAGTCGGAGAACTGTCTTCAGGTTTGGCACCTTACTGTCTTAGCAGACTCTCAACATCAAATGTGAAAATTAAAAGACCAGAGTATCGAAAAGGCTAGGTTTGATGATTTGTTCAGTGTACTATAGAGTATTTTATTTTGGCTTCAACAAAATAATCACTCCCATCTCTTAAATGCAATTCTCCCTGTGGTATCTGCACCTACTGTTGATTAACCATGGTTGGCTTTTTTGCAAACCTACATCTTCCAACCATAGCTTTTAGGCCAACATACCTCCAAAATGCAGCATAGATTGCCAACAAGGTCAGCAAAGCCATACAGGAAACTGCACAGCCGATCATGAGAGGGACTGATGGAGAACTGCCAGAATCCATGACCTGTAAGAAGAGAAGAAAAGATGGCTCTATTGCAAAGGAGACATCTGATGTTGGAGGAACTCCGTGTACAAAGGAAGACCCACTCACCACAGTATGATGCTGCACCAACGGTATTGATCAAAAACAAGCCAAACTCTTTAGCTAGAAGAACCAAAATGGGCTTGATAAGAGATCTGGCTCCAAACCTTCCACCTCTGTATGAAACTATAGCTGCAGAGTGCAATTTGATCTGTAGTATTAATTATGGCATAATTATATGATGCAAATAATTATAATTATATATGTTAGCTTATTATAATGGGTGAGCCCAATCCATGTATTCTGCAAGTGTTTGGGAGGGAGAGGAGAGCAATGGAATGAGGAGGCACAGCTAAGGCAATCTACCGGTAAGTTTGAGCTGGTGTGTGGCATATGTGTGAATACGTCCCTGTTCAGAAGGAAGCCACCAGAGAAATGTCTTGGCATCTGATACTTAGGAATTCAATATCATCTGACCCATTTAGTTTGCGGGCTCAAAGCACACAGCTCAAAACTAAGTCTTTTGGCTACAAGAAAAATGAAAAGAAACAGCGCATGCTTTGGATAATATCTTTAAAATGCAGTTTATGAGCATTAAATATGTATTAAAATATCTATTTAATAGCAGTTATGGTACAGGTTTTTAAAATTGCAGATTAATATGGAAATGCGGTGGAATCCATTTATAAGCAAACCAAGAGAGGGTCACAAATTGGATGCAGAAGATTTATCTATCCTTAGTAGAAACTACAGCAATTATTGCATGCCACATACTACTAATAAATATCTAATATTTATATTAGTGCTTTAGAATGTGTAACCACTCTGCATAATATTATCATAGCACAATTGTAACAGCAAGCATTACCACAAAACTATGAGGATGATCACAATTCTGCCCAAATCACAGAAGGGAAACAGCCCAAGCCTAGCTAGATAATTCCTAGCGAAATGAGATTTGAATTAACAGATCACCCACATTTAGATAATACTCTTGATTGCCAAGACTGCACAACCATATCAGTTTTGTTGTTTCTCTATTTCTTTTAACCCAGATTGCAAAGATAAGAGAACAGGAAAGTCTCAGTGTGTGCATATAAAACAGCAGTGTGCATTCCTATTTATGAGGAATGGACAATCCCAATGAAATTCAATGTCCTTGCAATTTCACAGTGGACATAAATTAATCATAGCTTCTTCTGATCGTCTATGATATGCCCAGAATTGAATGGGGAGAAGAGACACCAAACGTCATTCCAAGCTCTATCTGCACAGCTTGGTCCCATCAAAGAAAATTCAACAACCACCTTCAAACTGGATTTCCTGAGCTATTCCCATTCAGTTTCCAGAACTTCCTGCTGGTTGGCTGACGGTCAGGATCAGGATTCTCTCGTCTCCCCACCCTCTCTTCTCCTTTAGTAGAACCTCAAATCTGAACTCTTTTTTTTCTTCCTGGGCAGTGGCCACCTCAAAGCATGGGACAGGGCCCACCCAGTCTGCTTCCCCCATGCCCTTCCTTAGCCCCACAGGAGCCCCTTAGCCTCCTCAGCCCCACTTACCAGGTCTTTGGGGAGCTGTGCAATCACGGCAAAGGTCGAGAGCTGTCTGCACTGACACTTGGTATGAGCAGAAAGGGTTTCCACCGTCTGGCAGCTTTCGGTGTCCCAGTTCCCAGATCCAGACTCTCTGATTGATGGCCCAGGGCAAAGGAAAAAGGGGGAGAGAAAGGGAGAATCTGAGCAGTCAATCACATGCCTCACCGTCCATATCTCTCCTGCTTGGGTCCTGCTTTCCACCCTTTGCAAGCGCCCTCCTAAAAATTTTGCGCCAACTCTAGCTGGCGGGTAGCAAAAGGTTGACAGACCCTGGAGTCTAAATGGAGGCTGCATCCTTAATCTCCTGACCCAGAGGTTGGGATGAGCAGTCTTCCCTCCCCCTTCCTCACCCTCAGGCACAGAGGGCAGCCAGCCTGTTCCTCCTTCTACTTCTGCCACGGCTGCAGAACATCTCCTTGAGGGAGGAAGGTTGGAAGGGGAGGGAAGTTGTGTTGCATTGCGGTCCGAGATTGACTTAACGTCATGGCTCAGGGCCAGGTTACCTGCGGGACCGCATCCTACTGCATATGTATCCCTACGACCGGTTAGGTCCCACAGAGTTGGTCTCCTCCAGGTCCCATCAACGAAGCAATGTTGGTTGGCGGGACCGCGGGGGAGATCCTTCTCTGTGGGAGCTCCGTCTCTCTGGAACCAACTCCCCCCAGAGATCCAGACTATCCCCACCCTGCTCGCCTTCCGCAAAGCCATTAAAACATGGCTTTTCCTGCAGGCGGAGTGAAATAGAGATAAATCCCCCATGTATGAATGTTGATTTGTTTTTAATTTTTGTAATTCTTTTTAATTATTAGTATTGTTTTTTATGAATTGTTCTTACATTATGCAGTAAGCCACCCTGAGTCCCACGGGAGTTGGGCGGCATATAAGAATGATTAATAAAATAAAAATAATAAAACATGAAGGGTGATGATGCAGAGGGTTGGGAGAGATTGGACTGAAGAGTCGGGATTGAAAGATCATCGGCTGCTGTGCGCTTATAACTTTGCAGGATATTTTAATATTTGGACTCTGAAGCTAAGTAGGGTTCGGTTTTGGTAGGTTTAGATGGACCACAATAAACCACAGAGTTGAGGTTGGACTTATTGGAGAAAGATCCAGTAAGAATACAATGGGAACCTGCTTCCATTTTGGAATTGCCATGGAAGCTATGTGGATGTGACACCACTAAGAACTGAGCTCAACATAAACGAGAGTTGACTTGAATGATATAATAATAATTTTATTTTACAGTCACAGACCAAAATACAAGTGCAACAAAAAAACAAAAAAAAAGAGAAAACAATACAATCACAAACAATGAACACCAGAAGCCTTGGCTAAAGGGAATTACAACTTTCTCCTCTAATAATTACAGCTCTTAAGAAAAATTTTGAAACCTGAGAAGTAATATAGGAGGAGTCATCTCCTAGACAATATAAGGCCAAATTACTAGCCTTAGAACCAGAGGGATCAATTCCAAGAAGAGACAATAATTTAATTCTGGCTGTGTTATACATAGGGCAGTATGACAAGACATGCCCCACAGTTTCAACCTCAGCCCTATCACAGGAGCATAGTCGCTCGCTAATCAGGAGCCTCTTGAATCGCCCGTCGAGTAGTGCTGAGGGCAAAACATTAAAACGGGCTAGGGAAAAGACTCTTCTATACTTGGGAATGGTTAGAGTATAGAAATATGAAGCCATCCTCAATCCATAATTATTAGAATGGCTGAAAATCAAAGGGGAGCAGGTTTTATTGGTTCTGGATCTTAAATATGACTTGAATGATAAATAACCTGTTCAATACAGAGTCAGGTTTCCTGGTGGCATTAAAACTGGTGAGTCCCCAACTTACACCAGTTCATTTAGTGACCAAAGTTACAACATCACTGAAAAAAGTAAGATCATTTTTCATACTAATGACCACTGCAGCATCCCCATGGTCACGTGATCAAAATTCAGATGCTTGTCAACTGACTCATATGTATGACGGTTGCATTGTTCAGGGGTCCTGTGATCCCCTTTCATGACCTTTTGACAAGCAGAGTCAATGAGGAGAACCAGTTTCACTTAACAACCGTGTTACTATTTTACCAACTGTAGTGATTCACTTAACAACCGTGGCAAGAAAAGTCGTAAAATGGGGCAAAATTCAATAATTGTTTCACTTAGCAACAGAAATTTTGGGCTCAATTGTGGTTGTAAGTCGAGGACTACCTGTATTTTATTTTGGGATTCAGTTTGAAGATGATCTGATTTAATTAAAAGTTCTTTAAAAAGTTTAACTTAGCTTGATTGGACGCATTAATTGGAAGGTCATTTACATATGGACAAATGCTCTTTTTCTGAATCAGTTGGAAAATCCACATTGAATTGAATCATTTCCCAAATTGATTTGAAAATTTGAATTGAATCAGGGCTACTTTACACATCCCTACACCAATGCACTTTCACGGAATGGGAAAAGACCAATAAAAACCTCCAGGCCCAAATGACTCCAGAACTAAGCAAAACATATTATGACTCAACCCAGGGCTTCCTTTTTTTCCTAACCTATAGTCTCTACTAATCTCTTTGATGAAACAATTATGAAAACCATCTTTTCCAATGCAAATATGCATTGCTTTGAATAGTAGATGACACCAACCATATCAGTTTTATTCTTTCTCCAATTATTTTAACCCAACTGTTCTCCAAATACACACATGCACATAAGCTTATGAATACAGATACACATACACATATTCCTCTGAACTCCAACTCCCAATTTTCAGTGGGATGTGGGTTTTGACTGAAAGAGTGCAGAGTTAAGAGACTGACACTTAAGAGACCTAAGAGACTGAGCATTATGTTCATGTGAATCTAGATATAATCCCATTTTTAACATTTATGTGGGTACTGCGGGATTAGTTGACTATTCCCACTGTTCCAAACTGCACGCAGAATGAACTAGAACAGGGCTATGGTATATTATGTTGGCTCAAAGAAATGGAGAGGTGAAAACTCTATGTGTAAATCATCAAGTTTGAAATATAAGTTGCACCACTCCTAAGAACTCAGGTTGAAAGTTGGGATAGAAAGGGAGGCAGTTTAGGGAAGAAAGAAAAACAAATAAAAGATACTAGCAATCTGAGATGTTTACTCCTAGTAAATTTAATTGCACATTAGGAAAAAAAATACAAAGACAAAACACTTCAAAAGATTGAGGATTGGGTATATCATTTCATTGTAAGCTGCCCAGAATCACTTTGGATAGTGAGATGGATGGCATAGACCAGTGATGGTGAACCTTTTTTTTGCTTGGGTGCCAAAAGCGTGTGCGCACCCACATCTATAATTCAATGCCCCCCACGTGCCCTGCCCCCCTGCACATGCATGCCACCCCCATGCTGCCCTGCCCTCCGTGCATGCGCGCACAACCCCCTTCCCCTTCCCTCCCTTTTCCTGACTTCCAGTGGGCCCGGTAGGACTGTTTTTCACCCTCCGCAGGCTCCAGAGGCTTTCTTAGAGCCTGGGGAAGGCAAAAATGGCCTCCCCCACCCCCCGGAGGCCGACAATGCCCTCCTCTCAAGCAAAAAATCAGCTGGCCGGCGTGCACATGCGCACTTGAGCTGAGCTAGGGCAACGGCTCACATGCCGGCAGATATGGCTCCGTGTGTCACTTGTGGTTCGCCATCACGGGCATAGACAGTTAATAAATAAATGTTTTTTAATCACCAAATGTCGATTTAGAAAAGAGGAAGAGAAAATGAGACAGTGGTAGAAGCATCCTATAGAAAGCATGATGAACTGGCAGGAGCAACCTACTGTAACTGCTATAGAGTGAGAAGAAAATACAAAGTTTTGGTGGACATTTATCTACTCCCAGTTGAGAGTTTGTAGTCTCCATTTTTGATGCCCCCATGAGTTACCATTCCAGAATTAACTGTAGCCATCTCTGAACACATCTGCAGGTACACTGAGGTGCTTATGGGGTGTGTGCCTGGGCATGGTTGGGTCATGAATACATCTTTCTTTCCCCCCATTTTTGAAACCAAGACAATATCTTTTTTTTTGTCATCCATGCATGTGATACCAACCTACCCTGTTTCCCCCAAAATAAGACATCCCCTGATAATAAGCCCAATCGGGCTTTTGAGTGCATGGCAATAAGGCCAAGTGCTTATTTCAGGGTTCAAAAAAATATAAGACAGGGTCTTATTTTCAGGGAAACACGTTAATTGTCCAGGATTTAGCAGATAATACGGTATAAAAGGTTTGGCCAGACCACCAGTTAATTCCTTCAGCAGTCCTTGGACAAGTTCCTGCAGTTTTCTGAGCAAGCATTTTCAGAATTGACTTGCCATTGCCTGCTTCCTGGGCTGAGAGAGAGAGTGACTGGCCCAAAGTCACCCAACTGGAAGTAAAAGTCTCCCAGTTTCTAGCCTGATGCCTTCACCACTACACCAAACTGGCTTTCAGTAATCTAGAATACAATTTTTCCTCTTCTGGAGATTTAAGTACATTCCTAGTAAAGGGATATTTCCATAATCATGTTTCTATTCATTTGAACGTTCCGCCACACCCTTCATTTCACAATTTCTTTTTTTTTTAATTCAAAAAGTTTTATTAGTACAGAATTACATAACTAGTAGCAAAATATTAAATATATAGTACAAACATTTTTGTTTTTTTTCTCCCCCCCCCGAACCCACCCCCTTCCCTCCCCACCTCCCCCCCCCCGGACTTCCCAGAGATAGTACAGGGCATAATAATAAATTTAAATTGTTAATAAAAAGAGAAAAAAAGAAGAAAAAAAAAAGTACACTATTTTTAAAAAACTTCAACTCCAGATTATACACTGCTAATATATCGCATTTGTATACAATAGTAAAGATACAAAAAAGAAAAAGAAAGAAAGAAAGAGAAAACTCTTTAACAATACAAACAAACAAACCTCCTCCCTCCTCCCTTCAGTCCTCTATCTTATACAAAGTAAATGTTACATAAGTAATAACTAAATATAAAATACACAAATCTTAAACTAATATTATTAACATTAAAAATAACCTCTAAGATAAAACTTAACTAAATGTTACATAAGTGATCATCAACTATTAAATTTCGTCATGATATTAATAACATAATATTATTCTAAATTAACTTACTAACTTCAATAAACAAAAAAAGAAAATGAAAGAAGAATAAACAAATCTTCAACAAACTATATATATCTAATATTATTAACATTAAAAATAACCTCAAAATTATATAAAACTTAACTAAATATTACATAGGTAATCATTAAATAGGGAAAAGAAAAAATACAATCGTATTAGTCTCTATCCGTCCAATATATTTCAACATCACATCATTTTGTATCTTGATAGTTCATCTTTTAATAGTTCAATAAATTCGAATTTGTCGACTCGTCTCCCGTCTGATCCCAGACCTCCATCTCCTTTTCCCCAGCTATCTGGTTCAGGCACTCCTTTTGGATTTTTGAATCTATTTCCTTTTGATCCATCAAAGGTGGCTTCCCCTCCTCCTCCTCTTTTATTTTCATACATCCTTCCTCTGAAATCTTGGATATATCAGCCTTTAAAACATTGACATAAAATTCAGTAGCTTTTTTTATCGTGTTGAGCCGGTATCTTTTTCCAGAAAATTTCACTGTTACTCCAACTGGCGCTTCCCATTTATATTGTAAATTTAATCTCTTAAATTCATCAATCAAAAAAGTATAGCTTTTTCTGGCTTTAAGCATTTTAGAGGGGATTTCTTTCCAAATCTTTAGTTCCTGACCATTCACCATAAGATTATTGTTAAACGTTGCTTGTATAATTCTGTTCCGTAAAGCTCTTGTGGTAAAATATATAACAATGTCCCTTGGTAAATGCTTTTGTTTAGCGTACCACGAATTGATTCTGTATATTTTGTCGATTTGTGTAGCCAATTCCACTTTAGAAATTCCAGACACCTGATCCAATATGTCAACCATCCTGCCTTTTAAATTTTCATATAATCCTTCTTTCAAACCTCTAATCCTTATAGCAACTTCCATGGATCTGAACTGTGTCATTAAGACCTCTTTTTCAAAATTTGCAATATCATTTTGGATTTTATCTATGTAATTCACTGAAGTTGCCAAAGCTTGTTTATTTGTTTCAATACGTTCTGCCAAAACTTCAATATTTGTTGCCAAGCCTTTGCAAACCTCTAACACATCAAATCTGAGTTGTTGATTCATATTCTTCAAAGCAGCCTGCATTTTTTTGTCTATCTCACTTATTTTCTGATTAAATTCCAAAGTAAGTTCATGTTTCATAATCTTTAAATTATTTAATAAATTTTCAGGTGTCAAAAGCTGTGGAGGTGTTAGCTCAGTGTTAAGTTGCATTTTAGAAATATATCCAGATGAATAGTCATTTCTTTTAGTCAAAACAATCTTTCCAGACTTTGAAGCCATTGGTGTTTCAAAAGAGTACAAAAAAGAAAGAAAGCCAGATGCCTGATTAAAGTTCTTTCCAGTTTAAAAATCAAGTAGTCTTTTATTATTGGAAATATTTCTATTATAACTTTAATCCAGAGTTAGGAGACAGAGAGAGAAAAAACCATTTTTCCAAGTTAAAAGTTTCCATAAGAGAAAAAGAGAGAAAAAAAAAAGCCTCTGGGAAAACGAAAGTCACTTTCACTTCTCAATCGCCATATTGTTACTCTGTTTCCTTTGTTCTCTTGCCGAAGTGAAAGCTTGCCCAGGAGTTGAAAAAAAAGGGAAAAAAGAGGTTTCAGTACTTGCCCATCTCACGCCTGTTTCTCTCTGTCTGCTTCTGTAGTTTAAATGTAGTTATAAATCCCATTCCTGAAGCAGCGGCTGGTCGCGACATCTAGCTCCGCAAAAGCAGAGGTTTCCTGATCTTCGGAGCTGGAGACAGGCTGCATGGGGAGCTCTCCCTTCGCGCCCTACCAGATGGCTCCTAGGGCGCTGGGGGGGCTCTACCCCACCTGTCAGGCTCTCATCTCTCCCCTTTGCCCGGGGAAGAGATTTCAAAGCCGCCAGACAGCTGTTCTGGCGGCTTTTAACAAAGATCGGAAAGGCGTCCGACGAAGGGACGTCCGCGATGAAGCGCTCCAAACCGGAAGTCTCCATTTCACATTTCACAATTTCTTGATGGAACACGTGGATACTGTTTTCCCCTTTTTGGAGAATAACAAAAATGGGAGATGAGTAGCTCCGTTTTTCCCTTCTTACTTTTACATTTTGCCCCTGACACTGAGCAGCTAATATACTGATTTTTTTTTCACTTTTTCTTTCATTCTGAATTTATCTAAAGAAGCCCTTCCTGTTATTTTTAGCATCCTTTGTTAACCTCATCCAATTCTGAGCTTTCACTTTCTTGACACCAGCTCTACAGTTCGAGGCTACCAATCTGCACTTTTTCTTTGTGTCCTGACCTTCTTTCAATTTCTTCTATGCATGGTTTTTTTTTAAACTTTTAGATTTTTACTAAGGTTTTTCTGTGTGGCCACATTGGCTTTTGCTGTCATATATTTTTCTTCCCACATTGATCTTGTTACAATTGTGGCATTAATCCTACTTTCTTTAGGAATTCCCACCCATCCTGCTTCTCCTGTCTTTAGGTTCAAAATATCAAGGCTAAGAGATGCTTGAAAGCCACTAATTTTGAAGTCCAAGATGTGTGTTTGAGATCCCACAGTTGTAGTTCCACTTAAAATCAAGAACTTTGACATAGAAAGTCACTTTTCTGCTACTTCCACTTCCTCTTCTAAATCCACCCTAATGATTAGCATTAAATCTAGGACAGCCGATGGTCCTCTTGCTTTCTCCCTTACCCCAGAAAGAGACAGTTGTCAGAAAGGACAGGCCATGGCAGATGTTCGGTAATTGATGCCTCCCATTATGATGGTTTCCTGCTTTTTTTGAAGGATTGCTTTAGGGAAGACATTGTCTACATCTTCTTATTGGCTGGGCAGCTAAGAGCAGATAACACCAACCTGTTTTATTGTTCCTTGATTTATTTTAACTCAGAGGCTCCTGGTGTCTATAGAAATTATCAGTCATCCAAGTCATGATTGTCCCAAGGGTGCTTTTTCAAAAAGCAACTGGACTTTCTTTGTTTTTCCTTGAAGATATTTTGCTTCTCATCCAAGAAGCTTCATCAGTTCAGAACTTAAGAAGCTTGTTGGATGAGAAGAGAAACGTTTTCAAGGAAAAACAAAGAAAATTCACTTGCCTTTTGAAAAAGCACTTTTGGGATGACCAGATGTTCCTCATTTATGCTGACATTGTAAACCACTCAGAAGCTGCTGTGAAGCATTATGGAGCGGTGGTATATAAGTCTAAGTGCTATTGTTATACATACATACACACAGAGAGACACACGTATGTATAATAATAATAATAACAACAGAGTTGGAAGGGACCTTGGAGGTCTTCTAGTCCAACCCGCTGCCTAGGCAGGAAACCCTACACTACTTCAGACAAATGGTTATCCAACATCTTCTTAAAAACTTCCAGTGTTGGAGCATTCACAACTTCTGGAGGCAAGCTGTTCCACGGATTAATTGTTCTAACTGTCAGGAAATTTCTCCTTAGTTCTAAGTTACTTCTCTCCTTGTTTAGTTTCCACCCGTTGCTTCTTGTTCTACCTTCAGGTGCTTTGGAGAATAGCTTGACTCCCTCTTCTTTGTGGCAACCCCTGAGATATTGGAACACTGCTATCATGTCTCCCCTGGTCCTTCTTTTCATTAAACTGGACATACCCAGTTCCTGCAACCGTTCTTCATATGTTTTAGCCTCCAGTCCCCTAATCATCCTTGTTGCTCTTCTCTGCACGTATACATATATGCATATACATATGTACATGTGGGTGTGGGTGTACACACATAAACAGAGAAAGTACACTATAACAAATTGTCTTGTTTCTATTGCTTCTTTTCCTTTGAACAAATTGCACCCTTTAATTGCTCTATTCTAATTATGGAAGTCATCCCACCAAGTCTCTGTGAAAGCTATTGCTACATTATCCTTCCTTACTAAGAAATGAAACTCATCTTGTTTATTTCTTAAACTCTAAGCACTGAGAATGTACAGTCAAGACTACAGATTGAGTGCATTTTATTTATGGACTGAGACCAAATAATAAGATCAATGCAAATTAGCAAGCACCATGCTAAGAATGAATAAAAAGATACAGAATAGAAAACATAGAAAATAAATAAAATTCAATCTTTAACATGGTGTTGAAATATCATGAACTGTAAATAGCTGGTCAAGAAATATGGCAATGTTCAGAATTATTCTTTAAAAATAGCCTAGACTTCTATATGACAGTGTGTGTGAGGGGGTGTGGGGGGGTGTATGCATGCAGGTTCATGAGTGTGCAGGCACATGTGTGAGTGCTCAATCACTCTTAAGTCTTGGTGACTGCAGAAAGTCCCTCCAGTTTTCTTGGCAAGTTTTGTGGAAGTAGCTTGCCATTGCCTCCTTTTAGGGCAGAAAGAAAGTGATTGGCCCAAGGCCAACTAGCTGGCTTTGTGCCTAAGGAAGGACTAGAACTCATGAGCTTCTCATTTGTAGCCTGATACCTTTAATCACTACAGCAAACTAGCTTTCATGGCATAGTTCAATCCTAGGTAGTGGCAGATGTTTCTATCTCCTACGGCGTAAAGAAAAAATATCTGCTGCAAACTCCACGTGGTGTCAGGAAGGGCATCCAGCCAGTAAACACTCAGCTCCATCCAGTCACCCCGACTGTATCCCAAATTAAGGGATTATACAGAGTTGTAAAAAAGGAGTTTATAGGAAGGATAACTATCATGATGATAGGTAGAGTATAACAAAAGTTATCTTAATGTGAACAATAATTGTGCAAAACGTGGCTACCTTCTCGGATACTTAGGGACATGTCAGCCAAGACAAATTGAGTTTTCTCTTTGTAAAACCAGCCATAATAGTTTAACAGTGAAAGAGTTATCAAATCTGCACACAGCATTGTACTGAGAGAACAGGACAGTATACTATAGCTAATAGGCTCAGTCTGCCCTATATCTGCCCTCTATTAGCCAAGAAGGGAAGGAGTTATATCCTGTCAAGGAGAAAATCCTTCTCCATGTGGAAATTTGGTGGTTTCCTTGAAGAACTGATATACCAGCAGAGATTCCTCCATAATCTAGTGGCATACCACTTTGGTCCTGGTGAAAGACAATCTTTAAAAAAGTACTGTTTCAATTCTGTATTACTGTGCTGCGGTGCCCACTCACACACACACCACAAAAACTGTGGTTTAGAGAGTTTATTAATATTCCCCAGCAGTTCCCTTCACCAAAACCCAGAACTGTCCCAATTAAGTCCATCCACGAGCAGACCAAGTTTAGTCCACAGAGCAATGACCAAATAGTCTACAAAGCACTTGGAAGTTTCTCAAACAAAATAACTCCACCAGGCAAACTTAAATCCACACACAACAGAGGTCACGAGGCAAGAAAAGTCCAGAGTCTCCAAGGCATGATTCCATTCCAAATACAGTGTCAATCCAGAGTGAGGCAGGAATCACAACGACCGGAAAACACACAGCTAGGAAACAAACAAGTTGTTCCCAGCATCGCCTCCATTTGTCTGCTGTGATAGCTTCACAGATTCTGGTGCAGCCCATCAAGACAGATTTCTCCTCTCAAGTAGTCTGGCTGATCTTCTCTGCTCCTGCCTTTTCTCTGCCCTACTTGTTCTCGAATCAGGTGAGGAAGGCAGTTCCTCCTCGTCTTCATTGGCCGCCTGCAACTGCAAGCTTTCCCGAGCCGAAGCCTCTGCCAAATCCCTTCCGGATGGCTAGTAACATATTAACAGAGTTGGAAGGGACCTTGCAGGTCATCTAGTCCAACAGGAGACCCTTACATCTGCCTCTACCTAGGATTGAACTTGCAACCTCCTGATTGTGAGGCAAAAGCTCCACCTCTAGGCCACAGCAGCTGCCCATGATGGCTGTTCAGAGCCATCAATTAACTCAGTTCCCGATGTGCCAGAAATCAGCTCATACTCCCTCGAGCTGACATCTAAAGAGGTGTCTGGGAATTGTCCAAGGGAGTCATCACAGTTAGCACCCTCTGGCCCTAGGGCAGGATTTCTCAACTTTGGCAACTTTAAGGTGTATGGACTTAAGCATGCAGGCTGGGTAATTCTGGGAGTTGAAGAGTTCATACCCTTCAATCTTGCCAAGGTTGAGTAACACTGCCCTAGAGACATTACTTTACATGCTGAGAAGTCATGCTACCTGAGGTCAAGGCGAATGTCCTTTTGCCGGGTGGAACAAAAATTGTCCAAGAGGGTGAAAGAAACTAAAGTTGGGCTGTTGGTCTGAGCTCCAAGCTTGTCAATTTGGTTACAAATGTTTTGTCACCATTTAAGGAGACATCGTCAGTGTGCTTTGAATTGGTGAATGTTGTTTGTTCAGATACTTCTGAGTCATGGTCTAATTTTGGATTGTTTGATTGGCTGTCTGTCTGAACAAACAACATTCACCAATTTGCATCTCATAAAAAGGGATTCAAAGGCCAGTGCTCGGACAGATGAGCACAATTCAAAGCACACTGATGATGTTCCGTCAAATGGTGATGAAACATTTGCAACCAAGTTGCCAAGCTCGGAGGTCAAACCAACAGCCCAGCTACCAACTGAGCAACTAATATTCAAGTACATTTCAGAAACTAAAGTTCCCTCTTGGAAAATTAATGAATTCAGAATCTAAGTTGAAAGACCTCACTTGAGTCAAATCTACAGATGTTAATGGAAATTGCAACTTAATTGCCATTTTTGCTGCTTACAGCACATGAAATGGCATCAATAGAAGAGAATATTTATAGCTCAGAGTTGAAATGGGGGCGGGTACATGGTACTCTCTGAGCTTGGCTGTTTTCTTACAGATTTTAGCATAGCTAGTTAGCAGTGATCATGGTACCTAGTTGGGTAATGAAACATCTGCGAGGAAGCAACCAAGCTCAGAAAGCACCAAGACACCCACCCACCCACACACACACACACACACAAACACACACAGACATAAAATGGCATTTAGAGTCTCTTGGCTATTCACTTTTGTTTCACTGAACACCCCCTAGAGAAAAGCTTGTATTCCTTCTTGTTTCCTTCTCTGGTACACCGTTTATCCAAGTAAAGTCTTGACTTAGAGGGAACATTTGTTCGGAGTTCCCCTTAAATCCCCCCCCAAGCCATTGTTAACTCTCCCTGTCCACTCATTCACTGAGCAAAAGGGAAACATTTTCTATCTTAGTTGGCAAACTGCCATTTCCCTGCCTCTTAAGATCCCGTGTTGTTTAATCTGCACAGCACCCTTGCTACGATGCACACAGGGAAAGTGGCTTTTTTATATAAGATGTGGAGACTTCAAAGGTATTATGGTTTTTCCTTAATGCTGCATCCATCACTGAACCTAAAGTGCGAGTCAAGAATAGTCTTGAACAGGGGTGGCAAACTCGAGGCCCACGGGCTGGATCCGGCCCGTGGGGTGCTTAAATCCGGCCTGTGGAGCCGGCCTGGAAATATCAAAGGACCAGTCTGTGGTGCCTCTGCCAGCCAAAACAGGCCATGTGAGCCTCCCCACGGCTCATTTTCAGCATCCCCGGCCTCCTGCAGCACTCTGCCAGCCGAAAACGGGCCATGCAGAGGCACCCATTCTTGACTGGCAGAGTGCTTCTGGAGGCCGGGGAAGCTGAAAACAGGCCACGCGGGGGCCTCGAGAGGCCTTCACATGGCCCCATTTTTGGCTGGCAGAGTGTTGCAGGAGGCCATAGAGGGTGAAAACAAAGCATGGGGGGCCGCGCGCAGCCCCCCACGCCCCATTTTGGATGGCAGGGTGTTGCAGGAGGCATCCATCCTGTCTCCCCACACCCCTGCCTCCCCCACTGGCCCACGGAGGAGAACTACAATGCTGATCTGGTCCTCAAAGAAATCCAGTTTGACACCCCTGATCATGAAGGACCACAAGATGAGTGACGAGGGGAAGAGGAGGCTGACATGAAATGTATAATATTTCTGCATCATTTAGTAAACACATTTCTATCTCATCACAATCAAAAAGACGCTCAACAGCTTACCCAGAATATAAAAGGGCCAATTCAAACAACCACAGTAATACGTTTAAAAAACATGCAAACTTAATGAATCTCGACAAAAATAACACAACAGAACCCACGAAAATGAAAAGAAAATGACAGTAAAGATGGGGTTATAAAATTAGGACACGGCTCTTCAGAACAATTCTATCTTCAACCATTTCTGAAATGTCCACAAGGATGGGGCTAGTCCAGGGGTAGGCAAAGTTGGCTCTTCTGTGACTCGTGAACTTCAACTCCCAGAATTCCTGAGCTAGCATGATTGGCTCAGAAAGTCTGGGAGTTGAAGTCCATGAGTCATAGAAGAGCCAACTTTGCCTACCCCTGGGCTAGTCTGATCTCCATAAGAAGCTGTAGGGTTGCTACAGGAAAACAATGCTTTCTCACTTCAGCCCCCTAAAAGCCGTGAAAAGGTAAGATTTGTAGCAGTTTCTCACTCATTGTTTTAAATAGCTGGCCAGAAGTGGTTGGAGAAAGCGATCCTGCAAATTTCTTAGTAGCAAACCTCAAAGAGCTTTGTAGGTTAAATTATCATCTTAAATTCTGCCTGGAAACTGATCAGCAACTAATGCCAGATCTATAAAACTGGTGCTATATGCTCTCAAGTTTGAGAACCCCCCAAAATGTGCAGACCACTGCGTTTTGGACTAACCATAATTTCTAAGTAGTAATACTTTTATAGTATACAAGTGGTCCTTGACTTACAACCAGAACTGGGACCAGAATTTCCATTGCTAAACAAGGTGGTTGTTAAGGTGACCAGACGTCCCGCTTTTGGCGGGACAGACACGCTTTTCAAGCATGTGTCCCGCGTCCCGCATTCTTTTCAAAAAGTCCCGCTTTTTTGAAAAGAATGCCGAAACAGTGGGACGTCTGGTCACCTTAAAAGGGGAAGCAAAAGAGAGGTACCGGAAGCAAATCGGGCGGAATTTCAGCGAGGCGGCTGCCTGCTGGGGAGAGGGGGAAGGGGGGCTGCTCCTCCTCTCCTTCCCCTGCCCCATCCCTAGCCCCGCCCTCGGAGGCACTGCTGCTGTTGGGATGCGGGTGGAGGGGTGAGGGACGAGGAGCCGTCGCCAGTTTGAGCTCACGAGCGGCCCCTCCGGCGGCGCAAACAGCCCTTCCTCATCCCCCTCCCCTTCCTTCCCCCCGTCGCCTCGCTGCCGCCGTTGCCCTGGGGCCGGGCGGGCGACCGGGAGACCGCGGCACTTGGATGCCTGGAGCTCGCGACAGGTAAGCTGCCGGCTGCCTCCTTTCCCCGTCTCCCGCCTCCCGTTCGTTGCTTGCCAGCCCGGCCCCAGGGCAGCTCCCAAAGGGGAGGCGGGAGGCGAGGAAAGGCCTCCCGAAGGGGAGGCGGGCTCCTGAAGGGCTGCCGGCTCCCGAAGGGGAGGCGGGAGGCGAGGAAAGGCCTCCCGCCTCCCCCCCCTGGACGCTGACATTTGCTGTATTTTGCCCTCTGCGCATGCGCAGCGTTCTGCGCATGCGCAGAGGGCAAAACAAATGGCGGCGCCCAGGCGGGCCCGCCCCCCCCCCCCCGTCCCGCTTTAAAAAAAAATCTGGTCACTTTATGTTAAGTGAGTTGCATCAAAATTTTGGCATTTTTTTTGGCATTGTTGTTAAGTGAATCTGGCTCCCCCCCCCTTGACTTTGCTTGTTGGAAGCCAGGTGGGAAGGTTGCAAATGATGATCTCATGACCTCAGGATGCTGGAACCATCATAAATACATTCCAGTTGCCAAATTCTGATCATATGACTGGGGATCCAAAGGTTGCAAATGTCTCTAGAGATTCTCTGTCAGATAGGAATTTTCCTACCAGAGGCGATCTTTGGATCTTGCTTCCTTGAAGTCATTCGTATTTAGAAAATAAAACCGAGATTCAAATCTAATTAACAAAATATTTATTTCAGTACAAAAGTAACAAAAAAGAAACCCTTAATAAGCTACATCTTCTCAGCTAATGAATTCACGTCTGCCTTCGGGCAGGCATGGAAGAAGAAAGGAAAGTGGGAGTAGACAAAACTCCTGGAATGCACGCATGCGTAGTAAAACATATCCCATGTCTGCTTGATTAGAAATAAACCTTAGAAAACAGTAGAGTTGCACAACTGGCAATAATTCACATCGTGACATTCTCAGTCATCCAGGTCATGGTTATCCCAAAGGTGCTTTTTCAGGAGGCAACTGGACTTTCTGGTTTTTTCTTTGAAGACGTTTCACCACTCATCCAAGAAGTTTCTTCAGCTCTGACTGGATGGTCCTTCCATTCCTCACCATCCAGTCAGAGCTGAAGAAGCTTCTTGGATGAGAAGCGAAACATCTTCAACGCAAAAACAAGAAAGTCCAGTTGCCTCCTGAAAAAGCACCTTTGGGATAACAGTTGTAAATTATTTATTCTGTTTTCATTGTTTATTCTGTTCTCTGTATGCATCCTCCTATTATATTCTCTCTGGATCCTACAGTGCTGTATCTATGTCCTCATTTTATTAGCTAACCAGAAAAGGTGAGGAAAATAAACAACAAGATATGAGTTGAACTATACAAACTTAATCATCAACTGGCACCATTTTAGAACAGAAACAGACTTAAAGGAAGCATCTCTATCATGCTAAAGAACCATAAGCAGATTTTTATGTCCTTAAGGAAATGAACTGAAAACTTTCAATAGGAGGAAAAAATGTACAAAGCAGGAACAAAGTGTGAAAACTAACACTTGCTTTGAGAATCAGAACTGATACTTTGATCCATGGAGTAAAAAAAGATGAACACAGAGCTTTGGAAAGATTGAGATTTTTCTCTTAATGACCTCTTAATCGTTTCCCATGTCTCTTTCATCTACCAGGATGGTGGAGGAGGAGAATGTTGTCTTTTTATCTGTTTCTTCTTTTTAGAGGATTATACTGTGCACATGTGAATGGGCATATGCTTGTAGAAAATGTTCTAATAAAGTGGTGTGAAAATTATTCATCGTGTTCTTGAATTGTTTGGCAGGACCTCTGCTGTCTATGTTAGACATCGCATAAAAATTCCTACATGACATAAGATAAATGTCCTAACTAAACACAAGTGTCCATAAATGAGGGAAATTTAAAGCAGCCATGACCCCGCCATATAATGATCAATCTGATAACTTCACTACCCAGGGAGAAGAAAGCAGAAGACATGCAGAATCATCAACTTGTGAGATCCACTGATCCATCTCTTCATCCCCAAAATTTTAACTTGCTCTATAACACCCTTCTTTGGAAAGTTATTAGGATTCTGAGTCAAAGAATTTAAAGGAAGGCTGAATGAAATTTCCTGAAATAAACATTTGCCAGCTCCAAATTATCAACTCTCTGCAGGGTGTGCCAGAAAGTTATGCTGTGTTTATGGATGCACTGTAGCTCATGGAAGTAGACCGTGACGCATAGCTCACGAGATCTGAGTGTGCACCTTGCAACCTATCTCAGAATTCTCTGAAGGGCTTAAAGTTTCCATGGCAATTTCAGGGATTCCTCAGCAATCTAGCCACTACTTTGATGGCAGAAAATTATTATTCTTTATAAAAAAAGCAGAGGGCTGCCACTATCACAACTGAGAGTGCTACAAGTGCTACCCCAAGACTGTTATCTAGTTGTGTAGGAAAGACACTTAGGAATGTTAGACAAAATAAAAATCCAGAAACAGCTGGGAGAAAAGTGATTTTCTGATGCACATGTCAGACCCAAGACCCAAGAACAACATGTGAAGTTACTTAAGAATAGCTTCCCTACTGATAGGTAGGGACCATCTTAACCCTCTTCCTACCAACCAAACTTTCCAAGCTCCACAGTCTCTTTGCCTTCCAGGAAGGAATTCCTCCCTTCTGGGATTCCAGACCACATTCTACTACATCACAAATATATAGACTTGGTTTTCACTTGGAAAAATAATTGCTCTGTGAAGGTAACTCACACAAGGGTTCAAAGAAGAAGCTTCCTTAAAAAAAACAATATCAAGATAGGTCCACATTTTCATGTTGCACAAAAATTCACCTAGCTGGGTTCAACAACTCATGAGTGAGTTCTTGAAACGGAAATGAATAAATTAAATTCATGGTATAGTTACACTAGCTGGAAAGTACAGATTTTGGCTTTTCAGTACAGTGATCTTAAATTGCTGAGTGGGAAGGAAATCAATATAAGAAATTATTATCCAGATTCCAATCCCTTCTTCTGCTTTGACATGTGAGCTGGTGGCCATGTGAGATGTGAGTGATGTGGCCATGTGAGCTGTACAGATGGCCCCTGACTGGTAGACTACTTAGGTTGTGTCCCCTTCCCATTCATCCTGGGAAAGCAAGTACCATTTGCTTTCTATTTGCTGGGTGGGTCGCTGCAGGCACAAAGTTTCCGCTAATGGACTTTTGTAATAACATCCCCTCCACCACTGACTTCCTCTCCTAAGTGTTACTTTTCAACTTCCCCATTCCAGGAAGTCCAGCGCCTCTCTGTGACTTCTGGATGTTCATTATTCATGCATCCAGCATTCCATTGTCTACCAGCAAATAAATAAATCTCCTGTAATTCAGTGTTTCAATGCAGCAGATGGACTGAACAGCACCGCTAGGCTGGCAGAAAACAGAAGACACAACTTCTGATGATAGAGTAAGAAAAGATATTCCTAAGGCTTCCTCTCTGGTAGGCTGGGAATGAGATGAGGACAAGCTGATGTTACCATTCAAAAGAGACAATTAAAAAACTAAAAGACCACAAGATCAGCAATCAACACCCAGATAAGCAGAGATCAATACCAAGCAGTAAATACCCCAATCAAAGAATTACCAATTTAGTAAACAGTAGCCTAACCAAGGAACCACCAAGAACAGTCCCACCAATAATAACAGAGGAAGTCATTTGTATACAAACTACCCCACACTCACTGGCACTGAAGATGTTACTAAATCAGGTAATGAAATGTTTGCAAGAAAACAACCAGAGAGCACCAAGGACTCCACAGTTCGAGTTACAGATGTTCTCTTCTATTGAGACAAAGTTGTGTGTCTCTGCCCTCAAAAAAGAGTTAGTCAGCCTCTGCTTCCCTGGGGCAATAGCAATAGCACTTAGACTTATATACCACTTCATAGTGCTTTACAGCCCTCTCTAAGCAGTTTACAGAGTTCAGCATATTGCCCCCAACAATCTGGGTCCTCATTTTACCCACCTCAGAAGGATGGAAGGCTGAGTCAACCTTGAGCCAGTGAGATTTGAACAGCTGAACTGCTGAACTAGCAGTCAGCTGAAGTAGCCTGCAGTGCTGCATTTAACCACTGCGCCACCTCGGCAAAGATGACATGAGGATGAGTGCTAAAAACTAGACAAAAGCTTCAAGGATGTGATTTTCAGAGAGACATTATTTCCATAAACCACCTAATTCTACTCTAGTTCAGATTAAAATCTGATATTTAAAAAATCCAAATACATCTCCCACTTGTACCCAACAGCTATTGCCCGGTGTTGCCTTGGCTCACTAAACATTATTGAGTGGAGTTTCTACTCTTTCTTCGACAGAAATATTATGATGTTGTCCTCTTCCTGAAGGCTGGTCTGTATTTGCCCACTCACCTAAGCTGTCACTTGCAGTCAGGAATTACATGGGTAAGGCAGTTCGGTAACAAGCAAACTAGAATAGTTTAAGTAGTATTTTTTTCCACTACTAATCTATGGCTGTGAAAGCTGAATATTGAAAAAAGAGTGAGGGAATATAGACAGATGCCTCTGAATTATGGCAGCAAAAATAGTAACTAAGAGTACTGCAGACTGCAGAAAGAACCAGTCAATTAGTTCTAGATCAAATAAAGGCTGACTGCTCCCTAGAGAAGACTATCAGCTAGAATGTCTATCATACTGTTACCAGTGTTACGATTTAGTTATCGCGCCCACTGATTCATAGCTGTCTGGCTCCTATAAATGCACCCTGTGCTGTGTATTTGTAGTAAAGTATGAATGGTCATGGATGAAATGTGGAATCCGTGAGACCCTCTCAAAGGAGACCATAAAGCCAGAGTTGATGTCCTGGTTGATGACATTTTCTGCAGCTATTGGAAAAATACCAGAGAGAAGATTTTTATGGAGACCCAAGAGTAGGCTCTTAAAACATGACAGTAAAGCAGTGGCACTCGACTGGAAAAGTGATAGGAAGAGAGAAAAGACTACCAAGCTGGGATTGGTCAAGCCTTCTTACACGAAATAATAGTGAATAAGAACTATAATACTTTGGAAACGTCATATAGATCAAAAACTCTGTACATGGTAGGTTTACCACCTCAATTCTGAAATTCATACGTAGCCTAGTCAGCTGGACTTCTGAACTGGATATGAATGTATGTACATATACAGGTAGTCCTTGACTTTCGACCACAACTGAGCCCAGAATTTATGTTGCTAAGTGAGAAATTTGTTACAGTGAGTGAGTTTTGATCAATTTTACAAGTTTTTTTTTGCCACATTTGTTAAGTGAATCACTGCAGTTATTAGTAATTAGTAATTACTAACCGTGCAATTAGTAACACGGTTGTTAAGTGAATCTGGCTTCCTCATTGACTTTGCTTGTCAGAAGATCGCAAAAGGTGATCACATGATGCCGGGACACTGCAAGCGTCATAACTATGAACCAACTGTCAAGCACCTGAACTTAAATCATGTGACCACGGGGATGCTGCAATGGTTATAAGTCACTTTTTTCAGTGTTGCTGTAATTTCGAACGGTCACTAAATGAGCTGTTGTAAGTCAAGGACTACCTGTATATGTATGCATGAATGGATGGAGGAAGGGAGGGATGAATTACTGATGTGGTTGATTTATAGGCCATCTCAATCACAAAAGTAATGTATAAAGGTTATATAATAATAGTCTTAAAAACAACCAAGTACCTTTCTGCATATGTATGAGACAGAAAATTTGGGAAGCTTTTTGTTCAGGCAGAAATCAATCAAATTGTAAATCTGCATTTGCTTATACGAGCCCAGCATCTCTGGATAAGAAGAGAACATTTTATGAGGATCTTCTTTGTGAACCTCCATGTGACAAACACTGGGAATGTAATGAGGGTAAATGAGAGATGGGAAAAGGGATTGGTCAGGATGAAGGAAGTAGGAGGAGGAGATAATCAATAGAATGGAAGGATGGGATCAAAATGAGCCGAGGTGGCGCAGCGGTTAGAGAGCAGTACTGCAGGCTACTTTAGCTGACTGTGATCATTTGAGTTCAGCTGTTCAATTGATTGGTGAGCATCCAAAATGTGATCACGTGAGCACAGGGGGACAGCCATCAGAACATCCAATCCAGCTCATAAGTACTTTTTTGAGGTCCATCCTAACTTCAAATGATTGTTACCTACTGGTCATTAAATGAGGACCACTTCATTCAATTGAGTTAGAAAAATGGCAGCAGTTATGGGAAAGGAATTACAAAATCTCACCGGCTCAGGGTTGACTCAGCCTTCCATCCTTCCGAGGCAGGTAAAATGAGGACCCAGATTGTTGGGGGCAATGTAAAATATATACATTGCTTAATGGTGTAAACCGCTTAGAGAGTGCTTGCACTGTGAGGCGGTATATAAATCTCATTAATTAATAAATAAATAAAAATACGTGGAACTACACTTGGAAGAAACACATTCGTAGACACAGGTGGAAGCGGTGGGAATTTGTCCATGCAATTAGAATCCATCTTGATGGCACCTAATTAAGTGTGTGGTACTAATTACTCTTGCAGATGATGAACAAACTACAAAATGAGGGTCTGGACAATCTGGAGATAAATGAGGACCAAATTTCTTGGATACACAGTTGTCCAATTAAAGAAAATCAGAGTGCTTAGCTTTTCTTCATCAGCTCATTACATATCCAACCCACACTTTTTCCCCCCTCTGGAAAAGACATAAGTAAAAAGAGGTAGGTCTTCTCATTCACTTCCCCTTCCTTTAACCAAGAGTGGGTGTGCCATATTTTGTTTTTTAACTCTTTTACTCGAAAACAACTTTGGGGATTAGAAACAAGATCCAATACATAAAGAGAGGAAATCATTTTAGGAACAGCCTGAGATAAAGAACAGTATGGAGAGAAGAAAGTAGCAGTGAATTTTATTTAGCTCAGAACTGAAAATGTTTTTGTTGTTGTTGTTGTTTTTACAGAAATCTGTTCACATCTATCCAAGTCATGATGAGCAAACGGGATTATGAAGAAATGACAGCATTATCTCCCCTCCCCCATGACATGGTGCTCCTTTATATCAGTACAAAGAGGGAAGATTATGGTAATTATTTGAACCACTGCCATAATCTTCCCTCTCTATATTGATATAAAATAGAATTACCCTGTAATAGAAAATCCAAGATTCATTGCGCGTTGGTGTACATCAATCTTGGCTGGTCTGATGCCTTCCAGCTGTGTTGGAACGCAATCCCATCATTCCCAGTTCTTATGCAAAGTAGAAAGGAGAGGAGGAGGAGGAGGAGGAGGAGGAGGAGGAGGAGGAGGAGAAGAAGAAGAAGAAGAAGAAGAGTTTAAAACAAAGAAAATCTACTGCATCTTACATGCAGAATGATTTTCTTAAAAAAATATTTTTAAAGCTCTTGAAACTCATACAAAAACTTAAGAGCTTGCAACCTCCAGTAAAGGAGGAAAGCAAAAAAGATCTACAGCTGCCACTTCAAAAACGGACATTCTATCTTGAAATCACAAGTAATTAAGCCAGTGGCTCCTCTGCCATAGCAGCAGGGTACCTCCTTTCCCCCTTTTTTCTTCTTGATTATGTTATGTTTCTGGCAGTTCCCCCATCTCTCAATGCACCTCTGATTGTGCCAAAATGAACATGAGGATGGCAGCAGCAAGCATGTCAAAGCTTCAAGACATCTGACAAGCTCCCTTAGAACTGATGAATTTTGAAGGCCAACTTTTGCATCCAGTTCATGCTGAAATGAAAGTAAATGGTATTCTTAGAAGATGCCCCATAATATGGGCTCAGGGTCTGAAGAGGCTGCCATCTACTAAATGCTGGTTTATTTCTTTACTCGAGCAAATCATTGATTTGATTTAAGGCTCTACATAGCTTACATTATAAACAAATAGAAGAAACAATAAAAGAAAAAAACACCAGCCAATTTGATCTAGTGGTGAAGATGCTCACTTAGAAACCAGGAGATGGTGAATTCTAGTCATGCCTTAGAAAAGAAAACCAGCTGGGTGACTTTGAGTCAATCTTCAGGAGATGGTAAGTTCTAGATCTGCCTTAGGCATGAAAGTTGGCTGAATGACTTTTGGCCAATCACCAGGAGATGGTGAGTCTATCCTTGCCTTTGGCATGAGAGACAAATGTGTGACTTTGAGTCATTCACCTGGAGATGGTGAATTCTAATCCCACTTTAGGCATGAAAGGAGTCTGGATGATTTTGGGCTAGTCCCCCTCTCTCAGCCCTATCCACTTCACAGGGTTGTTGTGGGTAAAATAGGAGGGGGAAGGCATATTAGGTATGTTTGCCGCCTTGAGTCACCTACAAAGGAATAAAGGTGGGGTAAAAACTGGATGAATAAATAAAAGAAACAAGAAGTATCTAGAGAAAGAAACCACAGGGCTACACAAAATATACCCGACACAGCTCAGCAGTCGCCCTGCTCCAGAATCAGGGATGGGAACCAGGTTTTTAAGGATTTTCAGAATCCAAATAAGGTGGGAAGGACATGAATTCTGGGGGTGGAGTGCTATTCCAGAGGACAGGTGTTGCACCGAGTGCCTTTCTGTATCAACTGCATTTTGTGTATCTTTAGTCTCTGGTATTGTATGAATTTGCCTGGTTGCGCAATTCCTAGAGCTTCGACAAAATCCTTGGTGACCTCTAGATGTGTCAGTCTTAATCTCCCATAACCTCTAGCCAGAAATAGATAATACAAATTGAAGTCAAACATATTGAAGGTACATTGGACCAGGAATCTTGTTTTACAAGATCTGAACCAGCAACCTTGTCACCTGGCAATGATTAATTTGTGTTTTGGAGACCCAATCAAAGACACAAAGGCAGCCTAAAAGATGGACGCTACTTTACTTGCATGTATAGAAGAAAAACTATGCTATTTTGTCCTCTTTCTTTGTTTACCTCCTTGCAAGCTACAGGACAATGAATTTAGCTTGCAGGTAAGATGTGCCCACTAATCGATAGGTGTTATTAGCAGTGAGGCAGAGAAGGCTTCTTAAAGGATCTCTTGCTCTGAATCCAGGCAAGAATGCAGCAGAGATACCGCTGAGGTCTTTTTAGCCTAGATCAGTGATGGCGAACCTTTTTTTCCTCGGGTGCCGAAAGTACGTGTGCACGTGCTATCGCGCATGCGTGAGTGCCCACACCCATAATTCAATCCCTGGGGAGGGCGAAAATGGCCTCCCCCACCACCCTGGAGGGCCTCTGGAGGCCAGAAACAACCCATTTCCCAACTTCTGGTGGGCCTAGTAGGCCCATTTTTCATCCTCCCCAGGCTCCAGAGGCTTCCCTGGAGGTTGGGGAGGGTGAAAATGCCCTCCCCCACCCACCGGAGGCCCTCCGGAAGCTGAAAACACCTTCCCAGAGCCTCTGCGCAAGCCGAAAATCAGATGGCTGGAGTGCACATGCACGCTGGAGCTGAGCTAGGGCAACAGCTCGCGTGGCGGCAGATATGGCTCTGTGTGCCACCAGTGGCACGTGTGCCATAGATTCGCCATCACTGGCCTAGATAATGAAGGATACAAGAAATCCTCGACTTACAACTCAAAGTTCCAATGGCACTGAAAAAAGTGATGTATAATCAGTCCTCGCACTTACCACCGTTGCCGCATCCCCATAATCACATAATCAAAATTTGGGACTTTGTCAACCAGCATGTACTTACATCCCAGGTCATTTGTGGCCTTCCCAGTTGGCTTCCAACAAGCAAAGTCAATGGGAGAAGCTGGATTCTGTTAGCAACCACATACAGTAGTTCAATTGCAGTGATTCACTTAACAACCATAGCAAAAAAAAGTTTGTAAAATCAGGCATGGCTCATTTAACAACTGCCTTGCTTAGCAACAGAAATTCTGGTTCCAATTGTGCTCATAAATTGAGGATGACCTGTATTCTCAGAATCTCTAGATTAGGGACATTTCAGCACTAGAGAAATGGACAGCTCTCCCTCTTCAGAGGCATCTACTCCTGATTGGTTGTGAGGGCAAGGCAAGATTTCGGTTCCAGAACTAGATCATGCAAAATGAAGAAATCACATTTTTTCCCAAAATGAATTTTCCCATCTCATAGCTTTGAAAAAAAAATGCAGTGGGATGGTAGAAGAGTTGGACTGTGCACATTTTCCTGAACCTAGCATGGGAAGATGAAATTACCATTCCATGTTATTTTATTGCACAAAAATAACACAGATTCTGGAGAAATATCTCCATATTGTGAGCATACATGTGCTGAGGAAGGGAGGAAGCAAAAAACTTGCTATTATCAGAATAGCTGAGGAGATGGTCAGCTACTAATTCAGAAGCCTGCTTTTATTAATTAGCTGTCAGGGTTAACATGAGCAAGGTCAGGAGTAAAGGTTCCAGAGAAGAAGCCAATCAGCACGAATAGTAATGTGCACTTCTACTGAAAAATAATTGGTTCTCAGAATGCTGGGATGAATAGATTAACAAAAAAAAAATAGCAATGTATCAGGAATGAACCTTGGGTTTGCTAAATATATGGCTTGAGTTTGCAGCTGTTGGTTTTCTTCATATTAATGAAAGGAATGAAATTTCTAGTGTCTGTATCAAAAACTATCTTATCAAGAGCTACGTCCTTCAATCTCTGCCTGTGAGCCTTTGAGTTCAAGTATCAGTCTGGAAGGGAGCTGACATTAGCTAAGATGTGTTGACTTGGTTTCCTTGTCTTCCCCTGGGCAGATCTCAGCCTTCAAAGTCACTACTGTCATGTCTTCAGCTATTTCATCATATCTTAGCACAAAGATGTGCCTGATATTATCCTCATTGCACAGACGGAGAAGTGAGTTTTGCCATTTGACCAACATCCCCCTGGGAAATCTCAGAAACACGGGATGCCCCAGCTCAACGCAACCAGGTGGAGGAGAGGAACGCAGAACGATAGCCTGGAGGGATGATATCAAAAGTCTGCAAAAATAGCTGCCAAACTGTAATGCTTAATTATGATCGAAGGGGAAAATCGCTATGTATATGACTAGAGAGTAATCACATCAGTTATGATGAATGTTGATTAAATTTAAGTATAAGTGAAAGAAAATTAAAGTTAGCTTCTGGCCCGGACCCACCCACTTCTGCTTGAAATGCAGAACCAGGCATGCAACAGAAAGGCCATCTGTAATCTTCAGTCTGAAAAAAAATGAGCAACGTGCCAGCAGAAATTCTCTGCTTTTCTCCAGAACTAATAACCTGCATTTCATCTTAGGCAGCAGAGCTATCAGATAAATTTTGAAGAATCAGGTTTATTTATTTATGAATCAAATTTATATAGCCATCCATCTCACTGAAAGCGAGTTTGGGTGGTGCACAACAATCAGATAAAAAGAACAACAAATATAGAAACATCAAAGAAAACATTAAAATCCATATTAATAAAAATGATAAAAGCAAAAAATACAGGCGTATTAAAAATGGCCACCTGAACGATAGAACCATTTCATCCCCGGGCTTGACAATATAGCCAGGTCTCGAGGGTTTTTTGGAATGTCAAAATGGATGGAACTAATTTAATGTTGGAGGGAGGGGGGGAGGGAATATTCCATAAGGTCGGCACCAAAGAACAGAAGGCATGTCTTCTGGAACCCATCCAATGAAGATTCTTAACCAAAGGTACCTGCAACATGGCCTTTCTGGCAGATCTAATGGGACAGGCTGATGTAACCTGGGAAATATGGTCCCCCAAATGCTATAAGAGATGACCAGGATGAGCCCAAGGGAGGAGTCAAACGCATCATCTGTCTCGCGTCCCTTTGCGGCCACAAGAGATCTAAGTCCAACCCATCTTGAAATCCATTTGATTTAGATTTATTATTAGAGTTGGAAGGGACCTTGTAGGTCATCTAGTCCAACCCCCTGCTCAAGCAGCAGTTCCTACACCATTTGAGACAGATGGCAGTCCAGTCTCCCCTTGAAGGTCGCAAGTGTTGGGGCTCTCACAACCTCCGCTGGCAAGCTGTTCCACTGGTTGATCGCTCTCACCGTCAGAAAGTTTCTCCTCACTTCCAGGTTGAATCTCTCCTTGGTCAGCTTCCATCCGTTATTCCTTGTTTGGCTTTCTGGTGCCATAGAGAACAGCCTGACCCCCTCCTCTCTGTGGCATCCCCTCAAGTATTGGAACACTGCTATCATGTCACCCCTGGTCCTTCTCTTCGCCAGACTGGCCAAGCTCAGTTCCTGCAACCGCTCTTTGTATGTTTTATTTTCCAGACCCTTTATCATCCTGGTTGCTCTCTTCTGCACTTTCTCTAGGGTTTCAATGTCTTTTTTGTAGTGTGGTGACCAAAACTGGATGCAGTACTCTAGGTGTGGTCTGACTAAGGCTTTATAGAGTGGTACTAGCACCTCTCTGGTCCTTGATTGTATCCCTCTATTTATGCAGCTCAGGACTGCGTCTGGCACTTGTCTACTGCCAATTCGCTTTGACTGTTAGTAGTTCTGATTCTTAGAGAGAGCTTAAACTTGCAATAAACCTCTACATTCACTTGAACTGCCTGGGTTTCCTGATTTCTCGTGCTTGACATATGCCATGAAGCCCCTTAAAGGTGAAAACCAGCACCTTGCTTTGGACTTTGAAACCGGCAAACAGTGCATCTCATGGAGAAGAAGGGTAACACATGGCTGTTGACATTCCAGTCCAACAATATATATAATGTTGGCAGTTCTTCATTCTAGGATGGTATTCTTACATCTCCATAGAAGATTCTGCTGAGCAAGTACACAAGTAGATACCCACCCAGGCCCAGAACTTGGTACTACATATCATTTCAAGGACTCCTTGCCTGAGTAAGTCTGGGAAGAATCTTTTCCCAGGTGACAGCTGCAGTTTCTCTCATGCTGGGGAAAAAATGGGAGGCGTCTGGCAGCATCTTTTCTGACTAGCCTTTAGAGAATGTCTGATGCCTTTTGATGTACATGTACATTCATATCATATCATATCGTATCATTTCATATCAGTATCTCATCAATAGATATATTTGATCTGAATATATCAAAAGGTGTCAGGCACTCTCAGCCATCCTCAACAAATACAATACGATTGTTCATTGATAAGGTACTTAAAATCTGTTTCACAGGTAAGCAACCTGTCTTCTTTAGATTAGATTATTGTTAGAGTTGGAAGGGACCTTGTAGGTCATCTAGTCCAATCCCCCGCTCAAGCAGGAGTCCCTACACCATTTCGGATAAATGGCAGTCCCAATCTCCTTTTGAAAGTCTCAAGTGTTGGAGCTCTCACAACCTCCGCAGGCAAGCTGTTCCACTGGTTGATCGCTCTCACCGTCAGAAAGTTTCTCCTTATTTCCAGGTTGAATCTCTCTTTGGTCAGCTTCCATCTATTATTCCTTGTCTGGCCTTCTGGTGCTTTGGGAAACAGCCTGACCCCCTCCTCTCTGTGGCATCCCCTCAAGTATTGGAACACTGCTATCATGTCACCCCAGTCCTTCTCTTTGCCAGACTGGCCAAACTCAGTTCCTGCAACTGCTCTTTGTATGTTTTATTTTCCAGACCCTTTATCATCCTGGTTGCTCTCCTCTGCACTTTCTCTAGAGCTTTGATGTCTTTTTTATAGTGTGGTGACCAGAACTGGATGCAATGTCTTCTCCTCCTCCCTCCCTCCCTCCCTCCCTCCCTCCCTCCCTCCCTCCCCTGCCCTCTCCAGTTTAAATCCTATGTACATTGGTCTACTCACTCTATGGATAAGATGAAGTGAGATGCAGCTGAAGAAAGCTTAATATTTTTTAATCAAGTTGTTAATCAGAAAGGGCGCTACCAGATTTCTGATATTTTTTGCCACTCTAGACCAAAAGCTGTCCTCCTACGCTCATATTGGGAGTAAATAAAGAGTATAATCAGCCACCCTCGGGTTATCTGCAGGATTGCAGAACAAAAGATGAACGGCAAGACTTTTTTTTTCAACTGGAGAACCCCTTCCAACATTAGAAAGATATCCAATTCTTGGGAGGATGGAAATGAGGAACAAGAAAGATGGATGAAGGATAATCTTGCAAGCTTGGGATACAACATGTGAAGGAGCTTCTCCCATCATCATCACCCACACTATCTCTTGGGTAGCCAAGCAACTAACTTCAGAATTAGTTTAGTTTATGTTTTGAAACATTTGATTTTGTGTTTTGTACTTTCATTTTTGTTAAGGGTCTTGAGTAAGAAAGTAGGGTATTGGTTGAATAACTTGCAGGCACTCATGTATGTCAATCATTGGCACAGTGGCCTCATTGCACAATTCACTTAATGCAGCAAGATGAAATATACTCACACTTTAGTGTATTCCCAGGTCACACATTGTTGATGTGAGGTGCCCTGGAGGACAAGTAGAAAGAGGGTGATGTGAATGGGGAACAAAACATGGTACACATAGCAAATCCATGTATTTATTCCTTCCTTCCTTCCTTCCTTCCTTCCCTCCCTCCCTCCCTCCCTCTTTCCTTCCTTCCTTCCCTCCCTCCCTCTTTCCTTCCTTCCTTCCTCTTTCCATCCATCCATCCATCCATCCATCCATCCATCCATCCATCCATCCATCCATCCATCCATCCATCTTCAGATATTAATTTCTAATTATGATAAGTGGGTTTTCTTCCTTCAAAGGGAATATCAGTAAAGATTTCAGAGGCTGCCTAAGCATTCAATGCACATCAAACTATGTTGCTGTTTCCTATGTTCCCTGTTAGACAGTAAAGCATTGCAAAAAGGCAGGGCAGAAATGAAGCATAAATTTGAAGAATAATTACACTAAGGGAGAATTTCTTCCCTTTCTCTCTTAATTACAACAGATGGGGTGAAACACTTCATACTGATCTAACTAAAGCAAAAAAATAAAAAGTCCTGATTTTTTTTTCTCCAGCAGTTTTTCAGGAATAAAAATGAAATACAGGTAGTCCTCGACTTACAACAGTTTGTTTAGTGACTGTTCAAAGTTACAATGGCACTGAAAAAGTGACTTATGACCGTGTTTCACACTTACGACCTTTGCAGCATCCCCATGATCATGACCTCAGCTTGGCAACTGGTTCATATTTATGACGGTTGCTGTGTCCCAAGGTCACGTGATCACATTTTTGCAACCTTCTGACAAGCAAAGTCAATGGGGAAGCCAGATTCATTTAACAACTGGGTTATTAACTTATCAACTGCAGTGATTCACTTAACAACTGTGGCAAGAAAATGGGGCAAAATTTTGCCCCATCGTAAAATGGGGCAAAATTCACTTAACAAATGTCTCACTTAACAACAGAAATCTTGGGCTCACTTGTGGTCATAAGTAGTGGATGGAGAGACAGACAGACAGACAGATCACATACACAAACACACCAATACTATTTATTTTTCTGATACTTTCTCTCAGTAGCTTTTCATTCTACAGATATTTGTTGGCTGTTAACCTCTTATGCTGCTCATTAGGGAAATCAAAGTCTCATTTCAATGTCCAAACACAAGTAGTCCTTGAGTTACGACCAGCCTGAAAACGGGGTCTTACAACCCAATTCACTGTTCTGATGGTTGGTCCCCCTCCACAGTCATGTGACTCAACTTTGCTCGGTAACATGGCCACATTTATGGCTGTTGGCAATGGCCCATTGCCATCTATTTTACAAATAGTTTTGTCGAAATCTAATTCCTGTTTTTAGCAAAATTGTGCCCATGGCGAACCATTGGTTTGGTTAATGACTGTGGCATTTGCTTAATGGTCGTGACATTTGTTTAATTACCACTACAAAAAAATGTCATAAAATCAGGTGACCTGCTTTATGATTGTCACAATTTATGACCCTAATGGTCTGGCTTCATTACGGTCATATGTCCAGGACTACCTGTGTAGACATTTGTGCTGACTACCGTATTTTTCAGAGTATAAGACGCACCTTAGTTTTGGGAGAGGAAAATAAGGGGTGGGGAAATCTACCTACCAGGTATTCATCTGGCTACCGTCCTTAGTCTGTTCAGCTTCAGCACATTATTTTATCCTCTGGTTAGGGCTGAAAAAGCCTTTTTCAGAGGGAGTAGGAATGGAAACAAGCCTGCAAAGACTTAGGGCTGGAAAAAACCTTCTTCAGAGGGAATAGGAAGTCGGGAAGAATGTTAGCACCTCGTTAGGGTTGAAAAAAAAAGCTTCAAAAAAGCTACATTCTATAAGATGCACCCAAATTTTCAGCCCTTTTAGGGAGGAAAAAGGTGCGTCTTATACTCCGAAAAATACGGTATGTTCTCAGACAGCAAAAGGATGCTATATCTCTTCTCCTGCATCCAGAGCTCTCTCTTCACACATGCCAGGTTTGGCCCTGGCCTGGCTACTCAACCTCCGGAGCATTATTTTGTAGCATAAAGTGATAATGGGATGTTTAAGTCAAGAGTTTGTCTTTTAATTATACTGGGCTGGACTACTCTACCCAACTCAAAAGCAAAAGTCCCACAAGACCCCACACTTACATTGATAATATGGGACAACTCCACTGTGATCAAGGGTTCCACGGCCTTTGTTGGTGGTTTCACCGTCACCGTGAGAACTTTGGACATGACCGCTAGAGGACTTCTGTTGGTGAAATTGGCAATGTCACTGGAATGAGAATGCATTCAGAATAAAAAATGCACCACAGATGTATTGCTGCAAACACATTACCAGATGGACTTGCTTTTCGCAAGCAATTTGGTAGATCCACTCACCTAGGAGGGGGCAGAATTAATCCCAAGGTGCGATACAAGATGGCGCCAATGACAAAATAAGCCGAGTCATCTGTTTCTTCAGACAGAAGGAGAAAGAAGGACAAGAGCAACATGGATTAATGCAGCAGCTAAAGGGCCATTTGTGGGACATGAAATCAGGACTTTGTCATGTTAAACAAGACTCAGAGCAATGAGAAGACCCCAAAACTACAACTGCCAGAATGAACACATTTGTAAGATTTGTAAGTGGTTTATATACCGAACAAAGAAAGAAGTGGTGGAAAAATTGTGCAGCTGTAGGATTGCCTGTGTCATGTCCCTGGAGAAAGTGCATCAGTTGGATATTTGTCTGGACAATCCTTTCTGGGGCTAATGCTTGTGTGAAATGTCATGTAGTGAATATTGTCAGTTGTATGTCTATGCAGGGTGATGCACCCCTATCTAATATTATGGTATATTCCAATACAAGCAGAACACGTGATATGCTTTCTATGCATGTCTACATTCCTAAGTCATCATTATTATTATTCTGGCTTGGCTCTTGACCTGAACGGTCGTGTTTTCTTAGCAAAGATGTAAATATTCAGGATTTATTGTTTTTGTACTGAAATAAATATTTTCTATTAGACCTTTAATCTCGGTTTTATTTCTAACTGTCTGAATTCCAAGTAAAGATCCTACATCGACTCTATGAGATTTTATTCTCATCCCAACATGAAAGACCAAAGCAAGCTGCATCTGCATGAACTGAACTGATATAGAGTTCAAGAGAGAATCAAATCCTTACAACTCACTCAATAAGGATTTTAAAATATCTTTTTTTATACCGTGGTGTAATTTTTCTGGCTTCTGAGTAGAAATGCAAGCATATGGCAGGTTGAACATATGCATTCATTTCAGCTTTATAACATATGCATGCACATCGTATAAATGGGGCTATAAATATCTGCGCCTCACATTTCCACCTCTGATTTGAAATCTGGAGAAAGAGGTTGGACTTTCACAATAGCTGAGACAGAATCTGTAACTGGAATGCCAAATCAAAATTAGAAATATCACATCCAACTCTGTGAGTCAGTGATAATAATAACAACACTTCAGTCCAGCCTATATAATAATGTCTGTAAGCATAGATTAGCAATAATGTCAGAGACAAAAGAATCTGGCTTTAAAAACTGGTGTTTTGGCAGTCATGTGTAAGCAAATGAATCTGAAATGTTCTGAACTCTTTCCAATTTATCTATAAAGATTGGATTTAAAAAACTGAACAGAGTTCTATGATTCTACTTTGCTGATCTTAATAGCAATAGCACTTAGACTTATATGCACTATGAAGCGGTATATAAGTCTAAGTGCTATTGCTATATGCAGCTTCATGTGTGCTTTACAGCCCTCTCTAAGCGGTTTGCAGAGTCAGAATATTTTCCCCAACAATCTGGGTCCTCATTATCGGAAGGATGGAAGGCTGAGTCTACCTTGAGCCAGTGAGATTCAAACTTGAACAGTCAGCAGAAGTAGCCTGCAGTACTGCATTCTAACCACTGCACCAGCACGGTTCATAGATCATTTACATCAGTGTTTCCCAACCTTGGCAACTTGAAGATGTCTGGACTTCAACTCCCAGAATTCCCCAGCCAGCATTCGCTGGCTGGGGAATTCTGGGAGTTGAAGCCCAGACATCTTCAAGTTGCCAAGGTTGAGAAACACTGATTTTTACATAAACAGATCATTTCTATGAGTCTTTATCAGGTCAAAGCTGTTTTCAAAGGGCGAACTGTCCTTTTTTCCTATTCTTAAGAGAAATATAAGGCTCATATCTAAGAATGCCAGCAGGGCCTCAGCAAAAAGACAATGCCAAAAAGGCCTGTGTTTCTCAACCTTGGCAACTTTGAGATGGGTGGACTTCAATTCCCAGAATTCCTGAGTTGGAGAATTCTGGGAGTTGAAGTCCACCCATCTCAAAGTTACCAAACTTGAGAGACACTGGCATAGGCAGATTTGATGAGAACCTCTTCTAAAGTCTAGCATTCGTCAGAAAGACCCAGAGTTTCCTAACTGATTGGCAGAAGAGCATCTGGGAGCACATGTCTTATTCAAGATGCCCATCCCTCCTCTAACCACTACTCCTGGGTCTCCTTTTCCTCCCACCTCCACCCACCCTCAATGAGTCGGTCCCTTGTGGAGGCTCTGTACCAGATGAGGAGAGATTGAGCACTTCTTTGGGAATGAAGATCTTGTCTTCGGAGTGGCGGGCCCAATCCTTCATGCCCCGACGCCCCTTCATGGGGAAATTGATATCACTGGACACAGCAGAAACCGGCTCTCTCTGGATGCTAATCACTGCCAAGTGAGGGAAGGGGATAGAGAGGAGAACAGGAAAGAAGAGGATAGAGAGGAGAACAGGAAAGAAGGGGATAGAGAGGAGAACAGTGTCACTCTGGGATAGAGATCAGGAAATAAAGCACACTTGATCCTCATCCTTAACACCATGGCTCCCTAGAACAGGGACAGAACAGGGGTAGAACACCTTCCTTGGTGGCCACCAAACTCCTGGTTCACTACAGGTTTATAAATAGCAATAGCAATAGCACTTAGACTTATATACCGCTTCATAGTGCTTTACAGCCCTCTCTAAGCGGTTTACAGAGTTCAGCATATTGCCCCCAACAATCTGGGTCCTCATTTTACTGACCTCAGAAGGATGGAAGGCTGAGTCGACCTTGAGCCTGGTGAGATTTGAACAGCTGAACTGCTGAACTAGCAGTCGGCTGAAGTAGGTTGCAGTGCTGCTTTTAATCACTGCACCACCTCGGCTCCTCGGCTCCACTACAGGTTTATAAAGGTTATTTTAATTTTAAAAATGCAGAGGACATGCTGTAAAGCTAATAAAACACCATCTGCTAACATCTACAGGTAGTCCTCAACTGGCAACCATTCGTTTAGGGACTTACAAGTTACAACGACATTGAAAAAAGTGACTTACAACCAGTCCTCATGCTTATGGCCATCACAGCATCCATGGTCATGTCATCAGAATTTGGGGGCTTGGCAACCAGCATGTTATTTATGACAGTTGCAACCTCCTGGGGTCATGTAATCGTCATCGGCGACCTTCCCAATCGACTTACAATAAGTAAAGTCAATGAGGGTACCTTGATTCACATAATAATTGTATGATTCACTTAACTGCAGTGATCCTCTTTACAACCGTGGCAAAATGGTCATATAATCAGGTGTGACTCATTTAACCTTATTTAGCAACACAAATTCCGGTCCCAAAAGTTGAAGACTACCTATATATTCTTTTGAAGAAATACCTTTGGGTCCCTCCAAGTCTTACTGCAGAGGTCTTCAAACTTGGCACCTTTAAGACTTGTGGACTTCAGCTCCCAGAATTCTCCAGCCAGGATAGTTCCTTCACCTTCTGATGAATGAGTGTTTTGTGATTTACCATACCCACTAGGGAGCCAATTGGGAACAGGGATGTTTCCCTCGGTAGGGATTTTGTGGGCATGTCAACCAAAGGCTCTCAGAATTCCTAAGTCATTCTTGGCCTGGAAGGATTTCCTGGGCCAGTTCTACAGTAACAGCTAGGAAATTCGCCATCAGAGGCTATGGATGCAAGCAAGTTTACTATCAATGATGGTAGGACACAGAAGACAGTAGGACAAATGAGTGAGAGGCAGAACTTCCAGAACAGGAAAAAAAAAGAAATAAGACTTTGGAAGAAACTTGGCCTTTTGCTCTTGTCTAGTTTGGAGATCAATATCCTGCCTGCCTCACATTTTGCTCTTCACCCTCTTTTGCTTAAGATCCATTAGAAATGTTTTCAATCTCTTGGAAATACAGGGACATAACTTATGATATGGTGGCATTCCAAAGAAGCAGGAAAGACGTTTGAAACACTTTCTTCAAGAAGGGGCTTAAGTGAAAAATAGCTGTGAACTTCTGATAGTGGAAAAAACAAGGCAGAACTAGAGATATTTCCAGAAGCCATAAGATGGATGCTGGGAGCTGCATACATCTTGTAAATCACCTCCCTCTGCTCTACCATGAAGTTCACAATGGATTGCAATAGCCTGAGCCTGAAGAAGACTATCATTGCCCAGAGCCAGTGGTGGGTTCCTACCAGTGCGGTCCACTCTATAGCACCGGTAGCGGCGGGCTGGTGACATCATCAAGAGGCTACTGACCCAGTGCGGTCGGTTGCTGGTGCCTAGGAGCCGCCATCTTTTTTTGCGAAATTTTCAGTGATTTTTTGCTTTTGCACATGCGCGGAAGCAAAAGCGCACTGAAATCTCATGAGGGGACATGCACGCGTGCGAGATTTCAGCAAGATTTTGCTTCAGTGCATGGGCGGAAGCAAAAAATCACCGAAATCGCACGCACACATCCCCTCACGAGATTTTGGCGCGATTTTGCTTCTGCGCATGCACGGAAGCAAAATTGCGCAAGGGGGCACGTGCATGCACACATGCACAAAACATGGTGATGCGCATGTAGCGCACCGGTAGCAAGGTAAGTGAGCAACCTACCCCTGCCCAGAGCCCATTCCTTGTCCCAAGCCCCAAATAAACTATTCATCTGTCCAGTCCCTTCCAGTTGCTTACCCAAGTTGTCTGTAACAATAAGGGAACTCTGGAAAGCCTTGAGGGCACCTCCTACCAGATGGATGAAATCTTCAACCACTTTCATGAGAAGGACGGAACCAGGCAGCACCTGTGCAGGGAATGGAGGAATAGCAATAGCACTTAGACTTATATACCGCTTCATAGTGCTTTACAGCCCTCTCTAAGCGGTTTACAGAGTTCAGCCTATGGCCCCCAACAATCTGGGTCCTCATTTTACCGACCTCGGAAGGATGGAAGGCTGAGTCAACCTTGAGCCTGGTGAGATTTGAACAGCTGAACTGCTGAACTAGCAGCAGCCTGCAGTGCTGCATTTAACCACTGCACCATCTCGGCTCAGAATTAATGGAGACCTCCATTAATTAATTCCCACTCCGGTGGGAATGAGAGACACCAGAGGCACAGGTTCATGCCCAGCTACACACCTGTTGTGCATCTTCCCATTTCTCCCTGTTTTCTGCATCTACCATGTAGCTCACAACCTGGAAGAAACGCTGGAGGGAAAGAGGAGAAAGTGAAGGAAAGAGACCAGACGGTGAGAAACAGTTGTAATATTTATGGCAATTTGGCCTTAGGCAGTTTTCTCAATTTCCCAGCAGCAAATTCCATTCAACCCCATTTTTATATATCTTTATATACTTGGCTGAAAAATCTTTTGCTTGAATATTCATGCTTATTTTTTTTAACATTCACAGGCATTTTCTAGGACCCCCTGTGTTTGCAAGTCATTTCTGCCATTATTAAACGTAGAATTGTGTACATCTCTGCCCTTCCCCAATAGTGTGTGCATATTCAGAGTGATGCCCATATTGCAAGCTTTCTAAAAAAAATGAGCTCCATTTATTTTGAAGGCTGAAATGGCTCTGTTTGTATACAAGTTAACATTAAGCAATTTTTATCGTTCCCTGCCTTTGTGTAAAGCTGCATCCTGAACAGGCTCAAAAATTAAGAGGCAGAATCCGCCTGAGATATCCCACTAGTCATCGTAATGTGTTTCTTTTGCATTTCTCCAAAAATGCCTCCTGGTGAGGCATAGATCAGAGGTAGAAAAACTGCTTTTGCATACAGGTTCAGCCCTAACATGTCCAGGTTTAGCTGAAGAAACTCTTGCAAACAAACTGCTGATTAGCCATTGTAAGCCACATGGGAACTGAATGGTTGTGCTTTAAAAACCCATTTGAAGTGTTCTTGTTGTCACATGGTGCCAATATATATATATGTGTGTGTGTGTGTGTGTGTGTGTAACATTTTTTTTGCTGATAAATGAAAATAAAGGGAGACTATTATAGATCTATTTTGAGCTATTTTGCTCTCGTCAGATAGCTATACCCTTAGTGGGATTTGAACCTGGGCAATCTGCTTGTAAGGCAGCAGTTTTAACCTCTAGGCCAGGTTCTCTTCCCTATCAGCTCTTCACCAGGAAAGGGTTATATATGTTATTTTCTGTCGAGTCATCCTGGTGTATGGAAGGAAACATCACAGCTTCCTTTCGCCTTTTGCCCCCTCCTGGGGCCATCCAGGCAGTTTTTTTGTAGCCGACAAACTATATTGTCTGTATGTGTATAATATAATATGTATAATGTATATCCATGATGGCCTAGTTTGCTCAACTCCTATAAAAAGGGGTTGGCTCCACAACTCAGCTTCATAACTCATAATCTTCTCAATCTCTTTTTAACATGGTCACGCATGATGCATGGCTGAGTAAGGGCGTCCAGTTCTCTCATTGGACGGGATGACCACATAGGACTGGGACCTGGTGGTGAGAAACCCCTTTGCACAGAAGACATCATATATTCTGCCTTGGTTGAACCTCTGCTCCAACTGTCATATCTTCCCAATGGAGAAAAAAGAGATGTGATGTCTCCACCAAGAGAAATGGCCCTGATTCTTCCCTCATTTGGGAAAGCAGTACAGGTAGTCCTCGTCTTACAACAGTTCATTTAGTGACCATTCAAAGTTACAACATCGCTGAAAAAAGTGACTTATGACCATTCTTCATACTTACGAACATTGCAGCATCCCCATGGTCACGTGATTTACGTTAGGATGCTTGACAACTGGTTCCCATTTATGACGGTTGCAGTGTCCCGGGATCATGTCATCCCCTTTTGTGACCTTCTGACAAGCAAGGTTAATGGGGAAGCCGGATTCACTTAACAACCGTGTGACTAATTTAACAACTGAAGTGATTCACTTGGCAAACGTGGTAAGAAAAGTCATAAAATGGGGCGAAACTCACTTAACAAATTTCTCACTTAGCAACGTAAGTTCTGGGCTCGATTGTGGTCATAAGTCAAGGGCTACTTATACGTGATTCTGGAATGGGTAACCTCCCACTTTCTTCAATTGGGCCAATACTGTGGAGTTTAAGTTTAAGTTTAATTAAATTTATATACCGCCCTTCTCCAGGGGACTCAGGGCAGTGAACAGCCAAGTAAAAAACATTAAAATACATTTAAGCCAAGTAAAAAACATTAAAATACATTTAAAATAAAATATTCAATGTGTCCCTAATTTAATACAATTAAAATTTAGTAAAATCTTAAAATTTTAAAAACCCCAAAAACTTTTTCATGCCAGCCCGGCTTGATAAAAATAATACGTCTTGAGGGCACGGCGGAAGGTGGACAGGTCGTGAATTGTTCTTAAGTCTGGAGGGAGCTGATTCCAGAGGGTGGGTGCTCCCACAGAGAAGGCCCTCCCCCTGGGCATCACCAGCCTACACTGCTTGGCTGATGGCACCCCGAGGAGGCCCTCTCTGTGGGAGCGCACTGGTCGATGGGAGGCAGTTTGTGGCAGTAGGCGGTCTCGGAGATACCTAGGTCCAATGCCATGGAGCGCTTTAAAGGTAGTAACAAGCACCTTGAAGCGCACCCGGTAGACCACCGGAAGCCAGTGCAGCTCGCGCAGGAGGGGTGTTATATGGGAGCGCCAATTAGCCCCCGAAACCACCCGCGCGGCCGCATTCTGGATCAGTTGGAGCCTCCAGGTGCTCTTCAGTCTGATCAACAAAGCAGGAGAGGGTTTGGGGAACAGACTTCATTACAGGCTCCATGGAATGGAACTCCCCATACCGAGAACGTATAAGGCTGTGCTAGATGGATAAATAATCACAATAACCTCAATCTTTAAAAGCTGTGCTGCCAATAGCAATAAATCCAAATGGTAGTGATCAGCTTTTCCTTTACAGCAGGGATCTCCAAACTTGGCAACTTTAAGATTTGTGGCTTTCAACTCCCAGAATTCCTCAGCCAGACATGGAATTCTGGGGGTTGAAGTCCAAAAGTCTTAAAGTTGCCAAGTTTGGAGATCCCTGCTTTACAGGGAGTATTTCTCTGTGTGTAAAGGGCAGCCTGGTTCCTGAAAACTGGAATAAGTAGATGAAGTTGGTTATCACCTTTAAAGCCCTACATGGCTTAGGACCAGGATACCTCCGAGACCGCCTACTACCACATAGCTCCCTTTGACCAGTGAGAGCCCACAGAGTCGGTCTCCTCCAGACAATGTCGGTTGGCGGGTCCACGGGGGAGAGCCTTCTCTGTGGCCGCTCCGGCCCTCTGGAACCAGCTACCCCCGGAGATCTGGACTGCCCCCACCCTATTGGCCTTCCGTAAGGCAACTAAGACCTGGCTCTTCCATCAGGCTTGGGACCGTTGATCTTGGGAATATAATGGATAAGATCCGGCCCATGAGAGAGGTATGTATGAGTTTTTAATATGGGTTTTATGATTTTACTGTTTTTTACATTTTATACTTTTGGATATGTTGTTAACCTGCCCAGAGTCCCTAGGGAGTTGGGCGGCCTATAAATCCAATAAATAAATAATAAATAAATAAATAAGTTATTGGGGTACATTAGGAGGCCCATCCCAGCAGCAGTAGCTATCCCAAACTCTGAGGTCAAAGTAACAATATGTGCTCAATGGCATTGTTATGCACATGCTGCAATTAGAAGTAAGCATTTGAGTCGTAGTTTTGCATGACGATGTTAGCAAGCATGAGGTTATTTGGACACCATGCTCCCAATCTTAGCATCTGCAATGTGACCAGTTTCTTCAGCTCCAATGACCTCATGAACTTAGAGTCAAAGAACGGTTTCTTCTCCTTCGGATGTCAACATAATACCTGCACGTCATCTGAGGAAGGAATATAGGTGGCTCTTTTGTAAGTATCTGTGACATTGCGCAAGATCTCCACTGAGAAGAGCAGGTCCCCACTGTAATAGCTTCGGCGGGCAACAAGCTCCAGCAGGCTACGGACCACCTGTGACATGCCCTCACCTGCCAGCATGCGCTGGCCCTTAGCCAGGTGCTCACGGAGCTGGAGATGGAGAGGGAGAGAAAGGGAACAAGGTCAGATCATGGATTAAAACCAAGGATATTTTTGCTCTTCAGGTCCAACATATGAAAAAAATGTCATTACAAGCATCCTAGGACTTCTACTTGTTCCTCAAATATAATGTTGAAGATCTGAGAGATTTCTGCTATGGTAGTTGGGACATTTGCTCCTTCTGAAGCCAACTGATTCTGCACCAACTGATTAGCACCAGATGCTCTTTCTCCCCAACTTTGGGAAGAGGACCTCCACAGAAGCCTATAAAGAGAACTGAATTTCAGCAGGCGCTGAAAGCAAATGTCCTGGAAGTTGTTTAGTTGATTTGGATCCTTGCCCCATTTAGGACAGAGAGCCAGGATTGACTTCTCTATACCAAAACTTCAACTCTCTATGAATACCTTCATAGGTCAGGAGTTAAAACTTTCAAGAGCTTCTAGGAAAACTTAAGCAACCCTTCTTAAATTCTAGCCACAAATTATGGAGAGAAAATCCTAGGAAACAACTCAGCAGAAACTGAGAAGTACAAGGTTTCTGGATCTCTTCCATTTTCTCCCCAAGGCAAGACCTTCATTTTTCTCCCTACTTCTTAAGATCTGAATTGAGTAAGATTGTCCAGGTAAGCAACTTTTGGCAACTCAGCTAAGGAGCACAGCTTCCATGCTCAGCCAGCTTAACACAAGCCTCAATTTTCCCCTTGTGAGAATTTACTGAGAAATCAACACACATAGGATTATACTGCTCAGCCAATATTAATTTGATGAAATAGTTCCTAACACCGGTTCCTTCATCTTTATTGCCAGAGTATTTGTAGGTGTTCTTGTTTTCTATCATAGCATGAAGGAGAGCCAGTAAAATGTCATGAGAGGTTCTGGACTGAGAGGAGCCCCCACCCTGGGTTTGAGTCTTCCCTCATCTGTGGAACTTCCTGGGTGACTTTGAACAAGTGTTTCCCTTTTGACCCAGTCTCCCACACTGGGTTGTTGTGGGGGGGATATGGAAGGAGGAAGTACTATGTACTATGGACTGAATGAAAGGACAAGTTATAAATCTAATAAAAATCAATCTTAACACCAGCTACCAGTTACTGATTGAACTAGGTTTTATGTGAGGATTTGAAAGAGGGAGACAAACCTGATCCTCTACATGTTTTTAAAGTTTGGTGGGGATGGGGGTGAGGGTGTGCATGAAAGATAAAGCATCAATATGAGATTTTGAGGGAAATGACTGGAAGTGGTAATTCTCCCTGCTGGGGGAATTCTGCTCTTGACCATCTATGGAAGACTCAACTTGTACCTGGAATTAGCAAGTATTTTTTTTCTCTCTCTCCTGGGATCCAGGATTTTGGTACTACCTTAGGGGGAGGTTTAAAACTGCCCCTGCCCCATCTCTTCTTCACTGAAAAGTTGGTTTTGCAAAAAGTGTACCCTGGTTCCTTCAAAATAAGACATCCCCTGATAATAAGCCCAATCGGGCTTTTGAGTGCATGGCAATAAGGCCAAGTGCTTATTTCAGGGTTCAAAAAAATATAAGACAGGGTCTTATTTTCGGGGAAACTATCTATCTATCTATCTATCTATCTATCTATCTATCTATCTATCTATCTATCTATCTATCTATCTATCTATCTATCTATCCATCTATCCATCTATCCATCTATCCATCTATCCATCTATCCCTCCCTCCCTCCCTCCTGTTTTCCCCCAAAATAAGACATCCCCAGATAATAAGCCCAATCGGGCTTTTGAGTGCATGGCAATAAGGCCAAGTACTTATTTCAGGGTTCAAAAAAATATAAGACAGGGTCTTATTTTCGGGAAAACACGGGTACTGAAAGCAAGCATGCTTATTTGTGTGTCAAGAAAGGACTTAAGCTAGGAAGATGGCAGAGACAAAACAGCAGCCAAGAAGACAGCAGAGAAACCTCCAACCCAACATCAGGCATCTTAGCAGTCTTCAATAGTCTTCAGGCAGCAAGAAAAAAAGTATCTTCCAATATTTGAGGGGCTGTCACAGAGAAGAGGGGCTCGACTTATTCTCCAAAGCACCAGAGGGCAGGATGAAAAGTAACAGGTAGAAGAGAGATCCAACCTAGAACTAAGGAGAAATTCCCTGACAATGAGAACAATTAAGCAGAGTAACAGCTTGCTTCCAGAAGTTGTGGGTGCTCCATCTCTGGCTGTTTTCAAGAAGAAACTGGAAAGCCATTTCTCCAGAATGGTATAGGGTTCCCTGTTTCAGCAGCGGGTTGGACTAGAAGACCTCCAAGGTCCCTTCTAACTCTATTATTTGGCATTCTGTCAAGTCGCAGAGCTGCGAGACCATGGAGAGGCAGAATCAAGTGATGGGGGAGGGAGACAGTCCAACTGAAAACCCAGAAAAGCCTGAACACCCAATCCAGGCCACTGCATGCAGCAGTCCGGGTCCAGAGGTCTAAGAACCAGCTTCTGGAAGAATATAGTCCAGAGTTGCAGCAGGGAAGGGTTCTTTTCCAGGGAGCAAAGACAAAGAAACTTGGAATCTCTGGAAGGCAGAAAGAGAAGGAAGGCAGACCCTCCCAGCAATTCACAGGGTACAATTTAATAGTTGTGGAGATAATTGCTTTGGTCCCGCACGATTTCTGTCTATAGGCAAAGTCCTCAGAGGTAACTCTGGGTGTCCATCCTGGTTCCTTGGACCTGACGCAGCTCCAAAAACAGAGGACTATGAGCGATTGGGGACGGAAGAGAAAAGGGCCATTCTATGACCGCCTATAAAGGAGGGAAAAGGGGTTTCATGTGCAAATGGACTGAGACCGGCTACAAGAGCTGAAGATCTATGGGGAAAAGAAAACATTTAAAGAGCAAAGAAATAGTTAAGATAACGAAACATACGGCTACAAGCATGGGAATAGGAACACTGAAACAGAACACAGAGACAGAGATTTGGAGATTAAATATGAATGGAAATCGCTGTAAAGTGATAGCAGTGGGAAGGCAGAACAGCCTCTCTTCCTCCTCCATCTCTCAGCTCTTGAGTGGTTTTACAGCTCCAGGATTTGATGGTTTTCTCTTGCTGCCTGAAGACTGCGGATAGTCCTCGACTTATGGACGATCACTTAGTGACTGTTCAAAGTTAAAAATTGCCCAGGATTTGATGTTCTGACATCTGCCCCCTCCGCCCCCAGCAGTCATGACACTGCAGTGTGTTGTTTTTGCCAGAAACCAGCATGTGTTTCTTGTTTCCGGCAAAAAACGCCCATTGTGAACAATGGATTCATTTAACAACCATGGTGTTTGCTTAATGACCATGGTGTTCACTTAATGATCATGACATTTGCTTAGCATCCATGATGTTTGCATTACAGCCATCACCAAAAAAAGGGCATAAAATCAAGCATAATAATTTGGTGGGCCATTTTATGGCCATCACAATTTATGACCGGAATTGTGGGTTCAATTATGGTCATAAGTCAAATATGTCACTTGTGTGGCTGAGGGAGGTTCTTGCCTTTGAGTTGGAGGTTTATCTTTAGAATAGAATAGAGTAACAGAGTTGGAAGTGACCTTGGAGGTCTTCTAGTCCAACCCCTGCTCAGGCAGGAAACTCTATACCACTTCAGACAAATGGTTGTCCAATCTCTTCTTAAAAACTTCTAGTGTTGGAGCATTCACAACTTCTGAAGGTAAGCTGTTCCACTGATTAATTGTTCTCACTGTCAGGAAATTTCTCCTTAGTTCTAAGTTGCTTCTCTCCTTGATCAGTTTCCACCCATTGCTTCTTGTCCTGCCCTTCAGGGGCTTTGGAAAATAGGTTTTCCCCTCTTCTTTGTAGCAACCCCTTAGATATTGGAACACTGCTATCATGTCTCCCCTAGTCCTTCTTTTCATTAAACTAGACATACCCAGTTCCTGCAACCGTTCTTCATATGTTTTAGCCTCCAGTCCCCTAATCATCTTTGTTGCTCTTCTCTGCACTCTTTCTAGAGTCTCAACATCTCTTTTACATTGTGGTGACCAAAACTGGATGTAATATCCAAGTGTGGCCTTACCAAGGTATTATAAAATGATATTAACAGCCTAGTACTGTGCTGGCTTTTTTGGTAGCTACAGCACACTGCAGCACACTTTCCAGAGACTCTGCTGTCTTCCTGGCTTAATTTCTTTTTGACATACGCACCTATATGCTTACTTTCAGTTCTCTTTTAATATAGCAAAAAAAAAAACCCTCTCCAAGGTAGGATTGTGGCTGTTTTAACCCTCCTTTCTAGGTAGCCCCAAAACCCTGGATCCCAGGAGGGAAAAATTCCTCGCTCATTCCAGGTTGCAAGTTCATATCTTGACTCAGTTGACATCAGATGTTGACACTACTGCTGGATATTACATATTTTATGTATCTTGCCCACAGTTCTGTTCCTCCTCTTTCACCATGTCAAGCTCTTCTCTGAACCAGGCAGGAGGTGGGTCAAGTGGTACAGAAGAGGGGATTTCCAGGGGCCTTGCCAAAATTTGCACCTACTGAAAGATGTAAATATCGGTACTCGTGGGAAATGCAGCGTGCGAAGCTGGGCAGACTCCAGTAAGCCACACCGTGGGAGTTGAGCAGGCACTGTCGGCTGGCAGATCCTAGAAAAAGAAGCAAGTCACTGGTTATGCCCCTCACTCAAAAGGCCAGTACATCCGGCCCCATCAAATTCAGTCACTTATTGCTCAGTGGTTAGGTTGGAGAGCGATGGGTTTGAAGTGACCCTAATGGGTTGTCACCTGCCCTGTAATCCAGATGTCAAGGAATTAAGAAACTCTGACTCCCATTAGGGAGATGGGAGTTCAGAAGTGTCAAGACAATGGCCACAACTGCATATGGAACCCACCATCTTGACTTCTGAACCTCTGAGGACATCCTTGATGTTTGCAGATATTTGGTGGGCATTTAATAAGACTTAGTTCCTCAGTTTTAAACTGGGCACATTCTTTTGCTTTTACGGCAGATAGATTTAGCATGCCTTTCTCTGCCTGAATTGCCTTATTAAAGCATTTTCAGTTGCAAATAACAAAAGAAAGAAAGAAAGAAAGAAAGAAAGAAAGAAAGAAAGAAAGAAAGAAAGAAAGAAAGAAAGAAAGAAAGAAAGAAGGGAGGGAGGGAGGGAGGGAGGGAGGGAGGGAAGGTAGGAAAGAGAGAGAGAGAGAAAGAAAGAAAGAAAGAAAGAAAGAAAGAAAGAAAGAAAGAAAGAAAGAAAGAAAGAAAGAAAGAAAGAAAGAAAGAAAGAAAGAAAATACAGTATTGCATTAAATTTTCAACCCAAAGCTCTTGGAAGTGAATGGGATCTATGGAAGAAATGCCTATGGGAAGATCTAAATTCTTTGGACCTGGCAATCCAATGTATTGCATTTTATTTGGAATGCTTTTCAACTTCAAGTATAGAATAGGCAATGATCGAAGTGAAAATCCAACCCAACAGTTTTTGAATCCCCTGACTCTCCCAGCTTCCATGCTAATACTGCTGTTGCCTTTCTAAATAATCGTCCCCATTCTGACACATCACTGAAGCAAAGAAACAAAAAAATCTTTCCAATTTGCTTTCTTAAAAGTGTTTATTATTTATTATGTTTATAGCTCTGGAGAGTGTGAGAGTTTGAAAATGGGCAGATTGTGACCTAAGCAGTATTTTAAGTGGTAGGAGAGTCAGATGGGTAAGCCAACCTCAAGTGAGAGAGAAGGATCCCAGTACAATCTCATTAAATATAAGTCTTCAACTTATTGAGCCCACGATTTCTGTTGCTAAGTGAGACATTTGTTAATGGAGCTTTGCCCCATTTTATGACCTTTCTTGCCACAGTTGTTACATGAATCACTGCAGTTGTTAAGTTAGTAACACAGATGTTAAGTGAATCTGGCTTCCCCATTAGCCGCCCAGAGTCCCCCGGGAGTTGGGCGGCATACAAATCTATTAAATTAAATTAAATTAAATTGACTTTGCTTGTCAGAATGTTGCAAAGGGTGATCACATGACCCGGGACACTACAACTATCATAAATATGAGTCAAGGGTCAAGGGTCTGAATTTTGATCACGTGACCATGGGGATGTTGCAACAGTCGTAAGTGTGAAAAATGGTCATAAGTCATATTTTTCAGCGGCGTAACTTCAAACGGTCACTAAATGAACTGTTGTAAGATGAAGTATTGCATTTCATGTCACATTTATTTTTATTTTATTTATTACATTGATTGGCTGCCCATCTTGCCACAGGGCAGACTGAGGTTCCTTATTTGTAGTACTGTCCCCAAACATTTGATTACACCCTGTTTTTTCTCTCTTAGAGGATAGAAACCAAGCTATTCCTTTTTAGCTGAAGCTTGGACCTTTCTATTTCTTTATTTAACAAATTTATAACGTTTCCCATCTATACAAGGAATTCCGGGCAGCAAATGCACATAAAACATAACCAAACTATGTTTGCTCTGATTCGTAAGAAAATGGGTTGTGGCCCCTAAAAATTTCATTAGCAACTTATCACACAAAACCACAGCTAAATCAGAATTTTATTAACATTCCCAGCACAATGCTTAGGGGGGAACAGCTTCTGGAAGCTTAATAGGATTGTGGCCATCAGGGGCTGTTCTACAAGACAGTTAATGTAATAGAGAAGGTACACTTCTTCAGGCCCATCAATGGCATTGCTTGCAGATGTGGTGTTGTGGAATCTCCAGATAAAGGGGGAGATTCCACAACAACAGGGGGAGAGAGGCTGGTTAACTTAGAGCAGTGTTTCTCAAATAGTGGGGCGGGGGGGCACGGAGCGATGCCAGGGGGGGCACGTGTGACCCTGGGGAACATGCGTGGTCCCTCTTGATTGATTCCCCTGGATGGGGAATGTTTTCCCAGTTGCCCGCTGCTCCGAGCCCGGAAGAGGAGGCGGCCAGGCGGGGCAGCTGCGTGGGTTCTTGTTGTTCTCGGTGGGCGCCGCAGTAGCCATGAACGGCGTGGCGAACCTGTTGCTGGACAAGGAGGAGCATCCTCTGCAGGTGGGCGAAAGCTTCGAACGGCACCCTAAAGCCTCCTTCCACACCATTCGCTGTGAGAGGCAGCGCTTATGGGCCAGGCCGGCGACCCCAAAACATCGGCTTGATTAAGCTGGCCTGGCCCCGTGTCAAAAGAGGGCCCTAACCACCGTAGCCTATGCCTGCCTAACCGAAAACAGGCTCCACTGAGTTCCGTGTGACTTACTCCCAGGTAAGTGGGTAGAGCAGACTTCCCTAGCCAATGGTTTGCTTGCAGCTTATAATAAGTAAAATAATAAATATTAACACTAAAATTCCATTGGGGCCCAGATCGGAGAGTTGGGGGGGAACAAAATGTTTACTTTTTCCTAGGGGTGGGGGGGGGGGTAACAGAAAATAATTGAGAAGCACTGACTTAGAGTCACTCCATGGGAGGAAGTGACAGAGGCCAGACTCCTGGAGTCTTTATCTGCCTGTGCCCAAGAGAATCTCACAGTTAGTCTGGTGAGATTCTTATAAAGAGAGAACAACAATAAGGGTGCTACTTTGACCTGCTCATGTAGTCCTGCTGACTCCTTGCACCTGACAGGAGTGCCTGGCAGAAACCATCAGGGATGGGTGGTGGTCCCACAAGTAAGCTAGTCCCATTCCATGCAAGGTGACAAGTAGCATCTTGAATGGCACCCAGGTCAGCACTGTTCTCGTAATGAATTAGGGTAATATTGAAGAATTTTGCTTCTTTCAATTCTACTAAAATATGACACCTTTCATCATGGGTCAAAGTAACCATCTTTGAAAAATGGTCTTTAAAGAAGGCTTGCAAAAAGTATAGCTGTCTCCAAATTCAGAACCAGAAATTTGAATGTAATTGCTTCCGCCTCCTCCAAGAAGATGCACATTATGGGAAATCAATTATTTTTTAATTCAGTACATTTTGGTGATGGGTGGAAGGCAAGGCACGTTCCACAACACTAGAGTGAAGAATGTTCCATTGTGGGATATTGTAAACCAAAGGCCAGGAGCAAAATTTGGAAATTCCTTTTAGAAGAATGAATGACACTGGCCTACAATAAATTGAAGGACGATTGACCAGGGTTGTAGTATAAGCTAACCAGTTGGTGCAGACAACCAACTTCTGTCTTCTTTTTACTAGTATTGCCACTGTCCAGCATCTAGAATTGCTTCCTACTTGAAAAGCAAACCTTATCAGAGATTCCTTCCATTCACCACCATCTAGTCAGAGCTGAAGAAGCTTCTTGGAAGAGAAGTGAAACATCTTCAAAGAAAAAAAAAGATAGTCCAGTTGCCTTCTGAAAAAGCACCTCTGGGATATATCAGAGATCGCAACTTCAAGTAAGAAGCATTCCGAGGTTTTGTTTAAAAATAAAGAGTTGTAGGACATCCAACTTGGGGGTTTATTTATACATGGATTCTGCATTTCAATTGTATAATTCATGTAAATCCAAACATATTTTTATTAAGATGGATTTGAATTGACTCACAATGTGCAGTTTTATTCAATTTATATTATGTTGACTGTGGTCTTTGCTAGTCATGTTTTGCTTAGGTTTAAGAGGGGTTTTTAGTCTCTTAAGATGATTTATATGGTATATTTAATTATTCACAATGTTAATGATATTTAAGATCTCCCTGACATTTGAAAGTCCCCAGTTCATTTATCTGTATTATATTATTTTACTTTTTTCGTATTTCCTCTTGTATATGTCATTTTCTTTGAAGTATTCGATAAAGGAAAAAAATGGGGTTGCATTGTAACTCCCATCTAACCCAGTCACCTTGACCATGATAGGAGGGACCAATAGTCCGATGCATCTGGAGTCCATAAGGTGGTTGCCATTCAAGTCAACTAAGGTGGCCCTCTATTTTCAGAGTGAAATCCAATTTAGAAAAAAATGTCTCATTCATAAATCCACTCCTCCTTTCCAATTGTCCTCTGTTGTGTTTAAGGCTCCAATTTGGAGAACCTACTTTGTCAATCTCTACCCAGGTAGAGGCTACCTACCTGTAGCATTAGATGAGCATTTGTTATAGACTGTTTCACCAGCTGCGGCTTTCTTCCAAGTCATCAGGGCAATGGACTCATCCCGGCACATCTCATGGAAGGCTGGAAGGAGAGAAGAGGGAACAGGTAGAGCAGCAGAACAAATACCCCCCACCTAGCAAAGTTAGCCCAAAGATAAGATGGTGGGAAAAAGAAGGACATAGCAGATGTAATGCTCTATCACCAAATCAAGTACGTGCAGATGAATTATCTCATTTTCCCCCCTACCAATTCTCACATCTAATTTAAAATATGCTTTTAAATTTATTTCAAAGGCAAGAGATTTAGAACAGCAGACCCCAATATTTTGGGCACTGGGGACTGGTTCTGTGGAGAGAGGTTTTTCCACAGACTGGAGGGAGCCTGGTTTCGTGTACTGCCTGCGTCCTGCGGATGGGGCTTGGCTTGTTTGTGCAGCCCAGTTTCTGGCTTTCTGGGGACCGGTGCCAGTCCATAGACAGGGGGTTGGGGACCCCTGATTTAGAATATATCCCAAAGGCAGGGGTGGGTTCCGGTTTTCTTTGCTGCCAGTTCACTCAGGGATGTGCCGTGGGGGCACGCGCGTATTGCGCGCCACGCATATGCTTCACACGCACGCATGTGCAGTACTTAAAAAAAGCTTTTGCACATGCGCAGAAGCTAAAAACAAGATGGCGGCGCCTATGGCGCCGCCCGGAGAACTCACTCGGAGGCATGGCAAGCCTGAGTCACTGCTGGTTCTAGCAACCCAGGCCGCCAAGTTACTACCGGTTCTATAGAACCCACCTCTGTCCCACGGATGAAGCTGTGTAATGGTACCTGGAAAAGATCTTGGGAGACAGGAGGAAGGGCTGCAGACTAAGCAATGGTCAGATAAATGACAGCTGAGCACACAGAATAAAAGTGGGTGGGGAAAATGTCTCAGAAGGGACCCTCCCTAGTTTCTTGGGCTGTAAAAGCAAAGTGGGGGAGATGCATTTTCAGTCTTGCAAGATTCTTACAACAAAGATAAAGCTAATACTTCTGGGTCTGCCTCTTAATTGAAGTACCTCACAAGATTGACAATCTGTGTTAACTTGCCCCTGTGAGGTGACAAAATGGCCACAGACACTAATGAATGTCCAATCATGCATATTGGAGGAGGAAAGCTGTGTTAGCAGAAAATGGGGAGGGTGGGGGAATAGGAGTCTGGTAGCATCTGTTCAGATTTGAATAAAATTTAAGCTAAAATAGGTGCTACCAGACACCTTCTGATGTCAGTCCTTCATTGGATGGTTATCTTTCAATCCCGCACAATTTGCAATTTCTTCTCCTCATACGATTTAAGATGTATGGACTTCAACTCTCAGAATTCCCCAGCCAGCATGACTCACATCTTCAATTTGCCAAGGTTGAGAAAACCCACATTAAACTGAATTAAAACCAGTAGAAAACCACGTGAGAGGACTTTTCTGCCCATCCTTTTCGAGGAGGGCTGCCATAAGCCAAATGCTATAATGCCAAATACCTGGGCATTTTTTCTCATTGCAGGTCTTCATTTCTTCTCCGCTTCCCTCACAGGGGTAGTCTTGTGCTCCCATCCCTTGGCACATCCGGAAACGTTTCTGCCAGCCGGTGTCACAAGTCTTAGAGCAGATATTCCATTCACTCCATGGACCCCATTTGCTTGCAGCTGCAGATAAGCAAGTGGTAGGTGGAAAGGATTAGGGCCTTCTGAACTCCATGGCACACACTCTCTACTCTCTTTACTTAGTTACTTAGTTACTTATTTATTTATTTATCATGTGGCATCTACAGAGATCATGCAATCACTGATATACAACACTAACAAAACTCATACATACAAACACAAATATAAGTTTAAGTAGAGCATCAGCGACTGGAAAAATCTGGAACTGAACACACTCAAAACTGTAGAAATGGTGGTAGACTTTAGGAGAAACCCTCCCATACTTCCACCTCTTACAATACTAGACAACACAGTATCTTCAGTAGAGACCTTCAAATTTCTAGGTTCTACCATATCACAAGATCTAAAATGGACACCTAATATCAAAAACATCATCAAAAAAGCACAACAAAGAATGTTCTTTCTGTGCCAACTCAGGAAGCTCAAACTGCCCAAGAAGCTGCTGATACAGTTCTACAGAGGAATCATTGAGTCTGTCATCTGCACCTCTATAACTGTCTGGTTTGGTTCTGCAACCCTGCAAGACAGACAGACTTTAGAGGATAATCAGAACTGCAGAAAAAAAAACAATTGCTACTAACCTGCCTTCCATTGAGGATCTGTATACTGCACGAGTCAAAAAGAGGGCCGTGAAAATATTTACTGACCCCTCACATCCTGGACATAAATTGTTTCATCTCCTACCCTCAAAACGTCGCTATAGAGCACTGCACACCAAGACAACTAGACACAAGAACAGTTTTTTCCTGAACGCCATCATTCTACTAAACAAATAATTCCCTCAACACTGTATTTATTAAGTCTGCACTACTATTAATCTTCTCATCATTCCCATCACCCATCTCTTCCCACTAATGACTGTGTGATTGCAACTTTGTTGCTTGCAGCCTTACGATTTATATTGACTGTTTCCTAATATGATTTGATTGCTTATTTGTACCCTATGACTATCATTAAGTGTTGTACCTCATGATTTTTGACAAATGTGTCTTTTCTTTTATGTACATTGAGAGCATATGCACCGAAGACAAATTCCTTGTGTGTCCAATCACACTTGGCCAATAAAATTCTATTCTATTCTATTCTATTCTATTCTATTCTATTCTATTCTATTCTATTCTATTCTATTCTATTCTATTCTGTAGACAGTGCAAGATATGATATAAAATATTAAATTAAGGTAAAACCTGAAAAAAAATCACCATACTACAGCACCACAGAGTCACAATAGGATAGATGTTATCATTCAATATCTAAAGAAGCTAATCCTCTAACTGCTTCTGGTGTGGCTGTGATGAGATCATCCCAGATGCCTTGAAATTTCCTGAGGAGACATTCTCAATCCATATGTGTTATTGTTTGTTCTGGTACACCACAGTCACATTGCAGGTTCTCGGCCATTCCCAATTTAAACAGCTTTGCCTTAGTTCTGGCATGACCTGTCCTGATGCTATTCAGGTGGCTCCATATTTTTGGGGGGGCAGCTGCATTCCTGGAAGTGGGTTTTTTTTAATCTCCATGATCTGATTGATTACAGTTATTAAACATCACCCATTTTAATTGCCATTCTTCGTCTAGATCGTAAGATTGTGATAAGTTACCCTAAATTGGTTTCTTAGACTTAAGCTTGGTGTGAGGTAGAGATTATTCACACATGTCCATGCCTAATCTCCTAATTTGCTTTCCTCTTAGCTGGAGGACCAGATAGAAGGGCTCTGAAGATGGAAGGACACCTTTTGGATCAGAGGGATGCAACGGGACTGGCTGATAATTGCTTTAATTAAATATTCCACAGATGATTAAACCCATTTATCAATAATTCAGATCTCATTTAAACTAAAATGGCCTCTCTTCTCACCCGGGGTTGTGATCACAAGGGGTAACTTAACAAATGGAATTCATTTCCCATCCCTCAGGAGGTACTCTCTTTTCAAAAATGCATCTTTATCAGATCTTGAGATACAAGGCAATTGCCAAAAAAAAAAAAAAGCAACAGGAAGAAACAGTACGATCACCCATGAACAAGCTTTTGGCTATTTGTCAAGATAAGAGTTGGGCCTGGGTCTCTCACATAGGCAAATACTATATTCTTCCCAAATTTCTGATAGCAGTGGACCTCTTTTTAGTCTCAGATTTTCATTGGAAGCATGCATCACCCCTCATGTCCTGGTACAGGAAGAGTGTACCAAAATTAATCTTCTCTGGAGGAAGGTAATCCATGGCCCGAGTTCCTCTAGGTGTCACCACTGGAAGTGTGTGGCCCCTAAAGAAAGGTCATTGGTTTTCTTCACTGGGTGTCACCCATTTGAGGTTGGCCAGGTCAAGAAACAGACACTATGGAGATGCTACTCTATTATTGTAACCTCTCTATGTAGACAGCCATGGATTAACCTTTAAGCAGAATAAGGATGTGGGTAGGACACCAAGGGATTGGAGGTGGGGGAGGAACCACTAGTTCCTCTTAACTAGTAGAAGCTCATCAGAGAGAGAGAGATCCAACCTCGAAATCAAGAGACAGTGAGAACAATTAATCAATGGAATAGCTTGCCTCCCAGAATTATGGATGCTCCATCACTGAAGGTTTTATTTGGACCACCAGGATGGTATAAGGATTCCTGGCTTGGACAAGGGGTTGGACTAGAAGACCTCCAAGGTCCTTAAGAGTCTATGAACTATCCTGTCATTAATGCTTTCACTGCCATACTCAACTTTAGTTTTCAATACTGAATGAGTCTTAATGTCTTGTCAGTTATGCCATGGAAGGGATGACAGGCACTAATGTTCGGCTAGGCTTAGGCAATAGATATAAACAAACATGCAAGAAAGACAATCAAAAAGCAAAAAAGGAAATAAAATGACCAAAATACCCATCATCAGCAATCAGCACCCCAATAAACAGAGATTAGTGCCAAGATTAACACTGGAACAACAATCAAGTAGCAACAATCAAGGAACTACCAACTACCAAGCTCAGAGAGCACCAAGGACCCTGCATCAGTTGGCCTTAATCTGACCCTGGTTATAGGGTAAGATAATGGAATTGTGGAAGCCTTTCTCTGACCCATCTTGTACTACACAAAATCAAGGCCAGGCTATTTTGAGTTTCTTTCACCCATCTGTGAAGTCACTTCTTTAAGTCCCTCTCTGTCATTTCTTTCATGCCTTCAGGATCAACTCCAAACTCCTTTATTCCAGGAATGACTGGATGATCTACCAGGGGTCTCCAACCTTGGCAACTTTACCACTTGTGGACTTCAACTCCCAGAATTCCACAGCCAGTGCATGCTGGCTGAGGAATTCTGGAAGTTGAAGTCCACAAGTCGTAAAGTTGCCAAGGTTGGAGACCCCTGATCTAAGCGATTAGTTTCTGTGGAAGTTGACTGCTGTCTCTTTGCCCACTCATAAGGCAATACAGCAAGCAGCTAGTTCAGTTATCTTTTCTCATCAGGAACAATCCAATGGGCATCTAATACAAAAATACAATGGTTTGCTGCTTCTAATCCAAGGGAGAATGCTTAGAAGCAGCTCATTTTAATGCTGAGAATCATTCGGATACACAAGAGGAAACATCCTTCATGGGAGATATTTTGTGCACAAAGGAGCCTTTGTTAATTAAATTTATTACGACACACCACTACATTTTTCTTGGCAAAAATTGCAAAGGACTGCTCCACTCTTCCCTTACCTGATCTCTTAACATTTTGCTCCACTGAAATATTACAGATTCTAGCCAGGAAATTATACATTTTAATGCTCCCAATAAGCGTTCAACAAAAGTCATCATGCAAAGAATGATAGCACATCGGGGAGAAAGCTCGTACTTTTCTGTCTTCTTTTTGGAGTGCTGGTATTAAAAATGCAGCGGTCTTGCCGTGACATCGTCTCATTCATGTGCCTACTGCTATAAAGGTCTAGGAGAGGAAGGGGCAGCTCACTCAGTATGGGAGCTACAAGTTGCTTTTGTAATGACAAAGATCTTATGCAGCATACATTACCAAAGGGGGAATCTCTTTTTTATGGGGTTTGAATTTTTAAAGCATTTGAGAGTATTAACCCTCTGCAAATATGCAGGCACTCATTTCAGCCCTTAACTAGACCACTCAAAATGCAAAATCTTTGGGATTTTGGCAGCAGCATGGCTGTGAATGGATGTTGGGGCTGGGAACAGCCTATGGTTAGCATCAGGGTCTTCAGCAGCTGCTTAGATTTTTTTCCCCAAGCAGGGCCTGGGGAGCATTTAGCAAGACTTATTGAAATGAACTGGATGGAGTTACAAGAATTCCAACAACTCAACCATTTCCCGTTTAGAATCAATCTATCTCCAGGTAGGTTGCAAAAACTCTGGTTTTCTTTCAGTCTCCTGATGATTCAGAAATAATAGAATACAGTTGGAGTTGGAGGGAATTTTGGAGGTCTTTTAGGTCTTCTAGAATGGGTGGCCATGGATAGCTCAGGAATTCTGGGAGTTCTCAAAGAACCATAGTTTGGCCACCCCTGGTATAGGATCGCCTCTGCTTAAGCAGGAGATCCTATACCAGTGATGGCGAACCTATGGCACGGGTGCCAGAGGTGGCACGCGGAGCCATATCTGCCGGCATGCGAGCCGTTGCCCTAGCTCAGCTCCAGCGTGCATGTGCGTGCCGGCCAGCTGATTTTTGGCTCGTACGGAGGCTCTGGGAGGGCGATTTCGGCCTCTGGAGGGCCTCTGGGGTGGCGGGGGGGAGCATTTTCGCCCTCCCCAAGCTCCAAGAAAGCCTCTAGAGCCTGGGGAAGGCAAAAAATGGGTCTACTGGGCCCACTGGAAGTCAGGAAACAGGGCAGTGGGGGGGGGGTCACACACGCATGCGCAGGGAGGTGGGGCAAGTGGGATGCTTTGAATTATGAGTGTGGGCACGCACATGCGTGCGATAGCACATGCGCGAACTATTTTGGCACCCGAGGGAAAAAAGGTTCGCCATCACTGTCCTATACCATTCTAGACAAATGGCTGTCTAATCTCTTCTTAAAAACCTCCAGTGTTGGAGCACCCATAACTTCCAGAGGCACGTTGTTCCACTGATTAATTGTTCTCACTGTCAGGGAATTTTTCTTTGTAGGAAGGTGTGTCTCTTCACTGATAATTTGGAATTTGGCTGGTTTCATAACAGGCACTTCAATCCATAGCAGTCTGGAAACCAGCTCTTAGACCTAATCTAGGAAATACCCTATCGTCTGATTTTGCTGACGGTATAAGAAGAAGTCCTGATTCCTTTTAGAATGGGAACTTCTTGGTCCTGGAAATAGTTTTGCTCTCCTAAGTGGTCCCTGGAAAATTCCCTTTGCCAAATCTCCTGCTTCACAAAACTTTTAACCAGCTGCAAAGTCTTCCCATAGGGAAGCTTGTCAACATGTCATCATCATCATTGTCTCTTGGGCTCCGAATTATAAATAGCCACAACTTCAATCCAGCAACTAATCATTTTCATGCTGGTGCACTGAGGCATATGAGCCTTGGATCTCCTTCTTGGGCATTGTATGGCTTTTTAAATTTTTAATTAATTAATGTTTTAAATATCTTTTGCTACTGTTTTTATATTGTTCTTATATTCTGTTGTACGCTGCCCTGAGTCCCTAGGGAGTAGGGCAGCATATAAGAACAGCAATATAAATAAATAAATAAATAAATAAATAAATAAATAAATAAATAAATAAATAAATAAATAAATAAATAAATAAATAAATAAATAAATAAATAAATAAATGGAAAATAACGTTTTCCCTTGTCAGTCATGCCCGACTCTAGGGGGCGATGTTCATCCTAGTCGAGTGAGCCAGCATTGTCTGAAGATGCTTTTGTGGTTATGACTATATGCCAAAGGTGCACAGAAAGTTGTTAGCTTCACACCAAAGTGGTACTTATTTATCTACTTGCCTTTACATACTTTTGAAACTGCTAGGGTGGCAGGAGCTTGGACAAGAACAGGAACTCACTCCATCATGTGGTACTTAGGTCTCGAACTACCAGCCTTCTGGTTGACAAACTCAGTGTCTTACCCACTTGGCCACTATGCCCCCTGTCCTTGGCATTACAATTACATATAACCCATAATAAGTGCCAGATGATTTTAAGAAGGCTACCTTCAGGAAACCTTAATAGTCCTCTATAGAATAATGGATTCAGGCATTTGTGGAGGCAGTTTCTACTTGATGCACTGGATAAAAACTGGATTCTCACCTGCATCTTGGCTCAACTTATAAAGCAGTTCACAATCAAAGCTCTTAGATTCTCACAGTCACTTTAGGTGGGTTTCTTGCAAGGAAAAAGGACTTTGGTTACTGAGTCTTGGTAAATGGTTATACTGTATGTACTTTAGCTCTCATTTACTATTGAGAATATTAAGATAAAATTTGCTTGTACCTTTGATTCTTTTTCTAAGAGTTTCTTGACTGGAAGGGTGAGGAGGTTGCTATCTATTTAGAAGATACAAAAGGCATATCCATCTTTTCTTCTTCTGCAATATCTGAAAATATCCCTTCCTTTTCCCAGGCTAATTCCATATAAGCTCCTTTTGAGAAGATATTCTACTTCTTAACTTTTAGCCTGCAGAGAATCTTTCTATTGGTGTTCTGTAATTATGATAAACTTGCTCCAGAGCAACTCCATACCCTGCCAAAGTCAAAACTTTAGAGACCTGGATTCTAGTCTTATTTCAGAGGCAGACCCTTCATAACCTGAAAAAGGAACAAGGTGATCACCCAGTTACTGGAAACAGGAAGAGACAATGATTTACCTTGCAGGATTAAGGAGAGCCCACATAAACATACTAAAAAATCTCAAAAAGGATGAAAAATAGTAGTCAGACACTGGCTGAGCTTTAGAGAGAAAGAACTAAGGCAGTGTTTATCAACCTCTGCCACTTTAAGATGTGTGGACTAGGCTGTAAAAGGATAGTGTCGACGAGATGGTTGACATGTATGTTCAATGTTTTCTATTTTCAAATATATTTGATACTTTATTTGTATATACATATGTTTACACCAGGGGCGGGTTCCTAATTTTTTTACTACCACTCTGTGGGCGTGGCTTATTTTGTGGGTGTGGCTTGCCAGCCATGTGACTGGGTGGGCGTGGGCCTCGGGAGCTTGGCAGCGGCCGGAGAAGTGGGGGGACATTGCCCACCTGCAACGCAGCCCCCCACAGCAGGAGCAGCAAGACCGCGGCAGCGGTTCTTCTAGGAGGCTCCGTCCGGCCTGAATGCTTCTCCCCATTCGATGATCCTAGGCTCCTGCTGCCTGTTCCCCCTCCCCTCAGCAGCTCGAGAAGCCTCGAACATGCAAAAATGCCTGGGATCATCACCGCGCATTCATGGCTTCTCGGACTGCTGAAGGGAGAGGAACTGAGATAGGTCCTGCCACCCATTCCCCCTCCCCTCAGCAGCTCGAGAAGCCTCAAATGTGCAAAAATGCCTAGGATCATCACCGCGCGTTCGTGACTTCTCAGACTGCTGAAGGGAGGGGAATGGAGATAGCTCCTGCCGCTCATTCTTTCAGCGTCTCACGCGCTCTGTCAGCCATCCTCCCCTGCTTGGACTCACTGTGGGGTAGGAAGGCAGCACATGCGCAGTGCCAGAAGCTCGGCTTCTGGGCATGCGCAGAAGAAAATTTTTTTAAAAATAAAAAATTTTTTTTAATGCCGGTGCCCAGGCACCAGCAACCGACCGTACCGGTACTGTGACATCACCAGCGGGCCGCTACCGGTGCTATAGAGTGGACCGCACCGGTAGGAACCCACCACTGGTTTACACATGTTTGTATGTTTGTTTGTATGTTTGTTTGTCTTTTTAACATAATTAATAAAGACTATTTTTTTAAAAAAAAGATGTGTGGACTTCAAGTCCCAGAATTCCCCAGTCTTGGCTGGGAAATTCTGGGAGTTGAAGTCCACAAATGTTAAAGTGGCAGAGGTTGAGAAATACTAATCAAAGGAATACTAACTAAAATGTTGTGACCATCTCCAGACCCAGCTGTCACTCTTCAGTGAAAACTGGCAAATGATTCTGAGGGAAGATGGGGAGAAGGTAGGCAAACGCAGCCCAAGGGCATCTGTCACTACTGTCTGATGGCTGTCATCTTCAAACCTGCTGTATTAGGAGCTGTGATTTTACAAAGAACAGCTGTTGCTGCAAACCGATTGGCAGAAGACAGGAGGATGTTAACCATGACATGCCAAGCCTGTAGCCCAGGATTTGGATAGCATCAACCCAAGATTCTGGGGCACAATTTATAACTGGGTTCTTAAAAGCTGAGAGTTTTACAGTTTGGCCAAGGAAAGGAGTCAGGATTATGAGGTCCTTGAAGACTATCTTCTTCCCATTTGGCTACCATCTAGGTCAGCAGTCATTCTCCAGGTATTCCTGATGCAGCAAGGAAGACTTTGAGTCCCAGATCATGGCTACTCCTTAGCAGAAGGCTTCCAAGGATCAACGCATGGCTGGGTTTCAGTCCTCATGAAAACATTTCATGGCAGAGTTGAAATCTGTCTCACTGGGCAGCTGTTCTGGCTTCAGATATGGCATTCAGCAAAGCTTGCTTCTGCTTAATTCATTGCAGGCAGTCCTTGACTTGTAACAGTTTGTCAGAACCCCAAAGAGTGGGTCTACCATTCAGAGAGAGAAGGGGGGTCTTGAGTTTGATTTATCAGCATTGCTTGGATCAACTGACATTTACAACACATATCCTGGCGCCAGGCATCTGTGAATCTTTTTATCTTGGGATAGGCTTTATGAGGGGCAATGTGAGTTAGTTTAAACGGAAAAGGCTTTGCGGAAACATATACTCATCCGGATTCCCAGAGTGGGGGACTTCCACATCTGTGTATTGGCCAAGATTTGCATTTTGGCTAATGGGGAGGGCTCTAAGGTTTAAATGTACTTGCTTTGCCTAAGGGTATTCAGATCTTGCTTTGAATGAATGGGATGTTATCACATTGGCTAATAAAGGAATTCTTTTGAACTACCTGGCTCAGAAGTTCGTACTTTGTAAGTGAATGGAGAGACAATCCTTACATAAAGCAAGATCATTTAGTGACCACTTGAAGTTACAACAGCCCTGAAAAAAGTGACTTATGACCATTTTCCACACTTAAAACTGTTGCAGCATCCCCATGGTCACATGATGAACATTTAGAATAGATGCTTGCAACTGACTCATATTTACAATGAAGGCAGTGTCCTGGGATCATGTGATCGCCTGTTGTGACCTCCTGACAAGCAAAGTCAATGGGGAAGCCATATTAACTTAACAACTGCAGTGAATCACTTACCAACTGTGGCAAGAAAGTTTATAAACTGGGGCAAAACTCACTTAACAACTGTCTCACTTAGCAACAGAATTTTTGGGCTCAATTGAGGTCATAGGTTGACCTCAAATAATGTGTAAAAGGTAAAGGTTTCCCTGTCAGTCATGTCCAACTGTAGGGCATGATGCTCATCTCCATTTCTTGGCTGAGGGAGCCAGCACTGACCAAAGACAATTTCCATGGTCGTGGACAGGATGAGTGGAACGTTGTTAACTTCCCACCAAAGTGGTACCTATTCATCTACTCGCATTTTCATGCTTTCAAACTGCTAGGTGGGCAGGAGCTGGAGCAAGGAATGGGCGCTTACCCCATTGCACAGAGCTCAAGTCTCGAACCCAGACTGTCAGCTTTCCAGCTGACAAGCTCAGCGTCTTTAAATGCTGAGCCCTCATGGCCCTTGAATAATATCTATAGCTGTATATGTAAAATATCTGTCTATTGGCAACAGTTGGACTTTGATAGTGCTGAGAGGTTTAGGGGTTAATGGAGGGTGCAAAGTATCTTGAATTTGAAACATCTTAGATTGAGCATGAAAGTTATTTTGAGTGCATGAGTAAGAGTTTCAAATTAAAAAAAAAGGTTTTCTCTCAAGTTCAAAATGGGCAGCCCCACTTAGGAACCAGTTCTATTTCTATCACAAAACACCTCCAAACTAATCAAATGAATTTGTTTTAAATCGAGATTTAAAAGAGATTTTTCCCCCACTGATGCAACTATTCTGAGGTCAAAACAAGGTGGCTTTGCACGTCAAAGGATTCAGATTTGATATTTTGTGTATCATTGGTCTAATCCATCCAGATGGTTTAAAGCAGAGGTGGCGCAGCGGTTAGAGGCAGTACTGCAGGTCACTTTAGCTGACTGACTGTGATCCACAGGTCAGCGGTTCAAATCTCACCGGCTCAAGGTTGACTCAGCCTTCCATCCTTCCGAGGTAGGTAAAATGAGGACCCAGATTGTTGGGGGCAATATAAATATAAATTGCTTACTGGTGTAAACCGCTTAGAGAGTGCTTGCACTGTGAGGCGGTATATAAATCTCACAAAATAAATAAATAAAATAAATTGATGTCTTTGGGCCAACCGTTCTTTTTTTCCCTCACACTAACCTATCTCACACCTGTTGTTGTTATGAGAATAAAACAAGAACTGGCCCCATGTTCACTTCAGCTCATTAAAGTAAATGCTTGATAAAAGTGAAACAAATAAAAATAAATTCTATTCATCTCTCATCCTTGGTGAATTTAAAATACTAGCTAAATGCTATCTCTTTTTCTGCTGTTTCATCTCAGTTGCTTTCTTTGTTTGTTTTTAAAAATGCCTGTAGGCCAAACTGGCAAATAAGCTTGGTAGCGTTTAAAAAAACCCGACCAAATAAATCCCTGCTTTTGCTTGACTGAAGAATTCATTTTCCTCATCAAGGTCTTGAGATCAATGAGACAGTGGGGACGAGCTGTTCAAAAATTATTTGTTGAACTCAGCAACCTCAAGACTCCTCCAAGAGATATAGATCACCTCGGGCAGTGAAGGAGAAATGGTAAACTTGTAGTTAAAGAGCAACAAGTCCAGGATATGGAAATCAAATATTTATCAGATGCTTAGTCTTAGAAGGAAGGGGTGGGTCAAAACCTTCAACATGCTGCTCAATCAAAGCCCCGTCCCTTTTGTATATGTGTGATCACAATGGGCACATTTGCCATCTTCCAGTTTTTGACCCATTTGCATCTTCCCCCAGGGACCTCCCTCCTGTACACTGGTTTCATACTATCAGTGTTTGCCAACTTCTTTCCTGCTTAAAAGGGTACTGTGGACCAGGGGCGGGTTCCTAATTTTTTTACTACCACTCTATGGGCGTGGCTTATTTTGTGGGTGTGGTTTGCCAGCCATGTGACCGGTGGGCGTGGCTTGCTGGCCATGTGACCGGGTGGGCGTGGCTTCTCGGACTGCTGAAGGGAGGGGAATGGAGATAGCTCCTGCCGCCTGTTCTTTCAGCGTCTCACGCACTCCCTCAGCCATCCTCCCCTGCTTGGACTCACTGTGGGGTAGGAAGGCAGCGCATGCACAGTGCCGGAAGCTCGGCTTCTGGGCATGCGCAAAAGAATTTTTTAAAAAAAAAATTAATTTTTTTTTTAAAAAATGGTGGCGCCCAGGCACCGGCAACCGACTGCACCGGTACTGTGACATCACCAGCGGGCCGCTACCGGTACTATAGAGTGGACCGCACCGGTAGGAATCCACCACTGCTGTGGACCTCGCTCCCCTCTGGGAGGAGATTTCCAAGTATTTCTAGCAGGACTACCCGATTCTGCAACAGCTTTCTTCCCTAGAGGCCATCCGTCTGGTAAACTCGCAAGATTTGCTTTTCTGGCCATGTACATGTATATATCTGAACTAGATTGTGTTGTTTCTCTGTGTCATATAATGTATGTGGGTATATGCATATATTTTATTTGTTGTTTGTTTGTCATGTTTATGTAGTGTATATTGGAGGTGGTACCCTTTGAGAGCTGCATGCAACAAGATTTCATTTTAATGTATGCAGATTGGTGTACATTTAAAGTGATAATAAAATTAGTCTAAGTCTACCCAGATGAGTACTGGTGACTGCTTTGACATGGGGCAAACCATGAGGTGTCTGTTTTAAACACTTGAGAGTTTATGCCTGGCGGCATTTCCTGAATAACAAGTTTTCCCACAAATTGACGAATGATTCCTGCTGTGAGAAAGGAGGAAGAGATGGAGAAAGGAGGAGAAAGGAGACTGAACATCTAAGTCAAAAGGCAGATGGAATGTCCATTGGCAATTTATCTCATAAGAAGCAACTCGGCCCAGATGGGAAGAAACTTTTCAAACCATTGAAAGAAATTCCGTCTCAGTGTTCTCAATATAAATGAGGGCTGAAAAAAGTCCTCTTACAGTTTCCAAGATCCTGTATTTATCCAAGACTAGCATCAGACAGGAGAGCCAGTTTGGTATCACAGTGAGGTATCAGGCTAGAAAGTAGGAGATCACGACTTCTAACAGGCGTGAAGCCCACTGAATCACCTTGGGCCAGTCATTTTCTCTCAGCTCCAGAGAGCAGGCAATGGCAAGTCCCTTCTGAAAATCTTGCCCAGAAAACTGCAGGGGCTTGTCCAGGCAGTCTCCAACTGGAATGGGACAACTCGCTGTGGCTGACTCGAGGTGGTGCAGCGGTTAGAGGCAGTACTGCAGGTCACTTTAGCCGACTGTGATCCTCAGGTCAGCAGTTCAAATCTCACGGGCTCAAGGTTGACTCAGCCTTCCATCCTTCCAAGGTAGGTAAAATGAGGACCCAGATTGTTGGGGGCAAAATAAACATACATTGCTTACTGGTGTAAACTACATAGAGAGTGCTTGCACTGTGAGGCGGTATATAAATCTCACAAAATAAATAAATAAATAATAAATGACTCACCCCAGCTGACTTGCTGCAGGACAACTTGCCATAGCCAACTTGATGTGGGATAATTCAATGCAAGATAACTCGAGAGGGACAAGTGACTCCATGCTCTGGCTCACCTCAGCCTCGAGGACTTCTAACTTGAGAAATCTAAAGCAAGACAAGGCCCACTGCAATTCACTTGTCCCTCTCTTGAGTTATCCTGCATTGAATTGGCCATGGTGAGTCAGCCGGGGTCAGTTGACCATGGTGAGATGGCCATGGTGAGTTATCCTAGACCCTTCTCCAAGAATTGGACACAACAGAACCAAATTAAAAACAAAAAATCATTAGCGATACAGTTCTGCAGTCTGTAATTCATGCTTCTTCAATCTTGCTGGGCTGCATGAGGGATGATATGCATACCCATCTACCATTGTGCTGGGTTTATCCCAGGCCTTTGCCTGGTGTTTTTTTTTTTTTTTTTGAAGGCAATGAATAAAGAGGGCTCCCTTACCTGAACATTCTGGATTGTAACACTCCCTGGCATCAGCATGAGCTCCTTTGCACTCTGCCAAGCCATGAGCCAAGACACTGCATTTACGGGTCCGCTGCTGAGTCCCGTTGGAACAGGTCACTGAGCACCGGCTCCAAGATCCCCAGTCAAGCCATTGGCCTTCCACTGTGACAAAGAAGCACAAGAAAAAGTCTTTCATGAAAAATGGAGTACGGGCAGGAGATCAAGATGTTCCTCTTTCAGTTCAAACCAACTCATCTCCATCCCCTCTAGCTCCCAAAGTAGGAATCCCCCATGAAGCTTCTCCTCAAACTTAACTTGAGCTGAATGAACAATAAGATGGACTAGATGAGCAACTGTGTGAGTTTTACAATATATTTGCTTTCAAAGAACAACAACACAACTCAGCAGGCTCCTACCAACAACCACATCATGCCCCATGAGAAGGAAGGGGGTGAAAAATAGACAGGAAAATCCAATGACCAACATAATGTAAACCAGATTTTTCAACCCATGGTACACCATAGTTTATGATAGTATTTCTCAAACACAGCAGTTTTAAGGTATATGAACGTCAATTTAAAATTATGGTGGCTGGGAGAATTCTGAGAATTGACGTCCACACATTTTAAAGTTGCTGAGACTAAAAGATGCTGGTTAGATCATAGCTTCTGAAATGGGGAGGACACAGTTACCAGAGTTACTACTTGGTAAGGACAGCAATCTCTGAAATATTTGAGCATAGGAGAAATATAAAAAATAAAATAAATAAATGTTTTAAAGTTACTAATTCTTGTTGTTTGTATATGGGGAGGGCTGTGATAGCCAGTTCTGCTTAACCTTGTTAATTCCTTCTATGTTATATTGCATTTATTAATGTTTCAACTTTAATAACAGTTGTCAGGTGCAAAAGACCAGGACCACATGTGAGGTTCCAACTAAACTGATTTATTGCTCATGCCTAGGCACAAGAATCCACTCAACTAATGGTTAACACTATTTTGACACTAGGTAAGGGTTAACAGAATTCAGGGGGTGGTGGATTTAGTCTAGGGGTGGGCTGCTGGGGGTTCTCAGGGGTTCGGGAGAACCTCTAGCTAAGATTCTGTGCAGTTCGGGGAACCCCCAAATCCCACTCCTGGCTGGCCCCACCCCAACCCTCCCAGGAGTCCCCACGTGGCCCGTTTTGGATGCAGATAAGTGCAGGGCGTGTGCAGAGGCTCGTGAGGGCGAAAAATGGGCCTACCAGAAGTTCGGGAAGGCCAGATACCTGGGAAGGCCATTTTCGCCCTCCCGGAGGCTTGACAAAAGCCCCCAGAGCCCGGGGAGCAGTAGTGGGTTCTAAAACCCTTTACTACCGGTTTGTGTGCGTGCTTGCACGTATGTGCGATGCTACTGTGTATGCGCAGAAGCATCCCGGATGGGTGGGCAGAGCCTCCCGCTGACGGCGCTACTGGTTCTTAGAACCGGGCTGAACCGGGAGCAACCAACCGCTGCTGGGGGAGGGCAAAAATGCCCCCCACCGCTGTGGTGCAGGAAGCCAACTAGGCCACGCCCACCCAGCAACCGAGCAGAGAACCCCTTGCTAAAAATTTTGAAACCCATCCCTCAATGCTGATTCCTCTTTTGACTCCGCCTCAGGCTCTGCCATTCCTTCTCTATACAGTATAGCAATAGCAATAGCAATAGCACTTAGACTTATATACCGCTTCATAGTGCTTTACAGCTCTCTCTAAGCAGTTTACAGAGTTCAGCATATTGCCCCCAACAATCTGGGTTCTCATTTTACCGACCTCAGAAGGATGGAAGGCTGAGTCAACCTTGAGCCGGTGAGATTTGAACAGCTGAACTGCTGAACTAGCAGTAGCCTGCAGTGCTGCATTTAACCACTGCACCATCTCGGCTCTTATATCTATGAACATAACTATATTCTCCTTGGAAGGGCCTTTTTGAAGGGAGGTGATCTTTCCCGGGACAGGTTTTTCAAACAAGCAATTGATGAGTTTTACGATGCAAAAGACTGTTGGATAAAATTAGGGTGCTTGCTTAGACTTCAAAACTGAAAGTATCAACCGAATAGAATAAGCAGCTGATGGTGAGAGATTACAGGAAGGCTGGAAAGGAACGGAGAACAGCAGACAAAACAATTGACAGCTTATCTCATAAATGGCTGCTCAGCCCCCCAAGTGGGAAGAAACCTGCCAAGAGGCATTTCAAAGGAATAAAAAGAGAGTCTCTGACTTAATGGACTTAACTCGTTACAAAGGAGTCTGAGGATTTCTTAGAATTTGGTTCTAGGATTCTGTATTGCCAACAGTCTATCTGGATCGAAGTTACAAAGGATTACGAACTGTACACCTTTTATGCAATTGTAATAACTTACAAGTGGAAGATTTGACCTATTACTTATTTCATAGCAAACTTTATCAAGAATTTAGAACTGGATTCATTATGTCCTTGTTACTCCAACTATATATTTTTTAGTTTTTGGAAGGGGAAAAAAATCTATTTTCTGTTGTCTGATGGAGATGAACTTGTAACAAAACAAATTGCTTTGTTTACAATGGCTGCAAGGAAGATACGAAAGAACACACTGACAAATAGCAGCTTAATATTAAAGAGGATGCATTGAACTGATATGATTGCTGTAATTTTAGAGTATTTTGGTTGCAAATGTTTAAATACAAAAACCACAAATATACTGCATTTATCCCAAACAAGCATTAAAGTTACTTTAATGCAATCTGTGCAATTCTTACTTCTTTGATTTTTGCCCAGTTATGCAGGGCAACACATTAATACAGAAATGATAACTGCATATCCTATTCTTCTCCTAGCCACATCTTGCGATAATCCAAGGCAACAACATTGTGCATTTCCTCACTAGCAGGCCCTATCAGTAGCAGCCAATACTGTAAGAAGGAAAATCCCAAATTATAACACAATTGGGGCATGAGTGTAATTCAGTGTGCACTTAAATCCATTTGTCCACATGTTTTCACATTGCAGGTTGTGTCTATAATCTCTGCTGGACTTATGACAAAGCAAAGAAATATTGGGATCAGATTTTTATAATTCAGAAGATTTTGAAATATAAAAATGAACCCTTAATTTTTCCTCTCAGGTTTGATTGACAAAGAGTTTGAAGAAAATTTGGAACTTACTATAGCAGCAAAAATATGCACAAAGATGGGAAGGTACACTAATTCCCACAATGGACGGTGATGGTAAAGGTGATGGAGTTGGCAGAGAGGGCAAAATTGTGTTAATTAAAAGAGAAAACATTATCTAGTTTTGTTTCCATTTGGAAGCTTCTTTTGTTTTTTAACTCAAAAATGAAAAAAAATAGAACTCTAATTTTAGGTTTTGATGATTACAGTTATTTTGTGTTGTTCTAGAGAGGTTGTAGGTTGTAACTTTTGTATTCTATTACACTAAAAAAAATCAGAAGTCAGTACTTTTTTTCCTTCCTTCCTTCCTTCCTTCCTTCCTTCCTTCCTTCCTTCCTTCCTTCCTTCCCCTTCCCTCCCCTCCTTCTTTTTTTCCTTACCTCCCTTTCTCCCTCTTCCTTTCTTCTTTTCTTTCTAATGTGTTAAAATTTTGTTTGCATTTGTATTTTAACTTATAATAAACTTTAACATTTTTTTAAAAAAAACATTGGGGTATGAATACATTGCTTAGGAACAAAGATCCAGCAGTGAGACCACAGGGTCAAATTTAATATCCTTTTTTGCCCCTCCGCAGGCCAAAAATGTATGGAGCAATAAGCTGTTGTGGGCAGCAGCTCTATCAGAAGAAGAATCACTATTCAACTCTGTGACACTTAACTGCATGGCTGCTGTTTTTTGCTGGCAGAAGCAGCAAATTTAATGGAACAAGTTGTTTCAGATGAAGCTAGCAACAAAGCACAAGATGACACTTCAGTTCCTGGTCCAGAGCTACACACAGAGTCTCTCATGCATTTATCTAAGTCTTCATGAGTACCACTTAACAAGTACAGGACAAAGGAGAAAAGCAAGCCTTGATGCCACCTCATCATAGGAAAGCATCTGAAAAGGAGGAGAGTCTGGAAGAGGCTTTGAAACTGGGAGAAGAAGTCTTGAAAAGACTCCTGGCTTCCAGGGAGTTGGGGTTTTTTTTTTTAAAGCCTGCTAAGATCAGTTCTAGGCTGTGTCTTCCTTGCTTGTAGAATCCTCCAATCTGTGGTCTCCAAAAGCTATTACTTATCTTGGGTGTCCTCAATTCTTCCCTTTCCGGTGTTATCTGGAAAGAGGGAAAGACAGGCAGAGGAAAAAATGTGGTGGGACTGGGAGAAATATTTTGCAACCCAGTACTAGGAGATAAATTAAGGCCCTGGGAAAGCATCATCATCACCATCACCGGCATATTGGAAGAGGTATCTTAGAGAAGATGCTGTCGGTACATTGGTGACCTATGATGGTTAGATTTAGCCTCAGTGTTCCTGACAAATTGGAATACAGCATCATCAGCAATATTCAAATCCATTGCTCTTTCCCATTCTAGCCTTCTTCATCACTTTGATTGATTCCTTCTCACCAACATTGTCCAGCTTTTAGGCTTCCATATAAAGCATGAGTTGATCATTTATTTATTTATTTATTTTATTTAAATGGATTTATATGTTGCCCAACTCCCAGGGGACTCTGGGTGTTTCCCCCCCCCCAGTAAGATTCCATTTTATTCTTGATTTTATAAATACAAAACAAAACTATCGAGTGAAAACCTTGAGTCTTGCTCAACCTAGATGTAAATGAAAGATTGGTAGATTGGTGAAGTAGGCTGAACGCCAACATTATGTTTATGATGAAAATCAACCTTAGACGAAGAAAGTGGAAAAGTAAACTTTTGAAGAACAACATGTAGCAACTATCTAGTCTGATTGTAAGAATATAATTACATAAATTGCTTTCCCTGCCTCACTCATAATGTCTCTCTCCATTTACCTGTCAGGATAAATTGAAAAAAATATAAAGGAGTCCTTAAACTGAACTCCTTTATATTTATCTCTGCCAGTTCTTAAAAACAAATCCATGATGTCTTCTGTTAATGTCCTGAACACAACTATAAGTTTCTCAGCAATATTGTGAAATGGTTGGCACTACCTTCTTCCAAGGTTGTTTTTTTCCTTCTCTATTTAGCTTAGAGTTTTGACACCCTTCTACTCATCTTCAAGACTATGCTTAGCTTCCCAATTCAGAGAAGGTGGATGAGGTTCTGCCAGCTGTTGAGACTACCTCCCCATAGTTAGTCACCATAGTTAGTCATGCTTGGTGGCAAGACCTGATCTTCCCATTAGCCAGAAACCTGGAGTCCTCTTATAGCCCAGATCCTAAGGGATGTAAATCTAAAACCAGTAGCTAAGAAAAAGCCGACTTTCCAGTAGACCAGATGGTACTACTTGGCCTCTCTTATAGGCCTGGCAGCTCAAAAGAAACGGCTGTGGACTGAATGTAGTTGAAGGAGCTGGTGCATCTTACAGAAGCCTGGCCTGAAGTCTTCTTTTGAACAGCACCAGTACTTTATTTTATTTTTTTGTGAGATTTATATACCGCCTCATAGTGCAAGCACTCTCTAAGCAGTTTACACCAGTAAGCAATGTATATTTATATTGCCCCCAACAATCTGGGTCCTCATTTTACCTACCTCGGAAGGATGGAAGGCTGAGTGTTGAACCGCTGACCTGCGGATCAGTGTCAGCTAAAGTGGCCTGCAGTACTGTCTCTAACCGCTGCGCCACCTCGGCTCTTGGCTAGATGAATGTTGACAAAAATAGTGGAAAAGTAAAGCTCTGGATAGTTTCTATGAAGCGGTTTGCAGCAGCTGGTGAGGATGGTGGCCTCTCCTCACTGAAGCTGTGCAAAAACTGCTGTCTGCCTCTGCTACTATAGGTAGGAGCCAATAAAAATGCCTCATTAAATCATAATGGGGCCTTGGAGGTGATTTAGTCCAGCCCCTTGCACATTGCAGGATCTTCAATGAAGGATGAAACTGCAGTATTGCTGGCAAGTGACTGTCCATCTCATAGCCCTGCCAGCTCTCCCGGAAGGCTGTTTCACTGTTGAAAAATTTCCTCGGTTGGGAAGCTTCTCTTAACATTCAGCCCAAATTTGCATGACTGACATTTCCACTCAAAAAACTAATGTTGCTGCATCTTCTGCCTAGAGGAGGTCTCTCCTGAACTTCCACTTTTCCAGGTTTAAAATATTTGGCTTCAAAATGTCTTGTAGAACTTAAGTTTCCAAAGTACTAGATGCTATATCTCTTTTAATGCAGCCTAAAAAATTTCTTTTCTATTTTTTTTAACAGTTGCATCACACTGCTGCCTTATACCCAGCTTCTCCACTGAAGCAATTCAATATTCTTCTCTTTTTCTGCTGCCAACTCTGATCTCTCCCATCTATATCTGTACCAGAGTTGCAAGACCTTCATTTGTCTTTCTTGACTTTCCTTGTGTTATTTTCAGGTGCGTTCCAGCCTATCAAAATCCTTTGGAATCTTAATTCAGGACTGCAAATGGAATATTCATTATGGTTTTTTTATAAGCATTCATGCACTGCCTCGCACCGAAAAGTTTAAA